>JAGMUV010000035.1:0-579117 GCA_020744425.1 Dactylonectria macrodidyma
TACGAGGTTGCAGAGTAGTAGAGGGGACGGAAGAGGACGAATGCCACGACGGTGGCATATCCTGCCAAAGAAAAGGCAAGCAGTTAAGAGTTCCAATAACGATGGTGAACAGCGTCAAGGCTCCAAACGTGGTAGGCACACTCAGGTTATTGAGTAGCAGTCCGATGAAAGGGGTAGAAGCGACACCTCCCAAGGGCAGGGCTACATCAAAGAACTCGTTGATCTCCGCAGCTGCAATCTCTGACACCAACATATATCTGTACTGTGCTCTAATGGATGCAATGAAGTAGTTCATACGAAGCATCTGAAACACGGTCAACAATAAGATGAGAATGAACCAGGGCGAGAGCATCTGTTGGTGGGCTGGGACACGTGGAGAACCCCCAGACGCCACTCGCCTCCTGGCGCTCCTCCTCAATCTTGATGCGCTCGTCTCGGTGCTCGTTATCGCCGGCAAGTTCTTCGAGCGTCTCAAGCTTAGCTTTACGTTTATTGGCACGAGCACTCCGCACTCGCGTCAACTCTCCCGCGTCCGAGATATCTTCATCCGAGTCGTGGACATCGCGACTACGGTCTTGGGCCTTTTCAATCTTCCTCTTAAGTTCTGGCATGGTGTGGTATGCATGAGATGGCATCAAAAATATTTCGGCCAAAAATATTAGCACCGGAACGATAAAGTAACCAAAGAAGAATTTCTCCAGTGAGAACTTGCCACCAGATGCGTCGTAAGCCATGCGATAGAACAGAAAAACGGCTGCGGAGGCATCAAATGCTCCAGTGATGAGCGCAACCACCAGCCCCGAATGCTTGGGGAACATATTGGCAAGTTCAAAGCTAGGGACAAAGAGGAAAGTACCCCCCAGAGCTAGGAGAACATTGCCCAGAAGGTAACCATCGAATTCCGGGATGGCGAAGGAAGATCCCATCAGTAGGGAGCCGACGACTAGAAAGACACACGATGCTCTCCAGCATGCGCGTCTCCCGAACCGATCGAGGGCAGTCCCGGCGAAAAGAGATGATATGTTGGTGGTAATTGAGGCAGAGATGAAGAGAGGTTCAGGCGCATATCTTGCTCGGCGCAGGGAACTTCAAGACTCGGCCCATCGTCAAATCCCGTCGTCTCATCGCTCCGGCAGAGTTCATGATATACACCTTCAGCGATCAAGACGGGTTTGAGAGCCGCGAAGCCAAATACAATGCCAGATGCAAGCCAGCAGGCTATTACAGCCGTCGCGACCTGACCTAGAAGATTCTTGGTCAGATCTCGACAGCCATTCTCACGATAAAGCTTGAGCGTACCGTATCGCTTGGAATTCGAGACTCTGTATGCCGCGATGTGAGTTTCGTCCTGGGTAATCTCAACTGGCGCAAAGCTCATGCGTCGCCACTCCGGTCTGTTGGCGTCTTCTCCAACACCCAAACACTGCTCGTTGGCTGCGCTATCGTTGCCGTTGAGGTTCCCATTACTGCTTGGATTCGCAGGGCCTTCGTAGTCAAAGCCTTCAACTTGAGTTACATGCTGAGCGAGCGACATTTGTGACCGTTAGACGAGGGCGAAGCAACGAAACAAAAAGCCGACCGATTTGGTGTATGTCGTTGTGAAAATGGCGAAGTACAGGAGAAGCGATGTCCGGCAGGTGTATATGTTCTTGTTAGAAGAATGGGCTGCGGTGGGAATTGGAGGGTTCGGGGCCCATTACCCGAAGGATTATGACGTCAATGACGCTTCATCATCATTCTGGTTGCCATCCATGAATGGAAGGTTGAAGACCCGTCATCGAAAGGTCATGACACGATGGGCAAAAATAGGCAAGGGCATTGGCGGAGGCATGCTGTAAATTAGAGCCTCAGGCACTCCTTAGCGGGCGGATGGGGGGGAGTCTTCCTTCCAACCCCACCACAATAACTGGTACTGACTATTGATGCTTTCCGTAACCCTGCTTTCTGCTAAATCCCCACACCTGGCTGTACTAATAATAGCGTCATCTGGAAACAGACACAGCCGAACATGTTATGTGGCCAAATCGACACCTGCGTAACGGTTTTGATCAATCAAATGATTTCGAAATGATGTAAACATCGGTGCGAATAATACAAACAGTATTTCTCGAAGCTTCCAGTCTGGATGTGCATATTGCAGCTATTTTGGCCTGGAGTTGTTGGCAAGGGGTACAGGAATCTCATTACGCAGTTGTGGCAAACCGCCAGAATCTTCGACGGCTGTCAGGTGGTTTCTCGCAACAACCACCAGGAAACTCAAGACCATTCATTGGTCAGAGCAAACGTCAGTATTATAACATAACACGTCGATATATGTTTTTTTTCTGCGTGATTCTGTCTGGGGTTATTCAGGTGCGTTCTAGAAACGCCGTTGCCAGGTTTTATGAGCTTTTCGAAGACTTAGGAACTTTCGATCTGGTGTCCACTCTACCAACCGACCGAGTATAAAGCAATGCATCAGCCTTATCAACTCGAATCATTTCATTCTCCGCAAAAAATACAGCAAGCACTTCTTTTGCACGGCTGCAGATCAACTTGTTCTCAGGCCTACTATCAACCAAACACGCAAAATGGCTTTCTTCCCGCGAAGCCTTTACGACTCCGACACCTCTTTCACTCCCCTCTTCCGTCTTCTGGACGACTTTGATAACTACTCTCGCAAGGGAGTAAGTGGCCGTCGCACTGGTATGCCCAGCTGGCAGCCCAAATTTGACGTCCGCGAGACCGGGGAAGCATATGAGCTTCATGGCGAGCTCCCTGGCATCAACAAGGAGGATGTACAAATCGAGTTCACCGAGCCCCAGTCTATGCTCATCCGTGGCAGGACCGAGCGCACCTACACTGCCGGTACTCCTCCTGCAGGCCTCATCGAGGGCACTACCAGGGGCGGTGCCATTACTGAGGGTGGCGAGGAGAGCAAGAAGGCCAGTGAGGCGAAGACAAGTCCGCCTCACGTGAGGCCGGCACTGAGGCTACCGAGAAGGAAGTGCCCGAGACCAAGAAGTCTGACAAGGCTACGTACTGGCTCTCCGAGCGCAGCGTCGGCGAGTTTTCTCGCAGCTTCAACTTCCCTACTCAAGTCGATCAGGAATCGGTGACCGCAAACTTCAAGAACGGCATCCTCAACATTCTAGTCCCCAAGGCTAAGAAGCACGAGTCAAAGCGCATCGCTATCAATTAAGCAATCAACGGCAGCTTCCAAGTCATGACTGCTTTGTACTATTTTCTAATCTTTTCAGGATCAAGAATGTGAACAAGTCAGGTTATTATCATAGAGACTGGTCTTTACTCAGATTGTCAATACATGGAATATCGATGATTTACCTTGCTTTGCTAGTATGATGCTTGCGCTTTTGTACAATAGCAAGATAATAATCCACGAAATCAACCAAATGGTCCAGTTCACCAAGGTCTGTTCACTTCTGCAACCTTTGGAAATCAGGAAGCTTGAAGCGACGTCAAATATGACTTCCCCACTTCCCCACTTCCCCACTTCCCCAGTGCCTCGCCCCAATTTTGCATATAAATCACAGTCCCCATTGGCCAAAGTCCTACCATCCCCAATTGCACCACGGATAAGGAAACCGCCGAATGGGTGCCTAGATGTTGTGTGGTCCGCGCCGTATAACAATGCTGGGCCGGGGTAAGCAAAGGTGCGAGTACACCATACAGTAGGACATTGTAAACGAGGTGCAACCAGACAAGGTTGCCTTGCCGTTCCGCAATCTCCATCGAAAAGAGCCGTGTCTGGGTTGTTCATCAGTCCCGGGGCCAACCATAGGGGTCAATCCGTGCTGCGTCACATCAACTTGAAACTTAGCACGCAGGCACGCTGCGCCCCTTATTAGAAAGCGAGGGAATTTTTTAGCCTCGCACTCGTACCGCCCAATGGTTGGCTCGCTCGGAATTTTATAGGAACAAAGTCCGAGTCAGCCAATACGGATCACTTCAGGACACCGAGCACGGTTCCTGAATCCCTGTCTGTCACCTGGGGCCAGTTATGGACACCTGTCAGTCCCCTGACCCAAGTAGGGGCGCTTCTAGGACTAATCATTATTGGGCGATCTTAGCCCACTTAAGCCGATGATTCGCCATCCCGTCGCTGGGCGTTCCAGGGGTCTATGAAGCCAAAAGAGGACATTTAAATGAATACGGATACGCAAGACAGCTGTGTTCGACGAGAGAATACAACCCTTGGGCCAGTAAGGCGGAGTATTTAGCGGGTCTTCAGCATCGCTAAATTGACAGTAGTCCACCGACTGAGTCACCATGCCGTCTTACTCCTGCGCCTCGACAGGCTGTGCCAACGTCCCGCCAAAGAGAAGGGAACCAGAATAACGACGACATGAAATACAATATATAAATACGGCCAACCACGGATGCGGATTTGACGCTCTGTAGGTCAACTGTGGTATTGTGGTATGTTTGCCGTCCCCAAACGCCAAGCTTCCTCATCAGCAAACCAGACGCCCACCTTCCCCCGTCCATCCTTTAACCAATGCAAGATGCTTTGCTATACAGACAAAAGAGAAAGGTCAAGACAAATAGGAAACGTGATTGTCGTGTGCGGTGTCGTGAAGGGAACTTGCCCCAATGCTTCGGTAGATAGGGGATCTCATAACCACATGCAGCTGGCAAGCGCGCACTACACTGCCCCTGCTGCCCTGGGAAGCAGATCATCCATATTCAAATCAATAGTCGGGAGGTCTCCAGACTCTTGCTGGGCATTCTACCGCCCGGTGTTATAGGATGCGCGACGTTGACCCGTCTGTTTGCTCGAGGATCCTCGGGGGTGTCTCGTCCGAGTCTGAGCCAGTTTTCGTCTGGGCCGTCGAAGCCGTAATCTGCTAGGCGGGCGAAGTAATCTGCGAGGCCGTCGACGCTGGGGCCGCCGACGACGTCGTCATAGTGCGGCGGGGGTGTCATGACGCCAGTTTCGGGTGTTTCGTCGACGAGTTCGGGGACGGGTGGTGGTGGTTGTTGTTGTCGAAGGCAGGCGGGTTGAAGATGGGGACTCGCAATAGGTGGATAGGTCGAGGGTCGTGGACGCCGGCTGTCTCGACGGAGGGGCGTAGGCTTTGTTGGCCATTGGCAAGGTGTGCAGCCCGCGGCGGGGAGGGGAGGTTCTCGCAAGTTAGGTTCACACCGGCCAGCGTTCCGATGGAAGAGTGGGGTGTTTCGGTTGGGATGGTAAAGGCGTCGGGGCATCCACAGGTCGACTGGTAGGTAGTAGACTGGCACATCTCGCCGGAGTAGGCGGGAAGGTTGGTGTTTGCCTGGGTGGCTCGGCAGTTGAGTACAGTAAACGGCAAGTTGATGCCGATGTCGAAATGCCGGCGCTTTGTGCCAGTTGGAGCATCGGGATCGGGACGGCTGATTTGAATAATGACCTATTTCGTCAGTATCAGTCTGGAGTTAAGTAGGAGCGTGGTATAAACTCACCTTGATGCAGTGGTGGACATTGGCATTCTTCCAGCTACAATTGGGATGCAACCTCAAGTCCTTATTCTTAGCCATCATCTCACAGGTCGGGATCTGCACATCGGCTTCAATCTCCGTCGGGCCCCAAAGATTCTCCAATCCCAAGTCCAAGTCGCCTAAGAGGTTATCCCTCGGCTCCGGTAAAGGCTGAGCCGCGGTGTGTCGTCTCGACGCCTCCGCAGTTCGTTGTCTGGCGGCCGTTTCGCGAGCCTCGCGTCGCTGCTCGGGGGTGAGTTCGCCACCTCGGACAGCCCTGAGGTCTGAAGAGGCCCATGACGGGTCCAATGCTTTTCCGGCCGTCTTGTTGAGGAGCAAGACCTTGCGAACAGGGTCTTTCCTGGTAACGCGCCTGTCATTCGTCCAGTATTGGATCGACTCGGTCACAAACACCTTAAGCCGTGCACCTGGACCTTGGCCAGAGGCGTCAACTTGAAAGCGATGGGGATCTTGCTGCCGATGGGAAAGCTCTTCCCCGAGATGATGATATTGTAATGCAGCTGATCCTGGTATTGCCGGCTAAATGAGATGGGCTCCGTCATCTCCAGAGACAGTTGGTCGGGAACTCGCACTCTTGAAACCCAAGGCTCGAACCCACTACACTGTAAATCCACGTGGACCACATATAAGTGGCCCATCTCTATTACATCCACTTGTCGGCGCTCAGATTACGTAATAATCCACTACACTTGGACACGAAAGTGGATGTAATGGAGTGGATTTAGGTGGATTTAGGTACAGTGGGATATTCCCTGACCCTGTATGGTTCATAGTACTTATTTTTGTATATGACTGCCCATTAAATCGAGGTACCTGGACCCAAGTTAGCCGAGGTCGATCACCCCTACAGCTAATCTAATAATATTGACGAGAAACTACCCCTATTGAGTGCGTTTTCTACAGATTTCCTGCTTTGTTTTTGCCAAAAAAAAAATTTGATGTCAGCCAACCAGCCAGGCCAACCAGGCCAACAGCAGCAGCTCGAAGACCGTCTTTTTCGCCATTTCAGAGGCTGGAATTGGTCAGAACGCGCTCGTGATACTAGCTCTTGGCTGTGGGACTTTGGCTATGATATTCAATGTCATGGCTTACGCAAATGGGCTTGCAAGGACTGTATCCTCGGAAATCGTCCCATTATCGCGAGTTTTACCTCTTCAGGTCTCCAGAACGCGGCAAATCATCTATGGCGTGAGCACAAAACACCAGCACCAGAGGGAGAGAAAAAGAGCACAGCACAGCTCAAATCCGAAGGCGCACTGAAATCGAACCAGCCGACTATTGCCTCTGTTTTGAAACTGGACGTCAACAAGCCTACGGAACAGAATATCGCGAATAGCTTCATCTCACGCTTTGATAAGCAACATTTTCAGCGTATGCTAGTCGAGTTAATCGTCAGTAGCAACCAGTCATTTTCCTTCGCCGAGAACCCCATCCTCCGAGAAATCTTCGACTATTTGAGTCCCTCCGTTTCCATCCAACACGCCAACTTGACTGCCACGGCTGTCCGATATAAGATCATTCAAGAGTATAACCGCCACAAGCAGACGGTTATCGAGGTGCTGAGGAACTCCCCTGGAGCCCTTCATATTTCATTTGATGGCTGGACGTCTCGAAATAAGCTTGCCCTCTACGGTATTGCTTGTTTTTTCAGAGACGAGAAGAATCGGCCATGCAAAATCATGATTGGAGTTCCAGAGGCTCATCGTCACTTCGGCTCAACGATCGGTGGGGAGGTTCTCGACGTCCTACACACTCTTGGCGTGGGTCCAGAGAAGGTTGGCTATTCACGCTCGACAATGCAGAAAACAACGATACTGCCATGGAGGTCATTGGTGCTGAACTTGGGTTCGATGGCCGACTGCGCCGAGGACGCTGTATTGGCCACACAATTAACTTGTCAGCCAAGGCGCTCTTATTTGGCAAAAACGCCGACGCGTTCGAGAAGCAATTGTCAGGCGCAGAAGCGTTATCTGATACTGAATACGCTCAATGGCGCAAAAAAGGACCAGTTGGCAAAGTTACACAATATCGTAGTTGATGTGCGTATTAGCCGCCGGCTGATTTACTTGTTCAAGGAGGTCCAGAGGGTAAGCGGTTTAACTAAATCCTATTCGTCTCATATTAACTCGGTATATCTAACCAGGGACGAAATTAATCGCGCCACCACCCTTAAACTCCGATCGAAGAAACCACTCAAGCTAATTATCGACAACGACACGCGTTGGCTGTCACAACTCTACATGATCCGCAGGGCTCTACGGTTGAAAACCCTCTATCGAACTCCTACTGATCAAGTATAAGGCGCAATGGGAGGACGAAAATCGGTCTAAAAAGACTGGCCAAGTGACACAAGCCAAGTTGGCGAAAAAAACCACGCATCCTCCGAGACGAGAATCAGCTAACGGACAAAGACTGGGAGGTTCTTTACCATTTGGAGGCTATTCTGACTGTTTTTGAGGACCGTGGGTAAAGACGCTTGAGGGTGATGGACACATCCGCAGGCGTAAGCAAGGCTGGACCGGCTCCTATGGCAATATCTGGGACGTGGTGCTTGGCTATGAGTTGCTGCTTAACACACTGGAAGAATATAAGCAGCTTGCTGCTAACTTTCCTGATCCCCGAGCACTTCCGCATCGGAATCAACCTTGCTTGGGATAAGCTGGATGAATATTATCGGCGGCTGGACGAGACGCCCATCTACTATACGGCTATGGCGCTCCATCCAGCTTATCGTTGGGACTGGTTGATGAAACGTGGGCTCATAAGCCTAGCTGGGTTGAAAAGGCAAAAGAGATGGTTGCCGACGTCTGGCTGTCCGATTACGCTCGTCTCGAGGTTAGAACCAGCAGCAGCAGAGGCGACGACGAGCCACCAGCAAAAAGACCTCGATTTTTCAATCCCTTCGAGAAGAACAGTCGTCTGCCGAGCTCAATACCAGCCTACGCAGCAGCTATTGTGGGTGACGAGTACCAAGCGTGGCAGACGGATCGTGACGCCAGCGACGGCAACGTTCGTGATCCAATTGGTTACTGGATCACTAAGCAAGGCAGATATCCTCGGTTATCCAGGATGGCCTTGGACTTCCTGACGATCCAGCCGATGTCAGCCGAGTGTGAGAGGTTATTTTCAGCTGCTGGCAAGGATGGTCTCGGGGTTGCGTACGAACCTAGATGCTGAGATTATTGCCATTTGTCAGGTCTTACGCTCTTGGTACCGTGCTGGCCTTATCAAGGACCTGGATCCATTGCTTAAGTCACACCTCGAAAGTAAGCTGGATGCCGGCTGTGGGACTCTAAGCGACGACGAGCTGGCTCTTGCTGAGTCAAAATGGCTATTCGAGGGCGAGGACAGCGCCAGCGAGGTTGACGATTCATCACAGCAGCAAGAGGCTGAAGAGTTAGTGTCAACCTCTGAAAGTGAGGCTGAATAGGCGTCGACGAGGTTGTGAATAGCCTCAAAAGTCCACTTACAAAAATCCACTTATAAATCCACGTGTACATCCATTCCACTCCGGTCGAAAGTGTGCTACATCCACTTTGTAATTGCCTAAAAATGGTCCATCCACTCTACTTGGTCCAAAAGTGGAGTGGATGTAGTGGTTTCGAGCCTTGCCTTTGAGACCTTATATCTTCGACTGGTTCCTTCTAGGACTTGAGTCCTAGAAAGTCCTAGATGAAAGTCCTACGATCTAAGTTTAGGACTTCAAACTTTAATCCTGAACCTTAATCCTGAAGTTGAGGGTGAACCCTCCAACATTCAACAGTTTGACTCAATCACTATTTTACTTCGCTTCGCCAACCATGTCCCAAATGCCCAACAAGCGCGGTCGACCTCGGAAGTATGGCTCTAAAGAGGAAAAGGCGAGGCAAGACGTCATCGCGAGACGTGCCCGAAGACGGCTTCAGTCTACAGCAGCACAGAAAGATACCCGATTTCATGTCTATGAGCCATCTTTAGCTACCCAAGGGATACATCTACAGCCCTTGGACTGCCTCAGCGTGCTCGCAGATGCTGCCAACTTGGTACGACGAATCGATACATCGACCCATCGGTCTCCCACCCTTGATCCGAATGACAATGTTACCATTGGCAGTAGTAGTAGTAGTAGTAGTAGGTGATCCCCTTGAACTTGCCCAAGACATTAGTCAGCCTTTGAGTGCCGCCTGCTCCGGGAATCAAGCCGAGAGTGACTTCTGGCAAACCGAAGCGGCCGACGTTAGAAGCGAAGATCAAGGCGCACTATTTGTAATTTGACGTCAGCGGATTGTTTTTCTTTGCTGATCTAGTATTCGTGCTTCGAACTGCCGAAAGATCTGCTAGACTTACCATGAGAGCCACTTCGAAGCCTCCACCAAGCTGTCAGGGAACATGCATCAGCCAAGCATGCCTCAACTAGGGACGTAGTTTCGATGGAGAAGATAAGCGCAATTACTCACCGCCATTCCCTCGACTGCCGCGATCAATGGCCTGCGCACCGCCCGCATTCCGTCGCTGAGATTGCTGAGATAGCGGCAACCTTGGGCCGCCTCCGCGTCCATTTCCGATATATCTTTTATATCGGCACCGGCTGTCATATTAGTTAGCTAGACTTGCAACAAGCTCAAGGTGGAAAGTACTCGAGCACCGGAAAAGTAAGTGCTGGTGCCGGTGATGATAATAACCCGTACCGCGTTGTCCTTTGCCGCCGTGGACAATTGCTCGAGAAGGACCGAGATCAATTTACTGGACAGCGCATTTCTCTTGCTGGGCCGATTGATGGCGAGAACTCGTACGCCATCGACAGGAGTAGAAGGGATGACCAGCGCTTCTGCCATTATGTCAACTTGCGTACGGAGGCAGGGCCAAAAAGTCGTTGCCCAAGAAAAAGCAATAATAACGCCACAGCTAGAGTAAGTACAAGGAGTACATCGAACCAATTTGATACCACTAGAGGCCAGTATCCTCTAGTACACTCTAATAAGTAACTACAACGCTAAATTTGAGATAGCCCCTAAATTTATAGGGATAATAGGGGAGAGGCCTTCTAAAGCAGATTGAAGCATATGTACCCGCAAGTAACTAACAGGGATTGGAGGGCGTTAATCAAGTTGGGCAGCGACTTTTTGGCCCTGCCTCTGTAGTGACACGTGTAGCGAAGGGAGCAAGCTAGAGTGTGAGGGCAGAAGGGAACAATCGAAAAGTGCTTTTCGGTACGAAAGGTTCTTCTTAAGCTCTGGGATTCCACCCCCCAAATTTTCGCCCCCCCTTGCAAAATTACCGCATTAAGCGATTACCCGATAAGGAACCGCAACTGCACCTCTTGTTGGTCCGGATTAACCCCATCCGAATGCCCCCAGAGGTGCCAATCTCTTCTCTTGCTCTCATTCGCTCTCTGAGATTAAGTGTAAAGGAGTTCTTCTTTTGAGGGTTTCTTGTTAAAGAGACACGTGAAATGCACGTGAAATGCACGTGATGTGCACGTGGGAACTCGGTTTGTGAGAGCATTATTGCTCTTGTCTTTACAGGAGACGCAAACCGCAGGCGGTCTGCCCAGAAGAGCCTTGAGGAACGAAGTTAGAGACGAAAATCGGTCAACATACCTTGAGCAAATTTTATCATTTTCAGCTGACATGAATTTAGTTGAAGCAAGATCGGCAGCTCGGCAGTTGTAGCGTCGTTGCAGGCTTGACTATAGGTGGGGTGTGATTGGCATGTCGAGATCATAAAACATATCTCCGGCTCTCTATAAATGTTGAGATCCGTGTTTTAACGGATCAATGGCTATTCCGATCCATTGGTGGATGTCTTCTTATCAATAGCTTCCGCTGGTTAGCGCTAGTTTTCTTCTCCTTCAATCAACACAACATACTCATTTCAACAATAAAACCTCATAGAAACCTTAATAGTAACCCAGGGTGGAGTCATGTCACTGGCACTCACTCTCCCAAAAGCTCACGATTAAAAGCATTATAGTCAATTCATTTGATTATAAGATATAGCATCTATAGCCCTCTCCCTCATCTTGAACATGGCGACGTGCCCGGTTCGGTTCCAATTTTCCTGCGACAATATCCCCGAAGGTCTGAATTTTACTCACGAGATTTCAAAGAGTCTCGTCAGGCCCTATCCCATGCCCGGCAAGATGATTCATACGCCTATCGTTTTCAACGTGCAGTGCTGCCTTTTTTGAAAGAACACGAACCGGTTTGCGCGCAGCGTCCAATCCGTTTTGCGGAATTTGCGGATCACCCATCGCAACCGTTCTGCAGACGCCAATGTCCTTTCTTCACAAAGAGGGTGATCCCTACGTTGGGGTTCTTGTCAGCGGCGTGTGTGGGAAAGGCGAATGCGAAAGCCAGACGCGACAAGCCATCCAGGAGGAGATGTTCGAAGTTGGGGCAGGGGCCGAGGCTCGGGTGGGAGCTGTAGTTTGCGCGGTGTGCGGAAAGATGGAAGGGATTAGGAAGTGCGGGCGGTGCAAAGCCGTGGCATACTGTGGCAAAGAACACTAGAAGGCGGATTGGAAGACACACAGGGGAGCGTGTGTATCTTGGGACGAAGAAAGTGACTGAGCAGGGGAATCACCTTGCAAGAGTTGCCTTATAAGATCGAGAGTCATGGCTAGGTACAGGACAGTAGGGTGAAAGGGAAAAAATTCAAATGTAGAGGCGCCTGACACTATAGCAGTAACCACTGTCTACTCTCGGTCAGCATATTTCCTAGGGGGGTGCCGGCTGCGATGCGGCCGTGTTCCACTATCAAGACTGGGGGAAGGGGCTAATGTAATCGATGATTCCTCAGCATCAGCTATATTAGCTATAGTCAAAGGAGATGGGGGATTGGGTGAGGCTTTTGCGCTGTCCGCTGTGTGCGGCAGATGGAGGCGGCCTCTTGTCACTTCTTGCGAAGTTGGATTCCCGTAGGATGGCTCCGCAACATCGCTGGCGCCCTCGGAGACGCGCTGTCTCTTTGAAGGGGTGGATGGAGTGGCCCGGCCCTCCCAGCGAGCGGACCGCTTTGAAGGCGGAGTAGCGGTCGGAGTCGGCGTGGCCGGGGGGGCTTGGGCAAGCCTCGGCAGATAGGCCAAGTCAAGGATACGGAGGGCCAGTTGATTGGTGTCAGTGGTGCGACCAGCTACCTTGGCGGTAATGCTCAGGAGAGCTCCAGGTGATGGTGTTCTGACTCTTTGCCACCGCTTCGTATTTTCAAAGAAACAAGTTATGGAGAACGGGACCGGAGATGCCTTTGAGGCGTCGTACACGGATGTTTCAACGGTGAAGCGGCGAGGTTCAGAAGGGTCGCTGGTGTTGTCACTGGGCGGTGGCACGGATCCGATGACGGTCACCATCGGGCACCACTGTCCTGGTAAGTAGCGGCGATATTCTTCGAAGTCGGAGACATCACCAGGGTGTCTAGGAAGTCAGCCGTGTGAGGCTGAGTGTGAGGCTGAGTGTTAGTTATGACATACCTCGACAAACTGAGGGCCTGGACGCTGATCTCTAGCGTGCCGCCCGCGGACTGGGCGGCGGAGAAGCGGCCGTCGGCATAGAAGAAGGTGTTAGGGGTGTAGAGGTCGCGCTCTTCTCGCGTCAGATAGGCATGAATGCGGGTGCGGATAGGGTTAATGTCGATGTGAGAACTATAGAAGCCGTCCTCATCGAAGATATTAACTTCAGTCTGGATTTCCACGTAATTAGGTGCGTTTTCCCGACCCGGGTCGTCTGTAATGCTGTCGACAAAGTCTCGTAAGTGGATAGTATTCGAGAAGGTTGCCTGCCGAGACATGACGAATAGAGGTTGAAGGTGAAGCAAGTTGCGGAAAAGGGCAGGAAGTCAGGGGGTAGTATAGGCGGCTTATATAGAGGAGTAATTCCAAATTCTTAATACACCACCTTCGTCGAGCCTTCAGGGGCTGTGACGGATGTGGTGTTAGAGGAGGAAACCTTGATATATGCGCAAAGCGATTGGCGAAGAACAGAACGCGGCTAACATTATGAAGTCACTACGGTTTTAAGGCAAGACGGTGCCTGTCTCTGCATCTAAGGGTGTAATGGTTTCTGAGCTTCTACTGGAGCAAAGGATCAGGGGAGACCCAGGGTGAGACATAGAGAACGGATTCTCAGACTAAGCAGGAGCAAGGCCCGGGGTCGGGTAGTAGGATGTCATGGAGAAGGTAGCAGGATTATTTATCTAGGGCCCTGCGTCATGTTTCGTGCAGCGTGGCAGAAATACTAATATAGGAGATCTAGTGAAGGCGATTCGTTATGGAGAAGGAGAGTCTAGCTGAACAGTTCTGTCGACAGGATGCGCGCAATCGCGAGAACGTGGCGCTCGCCAATCTAGGAATCCGTACATCGGCGGACATTTTCGAGGCTGCGCAGCGGCAGTTCCAGGAGGCGGCTAGGACAGAGAGCAACTCAGTGCCGCCGGGAGAGGTCGACGCTTCGGGGCTGGCGGGCCTCGGCATCCGGACGTCGGCTGACATTTTAGAAGCGACGCAAAGAGAGTACGAACAATCGAGGGAGAAGGGCTCTCGCAGGCGGCAGGGTCGGAAACCGAGGGAGTCTGGCAGCGTCGAGAGGCAGCCAAGGAGCCTAGAAGGCAGACCGGGAAACAACGAGGCTGCAGGGCCGGGAAACAACCAGCCTGCAAGGCCTGGAGCATTGTTCCGGTTCGTTCAGATGGACGGAGGCAGGGTGCCGTTAGCCCCACGGCCGTCGGTGGGTTGTCTGACGGGGCCGGCCAGCGAGGAGGAAGCGCGCAATCAGCTGGATATGGCGATGCTCGCGGGACCAGATTTCCATCCATCGGTGGAAATGCTGGAGGCTGGGCGAAGGTCTCTGATCGCAGGTCTGGGGCTTCGGACGGTGGCTGATATTTCCGAGGAGTCGAGAAACGAAAATTTTCGGCAATGGAAGCGGACGAGGACAGTGGAGTCGTTCGGCCAAGTCGCCGGCGAGGCCGAGGATGCGGCGGAGGACGGTGCTCCTTCTGCGGGGCCTAGTCGGCAGCCGGGAAGGAAGAGAGCGGCTTCTGGCCGCACTGATCAGCCAGCGCTAAAGCGCAAGAGGGCCGCGGTCCGCCGAGAGAGGGACGAGGAAGAACAGGCGGGGGATCTCGCCAGCGTCTTAGGGGCGCTCGACGAAGAGTTTGCAGAGAAGGAGCGACTCTCGCACGGACAGGAATGGTGTGCGCTTGTGCCCCACGAGAGGAAGGTGAAGACGGTCCAGGACTTTTATAAAGCGTTTCATGAGACGAAGACGTTACCGATCCTCACCTGCATGTTCTGCTACCGTAAGTATAGCAGGGCAGAGCTGGAGGATGTTGAGTGGGACCGGTGGATGGCAAGTCCTGTCGAGAAGCGCGATGGATCACCCTTTAAGTGCCTCCGGTGCTTCCCTGTGGGGGAGAGGATTAGCGGGTGTGCGACTGCGTGAGACACCTCGGGCGAGGAGCCTTGTCTCCAGCAGCGCGGCTGCACACCCGACTGGGATGCGAGCACATGTTTCCCGACGAGCTGAAGGGCCTTACGCCGGTCGAGGAGAAGCTCATCGCGCTGAACTCATGTTACGGCTTCATCACTAAGTACAGCATCCCAGAGGGGCACCGGCAGAATGTAAGGTATCCGAGGCACGTAAAGGGGCACATCACGGTATTCCCTAACAACGTACAGGAGCTGGCGACAAGGGTACTTCCGCATCCGCTCCTGAAGGTTATGGATGATATCCACGTGTCGTGGCAGGGGCCGGAGAAGCCGGCGCCGAGCGATCTCTCGGCTCTGCTCTCAGTGCGGCGCCGGGTTGTAGAAAAGGCGCTGCTGTGGCTGAAGAGGCACAATCCCTTGTATGCCGACATCGACATTGACAGGGCAGAACTGGATAGCTGGGACGCACCGTCGCACGGTGTGCTAAACCAAGTCTATGAGCGTTTGGAACGGGACGAGCCGTCGGCGTGGGAGAGGGCACGAACAGCACAAGTCGTCCCACCCACAGAACGCGGCTTGGAGGACGAGGGAAGTGTAGATATTCGAGAAGTGCTGGCAACGCTGGGCCAGGGGTTCGACGTAGGCATCGGGGGGGACGCGGCGAGGAAACCAGCGGATGCCGATTGTGAAGCCGGCGACGAGAACGTCGACAGTGCTACCGCCGCTGCCGGCCCGGTCCACGAGATCAGCTCGTCCGGGATGTTCGCCCTCGATGGGCGACCGGATATCGAGGACGCGGAGAAGTTGCGGTATGTCTACGACGCTCTGCGGCATGATGATGCCCGTGACGAAATGCGGGCCGGGACGTTGGCGGGATCGGCCGAGGTGCGGCATGGAGACACGCGTGAACCTTATATTCTCGTGTCCAGGGGGGAAGATTTTGCCGATCCCTTCGACGCACCGTTCTTTGCAAAGACGTTTCCGACGCTGTTTCCAGCCGGTAGCGGGGGCCCACGCCAGGCGGAAGAAAGCATCGGAGACGCGGCCGAAGAGGTGCATAGAGGTGTTGATGCGGAGGCCAGGGCGCGGAGTCTCGTCTCGTCGCGGAACATGACCCTGGAGACGTGGGCCAAAGTGGTGCTCCAGCGTCACGGCGGCCGGTTCGCGACGCATCACGTCTTCGCGTTCCTCGTCTTCAACATGGGAGTGAGGTCGAGAAATCGTCGAGTTAGCATGCTGAGCGTGACGAGGAAGAACTTCTCGGAGGTGGAGCGCATCGTACGCTCGCTCAGCGCTGAGAGGTTGGAGGCGGCCAAGGTCGATCTGGAGGCGACCGGGAAGACAGTTGACGAGGCTGTCGACCAGTTATTGAGGAGTCTGTCGCTGTACGGGTTCCGCCAGCCAATGTCGAGGGAGAGCCGGCTGAGCATGCGGCGGAAGATCAAGTCCTTCATCATACGGGAAGGTACCCGCGATCTGGTTCATGCTGAACCCGAACGACATCACAAACCCGGTCAAGCTCAGGCTTGCTGTATATCGGATGAGGGATCCGGACGAAGCCGAGGCCTTTCTGACGAGCCTCGACCTGGCATATAAGCGGGCACGGCTGGCGGTCTCGGATCCCCTTAGCTCGGCAGTCTTCTTCCACCGGGAGGTGTCCATGTTCTTCGAACACTACGTGAAGACTGGAGAGGATTCTGTGTTTGGGCGGATCAGTCGATACTTCGGAGCTGTGGAGACTAACGAGCGCGGGGCGCTCCACGTCCACGGATTGCTCTGGATCTAGGGAAATATGCACCTTAGCTCCATACTCGGAGATGTCGTGGGGGAGGATCAAGCGGAGTACCGGGAGAGGGTCATCCGGTACGTCGACAGTGTCTTCGAGGTGGTTAGTTCCCCGCGCGCAAGAGCGACTCAGGAACGCATTGCTTAACATGAGAGTTGATAAATGCAGGATCTTGACCAGGAGGCTTTCTCGGCGGCGCAGGCGGAGAGGTCGGTGACGTCGGACATATCGTCGTTGTTGCGGAACAGCCAACAATTCGCCCCCTCGTTCGACGAGGAAGCCAACTTTTGCGCAGGAGCTACCCAGATCCACACCCACAGCCCTACGTGCGTGAAATACTCCATCAGGGGACAGCGCAAGAATCGAGATCCGTGCCGGTTCAAGGCGCTGTGGAGATTAGTGGAGAGGACGGCGTTCACCGAAAGCGGAGTGTTGCAGATCCGGCGGAGTCATAGCATGGTGAACCGTTGGAACAAGGCCATGGCTGTAGGACTGCGACACAACCACGACATCTCTTTCATCGCGACGCAGTGCAAGACCATGGCCATCGTGTTCTACGTGACCAACTATGCAACCAAGGTCGAGGACCCGGTGTGGAAAAGGGTGGCCGCGGCGGCAGAACTGCTCCCCGTCCTGGACGAGTCGGTCGCCGAGAGCCAGACGGAGGAGGCGAAGCGAGGTCAGAACAGAACGCGGCAGTTCCTGATGAGGGTCGCGAACCGCATCTTCACGGACCGGCCGCTATCGTAGGTCGAAGTCGTCGCTTATCTGCTGGGGTATCCTACTGAGTTTGCGAGCAACCACGGTTGGACCTTCCTAAATGCATCTTCCCTTTACTGGCACATCTTCCGACGGTGGCGGCACCTGCGACACCAGAGCGGGATGGAGACGGCGGACGAGCAGGTCGAGGAGACGGTACTCCTAGAAGAGGCCGGACAAAGGATCTTTTCTACAAGCATACCCGCACCGCGGCGGACTACTGCAGGGACTGTCGCTGTACGACTACATGTCCGTAGTCAAGCTGAAGCGGAAGAGCAAGGGCGCAGGCGCCTGGGGGGAGGTGCAATTCGATAGCTCGTGGCCCCTCTTGCAGATGGGGTGCAAGTACTGCAAAAGCCCGGCGAGCACGCTGTCGTCTGTTTCGATGGTTACCTGAGTACGGATTTTAGCGATGAAGGCGAGGTCTACCATAAGAGGTACGTAGTGAGCACGCGAATAGCTTGACATATCTGCCCAAAAGCTGACGTTGCAATGGTAGGGCGGCAGTCCAGCATCTCGCAATCTTCGTGCCGTGGGAATTGTTCTCGTCCGAGACATCAGGCGATATCAACACCATCTGGGAAAGACAGAAACAGGCGCTGCCTCGGAGGATGTCCTTCCTCGCGGATAACATCCAACTCCTTCACCGGTCAGCTGAAGACGCGAAACGCGATGCGAAGCAGTGGGCCGCCCAGTCCGGGGACGGCGATCCCGCCTCTGAGGCGATCGGCCCGGGTATGGGCGACGGTGATGAGGAGCCGGGTCGGGCGTTCCGATCGGACGGCGTCGCCAACGCAATACGCCTCATCGACGTCTTGAGGACGACGATGGGAGCCGACCAGGTCACGGCCGGCTCGAAGGAGATCTCGAGAATGATACGGCAGCTGAGTCGATTCCACCAAGTGGCCTTGCGTTCAATGGACGAGCCGTGCGAAGAGATTTAACGAGCAGGGGCCGAAGAAGGTATCGGACGCCCAGAAGGACCGTTTCTGGGGCCAGACGTACCAGGACAGGGGTTGATCAGGTCCATCAAGTCGCAGCAAAGGAATGTCTCGAAAGAGAGAGAAAGGATGATCCAAGGAATACAAAGTCGGCCTGACAACGACAAACAGGTCACGGTTCAGGTGTGCACTGCTCGCCGATCGGGTTCGGCGAGCAGGGCGGGTCTCACGAGTGCCGAATCGGGGGCCTCAGTCCGGGGCGCGGGTCCTTCGACGAGCATCCACTTCGGCCCGTCGACGTCGTTTTCCGAGGCAGGGAGGCAACTGGTCGAGGGTTCACGCTCAACGAGAGACAGAGCATCGCCCTCCGACTGATATGTCGCCAACTCGACCGGGTACGTCGCGATGAACAAGGGACACCTCAGCTCTGCCAATTCGTCGGCGGCGAGGGCGGCACGGGGAAGTCACGAGTCATTGAGGCCGTCGCCGAGCTGTTCGCGAGCAGGGGGATGTCGCACCGTCTGCTGCTAACGGCGACGTCGGGAACGGCCGCCGCGAGCATTGACGGGATCACCATCCACTCCGCGTGCGGGTTCTCCAAAGATGCAACGGCGCGGTCCCGCCGAGCGGAGCCGGACGGTTTTGCGGCGCCCAGCTCGTCTGGCCTCCGTACCGACGGGCAGACCACCGCCGAGTGGCAGGAGAAGTGGTTGCTGATCATAGACGAGGTCAGCATGTTGGGGGCGAGGACCCTGTACGCCGTAAACGAACGGCTCTGCCAGCTCCGAGGATCTGCCCGCGACTTCGGTGGGATCCCCGTCGTCCTCTTCTGCGGGGACTTTCACCAGTTCCGTCCCGTGCAGGAGAGATCGATCCTGCTCCCGAGCACGGCCATCGCCTGGGACGAAGAACGATCGTTCACTGCCGAGCAGAGGTACCAGCACGACAGGGCACACGCTGTGGAACAAGTTCACGACGGTGGTCATGCTGAACGAACAAGTCCGCGCCGCCGGCGATCCACAACTGCAGCGGCTGCTGACGCGAGTGCGCCAGGGCATGCAAGACCAGTCAGACCTGGAGTTGCTGAATAGCACCTGTTACCGGAGGACAGGCAGATCCCATGGGAGTCGGGTATCACGGTGGTGACGCCGCTGAACAGAAACCGCTGGAACCTGAACATCGAGGGTCCCTCTGTTTCCAGAAGGAGCGGAGAGCGCTGCTGCGCATCTTCATCTCCGAGCACAGATGGAAGGACGGCGAGCCGAGTGAGGAGGAAGCCGTCATGATCCTCAACCAGGGTGACGACAGCGCCATCCCTGACCTGCCGTCCTCATGTTTTCCGGGCATGCCCGTCGTCGTGAACCAGAACACACCAAGGGCTGAAGCTGGTCAACGGAGCAAGCTACGCGGCACTAGACGTCATCCTCGACAGGGCGTACCCGGGCTATCGTGTCGACGCCAATACTATCCTCCACTTTGGCCCTCCGGCGGGGATCGTGCTCGCGTCGGGGACGACGAGAGACCTCCACTTCGTCGGTATGCCACCCGGTACGATCCTCCTGACGCCTATCAGCATCAAAATAGAGTGCCAGAGGAAGCGGCCGTGGCAGAAGAAACGTCAGTCGGCGGGGGCTGCCATGCGCCGCGGCTTTGCCTGTACGGACTACAAAGTCCAAAGCAAAACGTTAGATCGGGTTGCTCTCGAACTGCGCGGAACTAGGACGATGAGCATCGACGGTCAGGCGGTCCCGACGCAATGCGACCCGTACAGTCTGTACGTGCAGCTGTCGCGGTGCAAGTCGCTGGACGGCATCATGCTCCTATCAAAGGCGCGAGAGAGGGACTTCGTAGGCAACAAGGTGCCCGACAACATGACTGGCGGAGGGGAGGCTAGAACAGTTAAGCGATATAACGATTAGAGAAGCCGAGCTATCGGACTAGTCAGGATAAGAACTGATAAGAAGCGAGACTATAAGTGTTAGTATGATATAGATAAGGGGGGATTATGAGGTGAAAATATAGATTAAATCTGATATTATTAATGTAACTAATGACTGTTTTTAATTTGGATTTTTTCTAACCCTTTTAGGCTATTAGTATAAAGCTAGAATGAATGAATGAAATTTATTCTGCTTAAGAGGACTAACCTCATAGAAGCCCCACATTCTTCTTCGTCTACTGATCGGTATACCGTAAGAGCTAGAAGAGATGGTACGTGCGCTGCCACTACTTCGTACATTTCGTCATCTTCCTCTTTCGTGTGAGGCGTAAGGCGTTGCAGAAAAGAGCAGTACCGCGGGTTTGGTCAGGCGTCAAGGCACGTGTTTTAAGGGCGAAACTTTTGATTGGAAGAGTCAGGTGATTTTGAGGCCCGGAAAAAGATGGCGGCATAAAACCTTTCGTCACATCGTTCCTCAAGGCATTTACAAGGCATTTACGAGAATATTTACGAGAATTTTCTCTTGTGCTTGAGCTAGGAGCAAAATGTATTAGGTTGATTTGGATCTAGATGGTTTCTATCCTTCTACCTACTTCTATTTATATATAAGAACCTATTATCTAAATTCCATTACTGCTAGTATTGTGCAGATGGGTATGACAATAACGATAATCGGGCCTCATTTACTGTCCTCTCGCACAACTGTTCCAGCCTAGCCTCGCCATCAAACATTTCCTGTGGTATTTTATTCCCGACTATGTCCTGCACCCGTACCTTTGACAGCAACATAATACCATCAAGCGATTGCACCGCGATAGCTGCACATACAGGCTGTACGGATCGCACTTTCCTGCCTCGAGTTGTCCAGTTGTCGTATTCAGCTTTGTTCCGGTTCCTCGCAGCTCCAGCGCAATCTCGACGAGGGTTTCGCCTTGGATTTTGTAATCGGTGCATGCGAACGCGGCAGTGCAGGGAAGTCCTAGGCGGCTCACTTCGTGCCTCTGCCAAGGCCTCTTCTTGGCCCTCTTCTTCTTCTCGATGGGTATTTGGGCACTTGTTGGAGTAAGCAGGACCGTGCCTGGTGGCATGTCATCAAACTTGAACTTCTTGGTGGACTCGGACGACAGGATGATGCCGGCAGGTGGTCCAAAGTGGAGGCTGATGTTCGGGGCGAGTTGATACCCTGGGAAACTCTTGGAGTCTGGTACAACTTCCAGTGCTTTGTACTTGGCCCCGTTCACGAGCTTGAGGCCTGGGTTTATATTCTTCGTCACTACCACCGGCATGCCAGGCACGAACATGAACGTGGCCGGCACACAGATCTTGCTGTCATCTCCGACGCTGGCCATGAGCGTAGCTTCTTCCTCCGTTACCGGTAATGTACTGGGTTTACCCCAACGGTGCTGGGGTAGAAATATCCGGACTGGCTTCTGGTGGTGCCTCTGGAAGGCCAAGACCGCATCCATGTTCAGGCACCATCTGGTGCTGTTGAGGGGTGTAACTACTGTGATGCCCTTGCCCCATGGTATGTCTCGGCCTTCCTGGAAGCATCGGCTATTAAGAAGCTCCATGTCGGACTCGTCTTGCTGCCCCTGCCGGATCCGAGTCAGCAGCCGCCGCAGCTCCGGGTCCCCCGCTGCGCGCACCTGTTCGGTGAGCATAACGACGGTGGTAAATCGAGCCCAGAGTGCGTGCGCCCTCATTTCGTCCGCAATCCTGAGGGCGGACCATGGAGTCAATAGCGACTTGTTTTGCACTGGGCGGAATTGGTGGAAATCTCCTGATAGTAGCACCACTGGGATGCCGCCAAAATCTTGATTCGATCCTCGGGAGGCGCAAAGTCGCTTGTTGATGTTGGAGAGCGTCTGGAGGCCCCAGCATGCTCACCTCGTCAATGATGAGCAGCCACTTTTCTCTCCATCTTCTTCGGCCATCACCGTCCACGTAGGTTACCGTGCTGCCATCGTCGGCATTGCTGTCGGATGCGTTGGGTATTGAATCCCACAGGCGGAGTGAATAGTCACGCCGTTGATCCGCGCTGCTGCGCCCCCCGATGTCGCCGTCATGAGCAGCCTGTGCGATATGTCCTTGCTAGCGAACAATTCCGCCAACGCCTCGATGACCCTGGACTTCCCAGTGCCGCCCTCCCCACCCAGGAACTCGCATAGTTGTGGCATTATCATTGTTCTCGACATTACTGCTATCGAAATCATCGCTGTCACCTTCGTCCGGGATGGTGTCGAGATGGCGACACACTAAAAGGAAGGCAATTTCCTGCCGCTCGTTCAGGGTGAACCTGCTTGCGATCTGCCGACCGGCATGGAGGAATGTGGTTGACGGTCCAAAGCGACCCTAGTGCTGGGTCCATAAGTGTTCCCGGTGTCTGTTTCCGATATCTCTATGCTATCTTCTCCTGCACCCGCAAAAGTATGGTTCAATAATGCTTCTCTGCCAGCAGCTGTGTTCTGAGTATCCTGAACTCCGTCAGAGCCTTGGATTCTTTGCACAATTTCCTTGTCGGCTTTCCCCTGCTTGCTCTTAATCCCCTTGAGTTGATGTTGCATTGGGAGCTCGCTCCTGGCTACCATAGTTGGCTGGTACTGCTCAGGGCTCTCTGCGGGAGCGACAGTCTCAAGATCATCTGCAAAGTCGGTGATATCTGCGTGGGCTTCGCGGAGCTGATCTAGCAGCTTAACGAGAGACTCCGAACCAGCGGTCACCTGGTTGGGAGCTGTGGCACCCAGTACTGTCTCCATCAGTCGGCAAAGCTGGCCAACCTGGTCTGGGCGATATGCTTTTACTGGGCCTGTAGGATCTTGGAGATCATACCCCATAGCGTCGATATCATCCAAAACGGCGTCATCCCCCGCAGCCGCCCACTGCTTTGCATCTCGCCGCGCATCTTCCGCTGATTGCTTCAAGAACTGGATGTTGCCTGCGATAGTCTGGAGTCTTTTGGGGAGTCGCCGTCTCCAATGTTCCCAGATTTCATTGATATCGCCTGATGCTGCTGTAGTGAACTTCTCCCATGGCACAAAGAGTGCGAGGTGCTGTACTGCAGCTCTGGTGCTAATATTAGTGTATGCTCCTCGTTTATCCATCCCATCTGTTCTTTGGCTTGTGCTTACCTGCGGTATCTGTCTGCGTTTGTGTCAATATCAAAGTCCATGTCGAGAAAGCCGTTCATGCATGGCACTGCATACTTCCCCGGGGGTCTTAGAACCTGCACCCAGTCCCTTCCCGGCTTCCAGTTCCTTTCAAATTCTATCTTCACCAACTCCTTGGAAGATGAATCTATCCTCTTTTGTAATGTAACAAGCGACACGTAGTCATAGAAGCATAATGTCTGCAGCACCTCTCCACGGTGGTGGTAGGCTTCAATGTATGGCAGCTTCTTGCCATCGCTTCCCACCAAGACCCTCTCCGCGCTGGCTTCCGCGTCGTTGCCGTTGCCATTGCCACCTATGTTCTCGATAGGTCCATCATCGTCGTCGCCTAAAGTGCTACCGGTACTGCATTGCTGGAGATACGGCCAGCGTCGGAGTATTGCCCAGTATACCATTGTCATATTCACATATGACCATTGTTTGGTACTCGAGAACTCACTTGGGTAATCCAAGAAGTGCGCAATCACCTCCACCTGCGATAATGGCCTCTCGGTGAATATTCTGTTTGCGATTCTCATCAGATACTGGCGGTTTATATTTGCCTTGGCTTCGTAGTTTGCAGTTGTTGCACCTAGCCCGACGGCGCTGGTTGTGCTGATACTCGGAAAGAGCTCTGCTGCGATGGCCACTCTCTTCCAGATCGGATCTTCGATTTTTGTGGCGTAGTTTGTCAAGTAGTATATCAGCGCCATTGTCTTGCTTTGGGTTCCGATGAAGGAGATGTCGTGATTGTGCCGCAGCCCAACCGCCATTGGCTTGTTCCATCGGTTGATCATGGGATGTGAGCGTTGGAGCCGAAGTATACCATCCGCGCCAAATTCGCTGTTTGTAAAGAGCTTCCAAGGCGCATGGAATCGACATGTAGGCTTTTTGTCCCCATCCTTGTTGTGAGAGTATTTGACACAAGTTGCGGTATGGACGTGCATCTGGACCCTGCCCGCGCAAAAGTGGGCTTCATCGTCGAACTGTTCAGAGAAGCGCCCTGCATCGGTCATCAGGTAGGATATGTTGTCGTAAACCACCCTAGTCTCGCTCTCCTCGCTAAAGGCAGCAGATTCATCCAGGTCCTGGATAATAGTTCAGCTTCCGACCCCACATTGGCTTTCGGTCATATCAGTATATGAATGTACGCACCTCAGTGAAGACAGAATCGACATATTTCAGGATTCCTTCCCGTTCCATTGCCGCACTCTCATCATCCTCCCCGTTTCCATGAGCACCGAAGAAGTTTCCGAGCTCCAAGTTCCCCTCGAGCCATAGCAAACCATGGACATGAAGAGCACCGCGTTCGTTGGTCTCGACAGCGCCAAAATACTGTCCAACCTGACCAAACACAGATTCCTCCCCAACCTTGACGTAATGCTCAAAGAACATCTCTACTTCGCGGTGGAAGAAGATGGCAGAGCTTATGGGGTCAGTTATCGCCAGCTTCACTCTCTCATACCTATCCTGCAGGGCCCGAAGCAGGGTTGCTTCCGCGGCAGCCTTGTCCTCCTTTCGGTATGCCGCCAGACGTAGCTTTACCGGGTTCGTAATGTCATTAGGGTTCAGCGTAAACCAAATCGCCGGTAGACCGTATCTGATGATGAGCGCTTTAATCTTTCTGCGCATGGCTAGCCGCGACTCCTGCGACATGGCCTGTTTGTGGCCAAAGTATGAGATGTATCGCAGGAGCGTTTTGATATCTTCATCTCGGGTGCTCTTGCCAGCCTCTAACTCCTTTTGCACTTCCGCCAGTCTCTCTAGTGTTAACGACTGAATGATCCTCTCAACCTCAGCAAAATCGTTCCGTCGCACGCTCACCATACTTACTCCTCTATTCCTAGACCGAACCTCTATGTTGAATACTAGGAATGAAAATGCCGGATGATTGGCAAAGCGACCACCATGTCTTTGCAGCACTTTCTTCATCCATGCGTGAAGTCCGAGGTTACGTGTTGGGGGAATCGCATCCTCTCCACCCTCTCCACCCTCTCCAATACTGTCTCTATCACGGACATGACCTGTGAGCTGGACACTGTTCTTCCACAGCTCCGATTCCATCTCTTCCTTACACCGTGGCCCACCGAAACCGAACGGGAATAGTGTTGGAAATGCTTTTGCAAGATGCCAGAGATCATTGCTATCTGCAAATTCATTGCCTCTTGAAATGTGAATGTATGGCTGAAGGTGCGAATCCTGCGCGCTCCCAGTCGGCTGGTGGGGCGGCTGTGCTTGCGCATTTGTGTATCCACCTCTGATTGTATTAATAGCAAATTGCAGTTTATCGGCATCGGTTGCTCGCGGTGCTGTATCCAGTGGAAACATACCAGATGCAAGGATCTCATCAAGAAAGCTTCCCATGCCCTCATACTCGAGCTCCTCCCTACTGCGCTCGTCATAGAGCTGCTGATCCTCGTCGTAACTTACATCATTCTCATCATACGCTCTGCCCAGCCCGTCCACAATCTGGTCGAGTGACTGGGGCTCACTGTCATCCATTCCACGTTCTGCTGGGGGCACGATGTGCGCTGTTCGCGTTTCTTCCCATGCCGATGGTTCATCTCTCTCTATCCTGTCATAGATCTGGCTCGGAACCCCATGCGCCGGCTCTCCCCAACTATCCAACTCGGCTTTGTCGATTTGGATGTGCCGATAGTGGGGGTTACATTCTTTTAGCCAAAGCAACGCCCGTTCCACAGCTCCTCGTCGGACTGAGAGCAACTTGGATAGATCGCTGGGGGCTGGCCTCTGCGGCCCATGCCAGGATATATGGATGTCCTCCAAAGATTGTAGAAGCGGATGTGGTAGTACTGTGGTAACCAAGTCTTGAACATTGTTTGGAAACACAGTTATATGACCCTTCACATGGCGTGCATATGCCGTACTCTGTTTGGTGCTTTTGTCACTTTGATTCTTGCAACGAAGCCGAAATGGGTGTTGAGTGCAATCAGCTTCTCCTCAACCAAGGTCAAGTCTCTGAGAGCATCCGGGTACATGTGCTCGCAACCAAGTGCTTGATGCAAGTTCCCGCCCCGCGCCATATTGCATTCGCGGATCTTCATTGCACAGTTTTCGCAGCTCGGTATAGCCTTGCCAGCAGGGAAGCAATCAGGACATGAATACGTGCGGCAACTATTCATCACTGCGCTATTCGTCCACTCTTCCCAGCTAAGCTCTTTCATCTCCATGGTGCTGATCTTCTGATAGCATATCATGCATGTGTGTATGGGTAGGGTGTCCATGTTGTGAAATGCTTGATAAAAGTCCATGACTGTGGATATATTCCTCTCACGGGGGACCGGCTTACGCCAATCCTTTGTGTACGATATTCTCTCCTTCTCTGTAAATTCGTCTTCCAGATGCTCAATGGCCCTCTCTAATGCCTCGGTTTGCTCTTCAAGGTTGCTGTCCTCAACTCGTCTTCGATTTTGCCTTTTGTTTTGTTCTTGTCCGTGTTGATCAGCCTTGCGTTTTGCGCCAAGTTCTTGTTGGCCATCTTGAAACCTCAGTCTTGCCATACATCCACATCGATCCACTTTATCCTCTGCGTGAGATCTGCCTGTATTGCTCGTCTCTACTACCTCTGTAGGCGTTGGAAATGTTTCTGATTGTGATTCTTGTTGATTGTTTTGTCCATGTTTGTGTTGATTAGCTCCACGCCCCGGATTGCCATGTTGATCCACGTCTGAAATGCTTAGAATGCTCATACATTGCTGCATGCCCAGTGCATTGTGCAGGTGATATTGGCTCGCGTTGGTTATCTCTGCAACTTGTGTGGGGTTTGGTGCTATGAGCCTTTGCAGTGGAGCATTAGAGGGCAACTGGGAATTGGCTGGAGATGTCCCCGCGGCAACCAGTGGTCTTTGCTGTTGGGTTTGTCTCCTTTGCCGCCAGTTTCTTTCCCGGGCATCTTTCCGTCTTGATGCACGAGAAGTTCGCGGTTTGCCTCTTGATCTTGGAGGCGCCTGTATTGGCGTCGTACTCCTTGGCGACGGTCGGCTCATCCAGCTTTCAGGTCCCTGTATTTGAGTATTGATGGTGTCGGCTTGGTATGCACTTGGCTGATGTTCCTGCACCCGATTTCCTTCTCGAACATCTCTCCGCCTTGGTGCATGAGAACCTCGCGGTCTGCCTCTTTTTCTTGGAGGCACTTGTGTCGGCGTCGTGCTCCCTGGTGGTGGCCGGCTCATCCAGTTTCCTGCGGCCTGTGTTTGCGCATTGGCATTGTCGATTTGATTTACACTTGATTGGTATTGTTGGCGATTACCTGGTTTGCTTGGTTGGCCCGTTGATTGTGGTCCCTCTAGTGCCGGGTCTATAGGGTCGGGTTCTGGAATATCACCAAGTGTACTCGGTTGGACAGTAGGGAGCGACCTCCTTAATGTCGGGCCCACAAGCTGGACACCCGGAATACGACCGGGTGTGCTTGGTTGGACAGTAGAATGTGATTCTCTTGGTGTTGCGTTTGTATTCGAGTTTCCCGCACCAAAGATATCATTGTACGTCTTCAGCCCGAGACTGCTGAGTGTGCTGCCAGGCGTTCGACCACGCAGCCTTTCAAGTAGAGCAGATAATGACGAATCCATTACAAGATAGTGTATGTAGTGTATTCTTAGGGTGTGTAATCGTGTGTATTAAGCCAAATAGCATTATAAATATGAACGATAAAGGCTGATGCCATTTACAATGCTGTTTTGTGATCGGTACATTCTGGGACAGAGTTCAATTCTCCCACACCAACCTGTCCTACTCCGCTCTTGATCCCATTCTATCCCGATACTCCAACGTCATCTTTTATCTCTATTATACCTATCAAACTATATGATAATATCGTCTATCGTCATTGTCTTGACCCCCTACCAATAAAAGATAGCTCTATCCCACCATGGTCTTCCTTACTCTTCCAATTTCATCCCAATATCGGACTTGATTATTCATCCCGTCATCTACTCGGAGCATCATCACGCCGGTATACCAATAGAGCATCATATTCCTCCACCCTCTTACTTTCGTGATGATTAACTTCGTACTTGATTATTCATCCCATCATCCCCTCGGAGCATCATCACACCGGTATACCAGTAGAGCATCATACTCCCCCACCCTCTTATTCTTCTAACATTAATAACATCGGGCTTGATTATTCATCCCATTATCTAGTCGGAATGCCATTACACCGGTATACCAATACGGCATCATACTCCTCCACCCTCTTATTCATATGGTCGCTGCAGTATTGATATACCAATAGATCAAAATATCCCTTCACCCTCTTTCGTTGTAATGGTAACATCGACGGGCACTTAAGTGATTGATATAATACACACCACGTTATTTCATCTACCTATCAAATACTGCTCAGCTCTCATACTTTCTTTTTTTCTTCTTTTTTCATGCATTAATTTCTTAGTCAATCCTTTGTAATCAGAGAAGAAGCAATTCTGTTCAACAGCTACGTTGATTGATCAATTCCGCTGTGCAAGTATCCACTTGACAGGCATCAAGGTTCTTACCTCAAGGTGCTTTACTGCGATCGGCGACATGTGCTGACGTTTTGGCCAATCCTTTGTACTCATGGAAAAAGCAGATCTGTTCACCATCTATCTTAATTGATCAATTCGATTGTGCGAGTATCCACATCGGCAGGGATAGTAGCTCTTGGCTGAAAATGTTGGATGGAGATCGGCGATGCCACATCCTCTCTGCGCAATGAAATACACAGGGTGGTCATCAATTCAATTCAATCGCTCCTCCGGTGGACAAAAGATCACTATGTGCACCGTGCGAGCGTGCGCATGCCATATAACAGACTGTGCCACCCCTGTTTCAACTCAATCGACGCCCCAGATTGAATTGATGACCACCCTGGAAATACAGTATCTTTACCAAGTGGTATCAATCTTCGCATTGTATATACTATATCATTTAATCGATTATAAATATCAGATGTGTTTCTTCTTTGTTCTGTACATTTGCATGCCAATCTTACAGGCTTATCTTACAATTACTCTCTCTCTCTCTCTCCTTTACACACAGAGTCGTAATCTTAACTGCTCTCCCATTCCCATTTTTTATCGAAACATTTGCCAGTTCAATATATCATGTCTTCATCTACTTCTACCTCAAATTCTACCTCAACTTCCACCCTTAGCGGCCATCCCCCTCCGCGCATGCCTCATGACTCTCCGAAAAATCTTGGTAGTGATATGACCATGTCTTTTTTTGGTCAGCTGGATACCCCAACGCGGTTTCCTACATCAGATGAACAACTTATAAAGAGCCTCAATGTTGAAGCTCTTGGCAGGGTTTTTCTTCCACCCCCTCCCTATATGACACTGCCTGAATATTCTGTGCTGCGTCCTGAAGGGTATCGATCCCCTGATCCACTGCCGATTTACTTTAGTCTCAACCTCTCTGTCTATAACCAGCAGATTGTTGAATCGGAGTGGGAGAATCAGTGGTTCCATTTCACGGGCAAAGTACACCCCTACGCACTGGAGTGGGTGCTGCGGGAGCCTGATGTTTTCACCGATGAGGATGGTGACGGCGAAGTGTACAAGGTTCCAGTTGTTCTCATACGCGACTTTGGATATCAAGCGTAAGCAGACTTATCATTCCCCCCTAGCTCGAGTTCCACTATCGCGCTTGCCACTAATGTAACTATCAGCATTGACCCACGAACTCTTTGCAATAGTGAGGGCTTTCCACTTATCCAACCGGTTGTTTCTTTGACCGGGCAGGTTCTCGGGACAGGTCAAACCCACTTGATCAAGGACTCTGTCCCGCAGTTGGATGATGCGCAGCTGAGATGCTGTGCACTTATCCAGTGCTGTACCTACATCACGCCGGGTCAGCCATCAAAGAGCCCTTTCAAAGGCTTCCACCCCTTTCAAGTTTTTATTCTCTTTCCTATTCGCGCTTTGCCATTCTCTATCCTCTGCAAGAAGATGGCAGATAGGAAAGAAACACAGTTTGTTCCGGGTGTTCCCTTCAACTGCGTCGGCAAGATAGTTGGCCTGCGTGACCATCGTCTTATGGCGACTGCCCCTCCAGTTGATGAGAAGGACTATGTTTTCATCGTCGTTCCCGACTCTTGGACGTTTCCGGACAAGAGCACGCCACCTGTACCTGCTTCTAACACAGTCTCCCCCTCTAAAACCGAACCTAGCCCATCCCAAGCTAGCGGCTTCGCAGCAATTAGGTCTACGTTCAAGTCTCCCTCAAAGAAAGGTTCACAGGCGCATAGTCAAGCCCAAGACCAGCGCCAAGATCCTGGGAGTGGTCATGGACGCGAAACTACGATACAAGGAACACATAGCTAAAGCTGCCGCAAAGGGGCTCTCGGCCGCTATGTGTTTGAAAAGACTGAAAATGTTGTCACCGCGGACGGCGAGACAACTGTTCGTAGCAACAGTGGCTCCCACCATGGACTATGCGTCTAGCGTGTGGGCGCACACATGCGGCATTAGAGAAGCCGCTTGGCTGGACAAAGCACAGATGGTTGGAGCACAGGCGATCACGGGAGCTTTCCGGACCGTGGCAACAGCGGTGGCCGAGGCCGAAGCTAGCATCCAACCGGTGCAAGAACGGCATGCGCAAGCGGCAACAAGGTTTTGGATCAACCTCCGGACCCTTCCCAGGACACACCCGTTGGCGACACTGAAAGTGAAAGTGTGTCGCCGATTCGTATCGCCGATGCAGAGGATTGCTCAAGTACAAGGGGAAACAGCCACTGAACGAATGGAGATCATTCGGGAGTACGCGTTACCGCCATGGAGAGACCGTATCCCGGTGTTGTGCGACCCTGACCGGGAGAGAGCGGTGGAAGAAGCAAAGAGGGTGGATGGCATAGTCATGGCCACCTGCTCCTCGCAGAGAAGGGGCATGGTAGGCATGGGAGGGGTCGTACAAGATACGGCGATCAACAACGATGACGAGGTAGTGGCCAGCTACTCCATCACTCTCGGGTTGACGGAGGAGCTGAACCTATACATCGCCGAGCTGGGAGCTATAGAGATGGTATTGAGATGTATGCCGTCTGGACTCTGCCGGCGGGATATGACTGTCATGACGAGCAGCCGCTCCGCACTAGAAGCCATACGGCGGCCACGACAACAATCCGGCCAACAAATCATACGGCAAATATACGACCATATCAAGCGTCTCGAAGACGAGGCCACTCTCTCCGGATGTTGTGGGTTCCAGCAGGAGAAGAGGATTTCGCGCTGGGACCAAAAGCCAAAGCAGCAGCGCGGAAGGCCACAGAAGGAGAATGCAGACCAGATGTGCCACCGCATCTAGCAAGATCCACAAGGATAAGACGAGCGATAACCAAGCAGCAGCAAACAAGAACACTACCAGAAAGAGTCGGGAAATACTCGAAGCAGATAGATACGGCACTGCCAGGCAAGCATACCCGTACTCTATATGACCCGCTGAAGAGGAAGGAAGCAGACGTACTATCACAGCTCCGCACCGGAATGGTGAGACTTAACAGCTTTCTGTGCAAGATAGGAACGATGGAATCGGACACTTGCGAATGCGGGCTAGCATCAGAGACAGTGGAACACTTCCTATTCCGCTGCGCAAAATGGACCGCGCAACGGGAAGGCATGTTGCGATGTTCACAGACAAAGATGGGAAACCTATCATACTTCCTGGGAGGAAAGGCGGCGTCTGACGGTGACAAATGGGCGCCAGACATGCGGGCAGTACGGGCGACGATCAAATTTGCCATTGCAACGGGGAGGCTTGACATGGACCAGAAGCCTCAGGCACACTAACTATTCAGATTGAATCCTACTAACATCATACAGTCTCATTTTGGCAGACCGTGCTTCAGCTGCTGAGGATAGGATGCTGAACACTTGGAGAAATTGGCCTTCAAGCAGGCCTGTCACTGCATATACATCAGATTGGACCAGCCAGTAAAGTGAAATTGTGGGGCTTCGGGTGATTATGGAAGAACCGTACGAAACGAAAATAGCTTAGCGCAAAGGCCCTCTGGGGTGTGTCCCCCCGGGCGAAATAAAATCCATCCATCCATCCAAGTTGATCAACGTGTATATCTGGTGTAATTGATCGGAGCCTATACTTTATACTGAGCCGACAAAAGTGGCGGTGATAACCTTGTCACATGATCCTCAAACACCTCAGGTTGAGGGTGTCGATGAAATTGGCAAACGATGATGCTTCAACTTACGTGAGCTTGGGTTCGAATTTGTAGCGCAGTGCGATCCAATTAAACAACACATGGGTCACGAGCCCTGGACTGACCGCCAATGTCAGAAATATTTGCATTTGCCGCGATGTTCCGGAGACAACTCAATGCGGCTGAGTTTGCTCTGATGACCCAGAGGTTCCAGGGTTGTCTTAAGTACACATGTTTACCAGTCCAATCTCTCCCATTTCAAGCAACCTCGGACTTCTGCCCCGGGCAGCTTCCAATCATGGAAACAACCTCCCAGATGTGACCATCCAGATCAGTGAAGCTGCGAGAATACATGCCACAACCCGCGCCGTAATCTTCAAGAGTGTAGGGATCAGAAGTTCCACCAGCCTTGTCTGCCTTGGCCAACCATTCGTCAACCTCCTCCTTGGTCTCGGCAGTGAACGAGAAGAGAGCCTCGGTCGACTTGTGGGCGTTAGTGACCTCGGTGTTAGGGCGCATGAATTCCTTGAAGCGCGAATGGCCATGAAGCATCAGGCAGACCTTGTCGTTGGGAGTCGGTAGGCGGAACGCCTTCGTCTTGTCATCCGAGTATTCAGTCACTGGTTTGAACCCGATGGATTTGAAGAACGTGGCGCCAGCCTCGGGGTCGGCTGTGTGGATGTTCACGTAGAACGACGGAGCGACTTCTGGGGCGGGAGGCATGGTGTGCGTTTATGCCTGAGTGAGATGATTGGCAATGGTGATATGGAGATGAGATGATGACCTTGGATGTGATTGTGGAAAGCAGTGTGTAGAATTGGGATTTGCTGAACTAAAGGTTGAACCTGGGATCACCAGCCTCTATTTATGCTTCGGTACGTTCGTTCAGGACATTTCGATGGTCCCGACCGGCGCGATACCCAAGCATCTTGCAGGGGACGCTGACAAACTCACGAGTTGAACGCGATGTCACGGGACTCGAGCGACTTGATGGGCAGTGTTTGATTACTCAACGATGAGTATGAGGCTTCAGACCTACCAATAATATCTTGACAAATGACACCATTGACCAAATAATGAGGAAATGCCAAGCCGGGGCTTGCAAATCTTACACCGAATCGGCGTAATTATAAGCCGACCCATTGCACGACAAGTTGGGGGATTAAATACTAGTCTCAATTAATCTGCTGGGCTAGTGGGCGGTCACTCTGCGGAGAAACCAGCCAAGCAGTGAAGATGGTGAAGCGCACTTCAACTACACCGGCTTTCTCAAGATCGTCAAAAAGCATGACTGCAAGCGCGGCGACCGATACAAGATCCGCCCCATGATGCAGCTGAGCCTCGCCCAGCGGCCCTTCAACTCGGAGCAGGTCTACTCTCCCCTCCTTAACAAGCTGCCCGTCATGTACTTCGCCACTTGCCAGCAGCTCGAGGATGGCGGCGAGCAGCTTCCGCCCCTCGACCTCGAGACCCAGGGCGGGACGTACAATGGCAAGCGCTATACCGCCCACAAAGTGTATGTCTCCCGCAGCCCCGCTCCACAAGAAACGAATCAACTGACACGCCTCTACAGTTTGGGTCCACTCCGACAACCTCCTTGAGGTCAAGACGGTCATCCTTCGACACCTGCCGGTCCTTTTCTACAGCGAGAAAGCCTCCGAGGAGCTGGATGGCAACGACTCGCCCGCAATCACCTCGCTCTACTTTGACAACAGCGAGTTTGAGCTGTACTCGGAAGAAGTCAATCGTCAGTCCGAGGCCTCGTCCCTGCGCTTGCGGTGGTACGGCCAGCTCGGCTTGTTGAAATGAGCATGTTGTATTAAATTGAAGAAGAAGAAAAACTAGCCCTAACCAGCGGAAGGTATTGACAAGAAGACATCCACATCTCAGCCACCGATGGATCGGAATAGCCATTGATCCGTCAAACAACGGATCTCAACACGGTGCGCCCCTGGAGCGTCGATCCCAGAGCGGTGCGCTCTGGAGCGAGCGCTCCATCGATCCAACGATCCACCTAGTATATAGTTGACTGAGAAGTGCACATCTAGTATGGGCAGCTCCTCAGCTATCAACAACACTTGGTTACATTGAGTATCATTTGCTCTACCATCATCAGACGTGACTAGACTTGTTTAATCTTGACGTGCCTGATTCATTGCCAACATAAAACCAAAACCAAAACCAATCAGGATCAGCCTACCCTAGACTCACGAGCCCAGTGTGGGAGACCGATCGTCACACCTATTGAGAAGAGTAAGGGACGCAGGTCATTAGCTGTAGGATCGCTGGTAGGGGTTATGAAGGTGCTAGATTAATCTCTGGCCCTGGAACTTCAGTAGCTAGCCCTGATATATATACACTCTCGCCGGTCTCACGCCAGTGACTCGCCTAGCTCTCGTTGGGGCCCTCTATATCAACTAGAGGCACGTGACAGTTGCTTAGATTTAAGGTAGATCTGAGGCTTTTCTGGAATTGAGGACCAGAAGAGTCATATGATCTGTGACGGTAGGGTGGTGCATAGATCATAAGCGGGCTAACTGTGCTTCTGATCCGTGCTTACCTAGCCTCGGGCATTGTTATAGAAGCATTATTTTAGTATCCGGCTTCGGCGGACCACGAGGTCCCACCTCCACGTGGTGTCCGCTGGGAACTTTAGGAGAAACAATTCGGCTGTCTCTGGGCGCCAAGGGGGCTCAACAAGGCGATTATCCCCTTTGTAACAACGCACTGACGTGTCGAAATCAACTTCTGAGCCTCCTGAAACATCAAACAGTACAGCCACAGTACGGTAATTACCGTCGTTACCCAGATGAGGATGACTTTCCCCATTCTCAGATATGGCCTATTGGTCAGTATTGGAGGTGGTGTACCGGTACAGACGGACAACGGGATGATTCGATTGGGTCATGTGGTGGTGAGAAAACATACGGGCATACACTCTTGAACGCACTGGTTCTATTGCACCGCCACCACCAGTCCTTCCCAAAGCGGCGAACGGGCTGTCTCGGGTGCTGACGACACACAACAGAGCACATGTAGCGCACTGATCCAAGGGCGGGCGAGTTCCGGCTGGCCTCAAACAGGCGGTCATAGCGACGGGCATCTCGGCGCACTTCTGCGTGTGATAGGAATGAGTGGCTGCAGAAAGGATGAGAATTTGACGTGTTGAATGATCAGACAGCACCGTGGGATGTCAACTCCCTGCTATGGCTTTGGAAACCCCATGTAACGGTCTCAAGGTAGTGTATTGCAACTAGCTAGGCCACTCTACGGAGTATACCAAACTTAAGGAAAGAAGAAGAGAAAGAGAGTAGAGGAGGTCCATCCATAAATATACTCGTCATGGTGGCTTAAAGATAAAGAGTGGGCCACGAAAGGCCGAGGGTTCCCGAGGCCACCTGCGGGCACAGCCCGTTACACCCCATCCCTTTGCAACAGCTAAGGCATACTGGCCGTACCGATCCACTGATTTTGCTTTTTTAGCCATTATGATACGCTGAATATTGGATACATCATAATTACTGAAATTGGGTTAGGATAGAAGTCTCCTCACTATCTCAGAGTACTAATCGCAACTTCGCACTCACAGCTGGCAGGCAGTATTCGCCACTAGTAATGGTACAGCTTTTGTTCTTCTGATAGAGACAGGATAGTGGAGAATAAAGTGGATTGGTACGACCAGTATGCCTTAGCTGTTGCAAAGGGATAGGGCTGTCCCCACTTGGTCTTGAAAGGGGAAAAAGCGTACAGATTAGAACTAGTCGCGGGCCGCTCTGACCTGTCAAGAGGCGTTGGCCACAGGATCAAAGCTCACGCTATACTCCAGAGAGCTGGTGGCTCAGCTAGTGCGACGTTGGGAAACAACTCAAAGTTACGACAGCATGACGACATACCGTATCAACTCGGTAAACTCGGGCAAGAAGCGTGAGACTAAGGGGTTTGGTGCCCCACCACAATGCAGATCTATTCCTCATACGATTTAGTATGTGACCTTCATCTGCGGGGTAAGATATCAGAAAGCGGTTATGTCCCGCAACTTGCGTCTTCGCACACAACGCATTTTTGCATATTCTCAGTCAATTGAAGCTATTTTGAAGCCGTTTTTTCACATGATGACGCCCCTCAGGGAGATCGACCCAAATATCCAGCATTGGGATACTGTTCCTAAGCGCAAGAAGCGTGGTCCCAAGCAAACGCCACTCAAGGAGAGACAGTTCAAAGTTTCGAAGCCAGCCTCTCGTGTCCAGCGTTCCTATTCAAAAAGGAAGAAAGAAGAGGTTCTTATGTGGTTGATCCATCATAAGATCGACCGGAATGGTGTCATGTGCACCCCAACCTTACGGGATGCTTCAGATCACTTCAAAATCCCGAACCAAACTATCTCGGGCTGGAAGCTAGCTTTTGGTGAGTCTTTTGTGGAAGACCGAGTCCGTGGCTATGCCCCGAAGTGGCCTGCACTTGAAGGCGAGCTCTATAAGCAATTTCAAGCTCGTAGAGAGAAATCCAAGGTTGTGACGACTTCGTGGTTCCGGGTCAAGTCACGGGCGTTATTCAAAGACTTATACCCGAGTTTGGCCGGCGCTTTCACCTTCTCCGTTGGGTGGTATCGCGGCTTTCTTCGGCGTCACAACATCGTAAAGCGCCGGATTACGAAGCAGTCAACCAGGCGCCCAGAGGACTATATCGCTATCGTGAATAGGTTCTTACGATTCATCAGGCGCGTCTCTTCTGTTGGAGCCCAATCTCGTGCCTTCACGATGATCCTACACTCTCCAAAACGCCGCTTTAGCAAACGCCTTATACTTAACCTTGACGAGACCCCAATTCCGTTCGAGTTTCTTGACGGCGCAACGTGGGACCTACGCGGTGTGAGAACTGTGGCCGGCCATACTGACCGCAGCGGGTGGAATAAGAGGCAGGCAACTCTAGTGTTATATATCTTCGCAGATGGCATTCACAGACTTCATCCTAAGTTGATTTTCCATGGTATTCCTACCGAGGAAGGTGGTCAAATTTACGAAAGAGAAGGTCATCTCTACCACCCCGACGTCACCGTGGCATTCAACAAAACTGCATATAATAACGAGGAACTTCTTTCACAATGGATTGAAGATGAACTCTCGCCCTTAGCTACCGAGGATGACGAAGATACGCTCTTAGTAATGGACGCAGCCACGTTCCATAATACCAACGGGATTAAGAGAAAACTCAGAGAATGTAACATCACATTAGCACTTATCCCAGGGGGTTGTACAAGCCTTGTGCAACCTCTAGATACTGCAATCAACAAGCCGTTCAAGCAGTGGATAGAGGAGGAAACTGATGCGTATGTGGAACGCAAAGAGAGAGAAGAAGGGCCTGACTTCAGGTGGTCTGTCAGCGATAAAAGGATCATGATAACACACGTTGTGGCCGCAGCTATCCAGCGGCTCAAAGAGAAGGCAGATATGGTCAAGAAGGCGTTCCTAAACTGCGGGATTAGTGTGCGGCCAGACGGCCTCGAAGACAGCTTCATTAAGATCAAGGATATCCCGAGTGAAGCTATCAACTTCACAGGGTGGGAACAGGCAGAGGAAATCCTCATTAACTTAGAGGATGAGGTGGATGAGCTGTTGGATGAGGAAGAGATGTTTTCTATGGATGATGACGATCTGATAACAATGGCGAGTACCATGAGGACCGGGTGAGGGATCTTCAAAGACAACTAAAGGAAAGAGGTCTCAAAGTCTCAGGGAAGAAAGCTGAGCTAGTTCGACGGCTGCAGCAAGATGACTCACAGAGATCTCAACTATCAGAAGTCAAGGAGACTATCTATTGCGCCTAGGATGATCAGTATCATCAGAAGATATCATGACCTAGTCATCTTGCCAAAAGAACACAATCCCCTCCCGCCATTCCCTCTCAATGCCAAGACGCCAGTCCATCTTCCTCCACCTATTCCCATAGCTCTCAGGGCGGCAAAACACCACTTTCCCGACCTGCATGACATCTTCAACTAAAGGTCTACTAGCCTCTCTAACCCAGCCATGATGAGACCCATCTTTTGTAAGGGAAATGCCGGTATTTACATCGGGGGTCGAGGGAAGTCGGTATTAGAGGGTGTAGATTCGTCCAAGTTCGAAGCACGCCGCGGTCTCGAAGTCGTCTGTGACATCTGATTGGTTAGCACATAGCCTCAATGTGATCACAACACCAAAAAACACACATATAACATCTAGGAAGCCGGCCGCAGTCATCTTCGGCGACAGATGTGGCCATGGGGGGCCTTTGGGTCTGTTGTGTGGAAGTTAGAACTGGCTGCCGGCTAAATTTCGCGGGTGGGCCGATCTGCAGCCCGTGTGGGGCGCGCTTCTTGCCCGAGTTTACTGAGTTGATACGGTAATTTAATCGGTCGATCAGCCGTGGTATACCGATGCTCTTTTTCGGGCTCAAGCTCAAGCGCCACGGCTTGCCAAGTCAAGCAACTGTAGGGATGGAGTGACCTTGATGAGAAATATTGACTGCGACTTGTATATCTCGGACGAGTACCAGTATCTCCGCGGGGAGCTGTTTTCCCTATCGACCCCCGACCATTTTCCCTTTGTCCTGCGTGACCCCCCCCGTGAGAGTATGGGTGCTTGCTGAGTCGCTGCACTGCAACCTGTGGCTGAATGGCTCACCATCGGAGCAAAGACGAAGAGGTTCTCTCCACAATAGAGACCATGTCCCTGGTAGCATGTGGGAAAAGTCTCCTTTCTGCCAGGGCGATCCCGGAACCTTATCATCCATGATGGTGGCGTTTTTACTAGCCATTTACGAGGCTCATGCGCCAGGGGAGCTGGAGCTGCCTCCGACAAAGATGATGGTGTGGCTGACATCCAAGCCTCGTGGGATGACAAGCAGGGGAGCCCCTTCCTCGAAAAGAGGCAGGATCATTTGCACCGTGAGAGCCCAGGCGCCCCTGGTGATCATGACCCCGACTGGGTTACCGTAAAAACTCAGTAAACTCGGGCAAGTAGCGTGAGACTAAGGGGCTTGGCGCCCCACTGCAATGCAGATCATTTCCTCATACATTCTAGTATGTAACCTTCAACTGAGGGGCAAGATATCAGAAAGTCAGTATGTCGCGCAATTTGCGTCCTCCCACCTCGTACATTTTTGCACTTTCTCAGTCAATTGAAGCTATTTTCGAGCTGTTTTTTCGCATGATGACACCTCTTAGGGACGTCGATCCAAATATCCAAGTTTGGGATGCCGTTACCAAGCGCAAGAAGCGTGGTCCTAAGCCAACGCCACTTAAGGACCGACAGTTCAAAGTCTCGAAGCCAGTCTCTCGTGTCCAGCGTTCCTATTCAAAGAAGAAGAAAGAAGAGGTTATCATGTGGTTGATCCATCACCGAATTGATCACAATGGTGTGATGTGTGCCCCAACCTTACGGGATGCTGCAGATCACTTCAAAATCCCGAACCAAACTATCTCGGGCTGGAAACTCGCTTTTGGTGAGTCTTTCGTGGAAGACAGAAGCCGTGGCTATGCCCCAAAGTGGCCAGGGCTTGAGGGCGAGCTATATAAGCAATTTCGAGCCCGTAGGGAGAAATCTAAGGTTGTGACGACTTCATGGTTCCGTGCGAAGTCACGGGCGTTGTTCAAAGACTTATACCCAAGCTTGCCCGGCGCCTTCACCTTCTCAGTCGGCTGGTATCGCGGGTTTCTTCGGCGTCACAACATCGTAAAGCGCCGGATTACAAAGCAGTCAACCAGGCGCCCTGAGGACTATATCGCTATAGTGAATAGGTTCTTACGATTCATCAGGCGCGTCTCTTCTGTTGGATGTCAATCTCGTGCCTTCACGATGATCCTGAACTCCCCAAAACGCCGCTTTTCTAAGCGCCTTATACTCAACCTTGACGAGACCCCAATTCCTTTCGAATTTCTCGACGGTGCAACGTGGGACATACGGGGTGTAAGAACTGTGGCTGGCCACACTGACCGCAGTGGTTGGAATAAGAGGCAGGCAACTCTAGTGCTATATATCTTCGCAGATGGCATTCACAGGCTTCAACCTAAGCTCATTTTCCATGGTGTTCCTACTGAAGAAGGCGGTCAAATCTACGAAAAAGAAGGTCATCTCTACCATCCTGACGTTACCGTGGCATTCAACAAAACTGCATATAATAACGAAGAACTTCTCTCACAGTGGATTGAAGATGAGCTTTCGCCCTTAGCATCAGAGGATAATGAAGACACACTCTTAGTAATGGATGCAGCTACATTCCATAACACTGAAGACATCAAGAGAAAACTCAGAGAACGCAACATCACTTTAGCACTCATCCCAGGAGGTTGTACAAGTCTCGTGCAACCTCTAGATACTGCTATTAATAAGCCGTTCAAGCAGTGGTTAGAGGAAGCAACTGATGCATATATAGAACATAAAGAGAGAGAAGAAGGACCTGATTTTAGGTGGTCTGTTAGTGATAAACGGATTATGACTACACATATCGTAGCCGCAGCAATCCAACGGCTCATTAAGAAGGCAGATATGGTGAAGAAGGCGTTCTTAAACTGTGGAATCAGTGTGCGGCCAGACGGCTTAGAAGACTGTTTTATTAATATTAAGGATATCCCCAGTGAACAGATTAACTTCACAGGATGGGAAGAAGCAGAGGAAATCATAGTCAAGCTAGAAGACGAAGTGGATGAGCTGTTAGATGAGGAAGAGATGATTTCTATGGACGACGATGATTTATTGACGATGACAAGGTATCATGAGAGGCGGGTCAAGGATCTACAAGGACAACTGAAGGAACGGGGTCTCAAAGTCTCAGGGAAGAAGGCAGAGTTAGTTCGACGGCTGCAGGAAGATGACTCGCAAAGATCTCGAGCATCTGAAGTCAGAGACACTATCTATTGCGACTACGATGATTAGCATCATTAGAAGGTATCATAATCTAGTCATCTTGCCAAAAGAACACGATCCCCTCTCGCCATTCCCTCTCAATGCTGAGACGCCAGTCCATTTTCCTCCACTTATTCCCATAGCTCTCAGGACGGCAAAACACTACCTTTCCAGCCCGTATGACGTCTTCGACCAAAGGCCGACTAGCCTCTCTTACCCAGCCATGATGAGACCCATCTTTTGTAAGGGAAATGCCGGTATTTACATCAGGGGTCGAGGGAAGCCGGTATTGGAGGGTGTAGATTCGTCCGAGCTCGAAGCACGCCGCAGTCTCGTAGTCGTCTGTGACATCTGATTGGTTAGCGCAGCTTCAATAAGTAGTCACAACACTAAAAAAAACACACATATTACGTCTAGGAAGCCGGCGGCAGTCATTTCCGTCAGTAGGTGCAGCTTCAGGTCACTAGGGGTCGGTTATGCAGGTCTGTGGAAGTTGAAACTGGCTGCCGGCTAAATTTCGCTGGTGGCCTGATCTGCAACCCATGTGGGGCGCGCTACTTGCCCGAGTTTACTGAGTTTTTACGGTAGTAGATTTGCTAAGTGCTAGTGACCGTTCACAGCATGTCGGTGGTGTTCAAGTTCTCAGACCTCTTGGACTCCCGTAATTAAAGGCCCTCATCTCCATTTCTGCTTCCAGGCCGCATGCTCTGACCAACTTCATTCCTTCCCTCTTCCCTTTCAGAGAAACCTCGCTAACTCTTTGATTCCCACCTCCCACATTTCTTCGCTCGCAAATATGGCGGAGTCAGACTCAACAGAGGCCAATGCCAAGCCTCAGGCGAACCTCAACGCCCTCGGCATCTTTTGGATCGCGTTTGCCCTCTCCTGGACCATGATCGTCGCAGGCGGCATGCTCTTTCTGTGGCGTCGTCGTGACATGCCCATATTGAGGATTCGAGGCCTACCGCTATCTTTCCTTGCTATCACATTGCTCCATCTCTACTGGGGCGCCGTCCAGACCGGGTATGTCTGGTTCCCTCTCGCTGCACCCCAGGTCGAGTACTGGATCATGAGCATCTACCTTCCCTGCGGTATAGCTCTATTCCATGCCTCCAACAGCCGATTTCTCCATGTCGCCAAGGCCCAGAAGGAACTCTTCGCTTCAGACTCTGCCTCGATCAAGACCAAGCCTGTCAAGTCCAAGTCCTTGATCTGCCGCTTTCGATCTCTCAACTACACCCGAAAGATTCTCGTCATTGTGGGAGCGGGCATGCTCTTTCAGGTAATACAGTTTGCAAAGTGATGTTGCCATTTCAATTGCTGACGCGAAAGCCAGTTCTTGCTCACAATCTTCATGTACCTTATTTCGAGAAAGTTCCATCCTCGCTTCGGCATCCCGGGCACCGAGGTTACGGGAACGGAAGACGTTCAGAAATCTAAAATGCGCAGAGGCTGGGAATGGTAGTGCCGACTATTTCCTGGAGCAACCCAGTACTAACATATCTTCTAGGTGGCCATCTGTCTTTTGGCAGTTCTTCTGGGCATGGATAGTCGCTCCCTACATTCTCTGGCAAGCTCGTGGAATCAATGATACCCAGGGATGGAGGACCCAAACTATTGCTTGCTGCCTTTCGAGGTTAGTATCTCCTAGCATGAAATGGTCGATTCTATGCTGACGGCTTAAGCAGTCTTCATGCTACCCCTCTGTGGCTTATTGCCTTGTATGTCCCTGCCATGTCTGCCGTTGATAGCTTCTGGATTCCTCCTCAATGGTAAGCCATCCCAATATCTATGTGATTAACAGGGGAGATACCAAGCTCACTCTATTCAAGGATTGCCCTCTCGATCATGATGCTCGAGATCTTCACCATCTTCCTTCCCTGCTGGGAAGTCTTCAGATACCAGGCTCTGCGCCATGAGGCCCTCGAGTCAATCGCTCAATGGCAACTCAATAGGAATGTCGGTAAGGCCTCAAGGTCAATTACCACGGCCTCCACATCGGCTGGTGGCTCATTTTTGACCGCATGGTCGAAGGATGGCTCCACCACGAGCGGCTCCACCACGAGCGCCTCTGGCGTGAGTATCCTCACCATGGAGGCTCTCGAGTATGTCCTTGAGCGCAACCCTGGGCCTCTTCAGCAATTCTCTGCCCTCCGGGATTTCTCTGGAGAGAACATCGCCTTCCTGAGAGCGGTTGCTGAGTGGAAGTCTTCGCTTCCTTCGGCAGTTCTCGACCCAAAGAACCTTAAGGATGATGGCGTCCAGGACTTGTCCACGAACGATTCAACAGCGCTCTCCGAATCTACATCGACTTCATCAGCTCTCGGGATGCCAAATTCCAAATCAATCTTTCATCTCAAGACCTCAAGAGGCTTGAGTGTATTTTCGAGTCGTCCGCCCGCGTTCTCTATGGCGACAAGCACGAGGTTGATCCGGCCACGCCCTTTGACTCCTTTCCTATGACTAATGTCAGGCGGCCTTCTGCGTCATCTCACGGTTCTGAAGCTGGTATCATAACCGGGCCGACTAGTGACACGGACGTCATTAGAGACAAGGCCCTATACTGGGGAAATATCCCCGACGGCTTTGATGCCACTGTCTTCCATGACGCTGAAGCAAGCATCAAATACCTTGTCTTTACTAACACTTGGCCGAAATTTGTTAAAGATCAACAATGTCATAGTTGATGATGAATTTGGAGAATAGGGAATCAAAGCTTTCTGTCCCTCTCAGGGATGAAAATAAGTCGGCTTCTTGAACATAGGGTCAATTGGGCCTTGTGGCAGTCTTTTCACAGCGAGCAAGGGAATTAAGGATATCTTTAGATTGAAGCCTAGTATATTTAGTTTGTAGCAAAGCTTGTTCTCTCCATGATATATTATACGGCTGCTCGGGAACGACATGTAGCGAGCTGCCTTTCTTCTCGGACACAGATCGGACGGCAACAGCTGTGGTGGGAAGAGATTGTGTGGGGAACGTTGGGCCAAGACTCAGGCGAAGGAACCTGAAGTCGCGCGGGAGCTATTGAGGATATCCTTGAAGCTCACCAGCGAGCGAATGAGCGCTATTACGTCGTACATCTTGACTACGGCGGGGTAGGATCTTTGGAGAGCTCTCGTACCTCTTCCTCGTGCTTTGTGACTACATATAGGCATCAGGGTTCTGGCTTAATGGCCCTGATCAATGGATGCTAGCTGCAGTGGTTTTTCCCTCTACGAGCTCCCGCGAGGTTTTCCCATCTGCAGTTTTTCCTATCATACGGATCTCGATTTCTGGAGGTTTTAATGCCGGCAGGCAGGAATAGGAATACTGGAGAATTCTAAGCTGGTTAATAAATATGGGTATGCCGACACCCGCCCTGACAATCCGCTGACGGATATCGGGCTCGAAATCATAGGTCAAATAGGGCTGCTTAATTGCTAGATGGAAGAGGAAGAAGGATTGCAGTCTAGAATGGATTGTAGGCCCGAGCTATAGGCCAGTAGTGCCTATAGCCCCGGCCCCGGGTTATTGTACTTAGGTTTCTTCAGCTGTTGACACCAGCCTAGCACGTCATCTTGCCCTTAGGGGATTCTGTAGATATCTCTAGTAGATGTCTTCATGACGATAATAAATCAACAACAACAACAACAACTCGTGCTTTGTGCCTCAAATCCGGTACCGGCCATTCTTGAGCTGGTCCCGGCGGGCCTCCCGCTCAAGTACTTCTGAATCAGGTGGCAGGTTCCTCCAGACCTCGTCCGGGACCATGTCCCGACGGGCATGCGGGTCATGAGTGAGACTGATATGCGTGAATAGCTTGATCAGACCGTCCCCGGTCGGCTCGTCGAGAAAGGCGTGTGTTGCGAAAACTCCTTCGATAATTATGGCTGGCGGACTATTCTGGCATTCTATGACGCTGCTGGCGCTACGGAACTGCTCACCTCGATGCGGTTCTCCGGAGCTATTTCAATTGGTGTTGGATAACAGCTGAGTCTTTGTGAGTGGTTGGGATGCGACGCACCACTTTTGAGTGCCGGGTGTCACAGATAGTTGCATGCGAATGGGCAGAAGTTCCAGGAGAGGAATGAACCATCCTTTTCCGGTGAGCCACACCTATAAACTTGATATACCGACTAATCAATGATAGGAAGCTCACGGGCGGCTCGAAGAGCTCTGATAATTTCCCTCTTGCAGCACGGACAGATAAACCGGGACACTCTTTTCCCATCTCCCCGTTCTTTCTTACACTTCTTGCGCCATTTAAGGACTTTGCGATAGCATTGATGGCAGAACGAATGGCCATTCAATACCGCTGAGGTAAGGCTTCTGCAAGCCGTATAGATAACTGCGTTGGTATCTATACATATGGGACACTCGTCGTCCCAGTTAAACTACTTGACCATGCGACATCCTTTCTGGAACTCAAGCTGAGCGCAGGTATTGCAGAAGAGCTCTAAATTCTGGTTAGATGAGAAAAGGTAGAGAACCATCCGAGCTCACGAAGTGGGATTTCAGGGGCCGCTTATACAGCACGAATTCGTTTGAATCACTCCCTCGCCGCAGAGGCCGCTGAAAGTCCGCATGGCCCGGCCCCATTAGTATGATCCCAGGACTCGATCGACCATTTCGGCAGATAGACCAAGGTATTCGGTAGGATCGAGCAGCTTTTCCAGAGCGGCTCGGTCCAGGACAGAAGAAATCTCCTGGGTCTCTACCAACAGATCGAGCAATGGCCGTCCGCTGACGATGGCTTGTCGGCTGATTTCATAGACCAGGTTATGGGCTCGCTGCCGGCCGAGATGAGGTGCCAGTCCCGTCATCACGGCTTCAGCACAGATTAGGCTATTGGTGATCTCCAAATTGGAACGCATGCGTGTGATGTCCACCTCCAGGCCTGTGATGGAGCACCCGTGCCTGCTGCAGGGCACCAGAGCTCAACAAGAAGATCTCGGGCACGGCAATCCATTCAGATACCCAGGGGCCGGTGGAGCGCTCGTGATCCTCGACCATGGCGTCCAGAAGGGCCGCCGCCACCAGTTGGCGTACCATAACCGTGCAGGCGTGGATGTAGTTGCAGGATATCGGATTACGCTTCTGCGGCAAGGTGCTGCTGGAGCCGCGATCTTTAGTGTAGGGCTCGAAGGCCTCGCAGACCTCCGTTTGCATTAGCAGCTTCACATCTGTCGCAATATTGCCCAGAGTCCCGGTCACCAGTCCCAAGAAGCAGCCGACCTCTGCAATGCGGTCGCGTGCGGTGTGCCAGGCAATTTCCGGTTGACCCAATCCGAGTTCCGCCATTAGCCCTTCTTGAACTCTGAGTCCAGCGTCGCCCAGCGAAGCGAGCGTACCAGCAGCACTGCCAAACTCGCCTACAAGCACCCTCCGACGCAGTTCTGCTAGCCGCTGCTGGTGACGCTGGATGGCGGAGAGCCAGGTGGCAACTTTGTAGCCGAAGGTGATCGGGACCGCCTGCTGTAGGTTGCTGCGCCCTGCCATTGGTGTATCGCGGTAACGGCGAGCGAGGCCAGCCAGAGAATCGACTATTGCTTTTAGATCCTGCTCGACTAGAGCGAGTGCCTCTCGGATCTGCATGATGGTGGCTGTATCGGTGATATCCTGGGTGGTCGCTCCCCAATGACAATATTCCCCAAAACCATCCGAGCAGACATCTACCAGCTGCTGGACTACTGGCAGGACGGGATAGCCGTGTTGAAATGAGAAGATGTTAAATGCTTAATTCATCCTAAATGTGCAGTAGGGGAACCACTGTTTATGTACAGGCACGATCTCTTGTAGAATGTTCCTCCTTCTTCCACACCTTGCCACCGACTTGGTCGCCTCACACTTGTGATCTCCAACAAGCCGATCAACTCCGTTTGGATCTTCAGCTTTGCCATATCAATACTGTCGAGTGTGCATTTGGCTGCGATCTCATTGGCAGCGTGTTGGGGAATGAGACCAATTGTGGCCTGCACTTGCGGCAGTGCCGCCTCAATATCAAATAGAATTACCATCCCCCACCACTTAAAGAATCTGTTGGAACATCGCGGCCAAGATACATACAAGCAGCAGATGGGATGCGGCAGGTGGTATGTGCGCCCACCTGGAAGCGATAAGGGGACTGTCTCATCGGCCTATGGGGCACAGATCCATATCTCCCCACTGCGCACCTGCTGGCTAGTTAGATGATACAACAACACAAGATCCATCAATACGAAGCCTAAATACAGCACTATTTCGGCTTCAACCAGTGGTTCGAACCCTACCCTTGTGAAACCTACAGTTTGTTATCGAAGTTCTGCCGACGTCGGGAAACACCGTAAGAAGGTGGATCTTACAAGAATTCGAAGAACACACGAGGATGTTAAAGGATGAGATGAATAAAGCCTTGTCGAATGTTCATACCTCCTTTGACATGTGGACTTCGCCTAATGGTATTGCTATCCTTTCGGTGATAGCGTACTATGTTGACATAGCCGGGACACCACAATTCCGCCTTATCAGCCTAGAGAAGCTCTCTGGCAGTCACGATGGCGAAAATCAGGCCATCTTGATGGCTAAGGTCATCCAGAAATACGGCTTGGAAAAGAAGATTGGGTTCTTCACAGCAGATAACGCTGATCCATGCGATACTTGTGTCCGGGCTTTGCTTAAGATGTTCAACCCCCGGGCAAGTACTACTGAGCTTGAGATTTTGGAAAGCGAGCAGCGAATCCGCTGTGTTGGTCATATCCTCAACCTATCGGCAAAGGCCTTCTTAGAGGGCGATTCTAGTGACATATTCGGCAGTCACATTGCGGAGAAAGACCAGAAGAAAGAACGCGAATTACTTTGTGAATGGAGAAAAAGAGGCCCTATTGGAAAACTCCATAATCTGGTCCACTGGATCAGAAGAAACCCTCAGCGTAGGGAGCTTTTCCTATCCATCACGAGTGGCAAGATCGACCAATCAATCATGGCCGAATTGGGAGTATGGTTTGTCGACGACACTCTCAAAGGCTTGATGGTCAAGGCAGATAATTATACGCGATGGAATTCTGTCTATTTGATGGTCCATCGTGCGCTCAGACTTCGGGATATTATCGATGTCTTTTGCAAGATTAGTCTTCTTGACCCCAAGGAAGAAAAAAGGGTCTCCGCCAAGGACGTTCTTAGCTGTGAAGACTGGGTAGTACTCGCCGAGATCATCGAAATCCTACAGCCTTACCTCACGTATACCAAGCACTTTGAGGGTCGCACTCCTAGATTTGCAGAGGTACTTCCCACGATGTACCTCTTGAAGGACCATCTATCTGAAATGCGACAGCGGTATTCTTCTAACCTTATCCCTGCGCCGTATCGGGCGCCGAGGATCACTCTCGAAGAGCCAGTACTTGATTGTATGATAGTTGCTGCGCCTACTGATGGCAGAGAGAGAGAGCAACAGGGAGGGCTGCAACAGGACACTGGCGTATCTACCCGGGGCAGATATTCAACCATGGAATCGACTACCAGCAGAGAACCGAGTTCTCCACTATACCAAGCAGAGATCTCGGTACAATTCGAAGACAACGACCCAGATCCTGAGTCCTTCGAGTTGTCCGACGATGGGCTACATTTCATACAACACTCGATCAAGTATGCAATGTCAAAGCTCGACAAATACCGCAATTTGATGGAGCGGAGCGTTGTTTACTGGGCAGCTATGATATTGCACCCAGGATACGGCATTGGGTTCCTGCAGCTTAGGCTACCGAACCAAGTAGACTCGATCCTTCGGGACTTCAGAGATTACTTTGATAGGCACTATGCTCAAGGTAATCAGGCACCAGTGTCTCCAGACTCCCCTCCGGCATTTCATGGATCAAAGTTATTGTTGCGCACTGCAAATTTCCCCAAGAAGGCCAGGAAAGAAGCTCCGGATGAGATCAACCTATACTTACAAATGGTTCCAGAGGAAGACTTCAAAGAAGAGCAATTGCTCCAGTGGTGGCTTGGCCGCAAGACTCAGTTCCCACGGTTATTCAATATGGCAATGGACTTACTTTCGATCTCAGCCATGTCCAGCGAGAATGAACGTGTTTTCAGTGCCGCAAAGCTCACCACATCTTCACAAAGGAACGCCCTGCACTGGGTTACTATGGAGGCATTGCAATGCCTCCGAAACTGGGCTCGCACTGGTGCGATTTCCTGGGCAAAACCAAGGGGGCATCAGGACGCAATGCTGTAAGAGGATTGGCTATTGTATATGGTTCCACTTTACTTGCAAGTAAGTAAAGTAAGTAAGTAGTTCGGGGTGGCAAGTAAGTATGGATATCGTTAGTAAGTAAGTAAGTAAGCCAGAAAATTTTACTTACTTTACTTATGTAGAACGCTGGATTGGACTCGATACGTTCAGAAAAATGACACGGCGCAAGCTCTCGACATGGTGTTCAACCAGATCACATTCGGCGCGATACGCGGCGGCGAAGCCCCTTGGTCCACGAACCAGCAGTCAAGCGTGATTGGTGAAGCGCGTGTGATTCTGCTTTGTCGTGGCGCATGAGGCGATATCTATTGGGCGAGAGGTGCTCATTCAACTCAAGGAGGGGGTGGCTTCGCCGCTGATGTGAGAAAAGCAGGGTGGTCATCAATTCCACCTTCCACTCCACATTTTCAATTTTGTGGAAGTTGAAGTCACGTGCTTCAATTCCATCAACTCCATTTCACCTTCACGTTGATGGGCTCAATTCCATCTAGATGCCTTCAACGTTGACCACCGGTTGAAATCGTCAAGAATGGCGGTGGTTCAGGGTAGCATCTGCAGCCCTGCGAGACGCGTCCGCTAGACTTTGTCGACGGTACTTCTTGCCCCTCAATTTTTGTGCACGTACCAACTGTACCCAGTACTAGGGGCTCGCGAACGCGTCTCGGCTTGTCGCGCCTCAGGACCGCCTTCAGCAAAAACATTAGATGCATCCCGTTCCTTCCTGGGATCCAAATGGACGCCAACGTACCTATCAAGCGCCGGCAGCCTTCAGACTGCAACACATCCAGTGCGCCGCTTATCAACTTGGATGCTTTGCCAGACGATTGGAAAATCTTCCCATGGAACAAGTTCCCAAGCTTTTCGATTTCTGAACGTGCTGGCAGGCAGACTTCGTGGGTCTGGCAGCATGGCTTCGACATCCAAGCCCGCGATTCTCCCACGAAGAGGAAATGGGTTTGCAGGCCCTGCCTCCGGAAGCCTAAGCCCAAGATAACGGACTTCTCTGCTGTTGGCACCCAGAATATCGAGAAGCATCTATTCAGGCAGCACGGACTTGTCGACGAGTCCGGCAAGAGGAAGCCTCCCGCTCTTTGGAAGGGAATGCAGGAGAAGACTCCCTCAAGGAACATCGTGGAGATGCTGAATCTTGACACTTCAGACCCTAAAGAGCAAGCTATCGCGAACGCCCTCATTCAACGCTTCGATAGGGACCACTTTCAGAGACTGCTTCTCGAGTGGGTGGTCGACGCCAACATCTCCTTCCGCCAGCCCGAGCACTGCCGACTTCGACGCATATTCGAATACCTGAATCCATCGGTCGCAGCGACGAATGCCCATATTTCCCACAACACCGTGCGAAAGCGAATTGTCGACCTTCATCTCCGACATAAGACGCACATAATTGACCACCTAAGGAAGATCCCAGGTCAAATCCATATTGCGTTCGATGGCTGGCGCTCCAGGAACCGGCATGCTCTATATGGCATAGTCTGTTTTTACATCGATAACAACGGAGCACCGTCGAAGCTAGTCCTTGGTCTGCCAGAGCTGAAGGTTTCGCACTCTGGGGAGAACATTGCAGCGCAGATCCTGGAGATCCTAGAGAGCTACGAGATTCTTGACAGGGTGGGGTATATCGCACTGGACAACGCTGCCAACATGGACACAGCCGCGGAGGAGATTGCGGAAGCGCTGGGCTTGAATCCGAAGAAACGGAGAGTGCGATGCTTCGGCCACGTGCTCAACTTGGTGGTTAAAGCTCTGTTATTTGGGCATAAGGCTGAGGCTTTCGAAGCCGAAGTTGATGGGGAGCCTGGTTTTGATGCCATCCAGCACGAAATCTGGCGAAAGAAAGGCCCCGTCGGCAAGCTTCACAATCTGGTTCACTGGATCCATCGGTCCGACAAGCTGACGTATCGGCTTCGTGCTCTTCAGGAAGAGTTCTTTCAACACTCTGACAGTCCGAAGACTCGAGCAAGGAGACCTTTGGACGTTGTCCGCGATAACCAGACTCGCTGGTTGTCGACGCTCTACATGATGCGGCGGGGCCTTAAGTTGCGGCCCTTCCTCGAAGACCTCGTTGAGAAGGCCACGGTTGAATTCAATAGGGAACGCCGCAACGGTGTTAGAAGGAAGGAAGAGATGCCCTTGTGTCTCCGCGAGGAGAGTCTCCTGAACGAAAACGACTGGAGCGTTATTGAGTTGATGGACAAGGTGCTTGTTGACTTCGAGGAGGCACTCCGAATGCTTGAGGGCGACGCCCAAAGACGAGTACGCAAAGGGGGCCGTATTGAGGCATATGGCAATATGTGGGACGTTGCCTCAACCTACGAATTCCTGATGGACAGGCTGGAGGAGTGGAAAGCAACAGCGGAGAACTACCCGGGTCCCGAACACTTCAAGATAAATATCAACCTGGGTTGGGACAAGTTGAACGAGTACTATACGAAGCTGGACGAGACGCCAGCGTACTATGCTTCGGCGGTTTTGAATCCGGCCTCGCGTTGGGGATATTTCGAGAATACGTGGACCGACAAAGCACAGTTGCCATGGCTTCAGGAGGCAAAAAGAATGGTGAGGACACTGTGGGATGAAGAGTATAAATCACTACCGACTCTTTCAAATTCGGATGAAGAACCTCCATTCAAGCGTTTAAAGGCAATGAGCGCGCTCGAAAGACACCGAGCCCACAGGACTTTGTCTCTCGCAGGAAGATGTTCTTTGGAAAGTTCACTGAATGCAGACTATGACGAATATGACCACTGGCTATCGAGTCCCGACGCTAAGAACGACGCTCTTGTCACGGATCCCATCCAATATTGGTGGGAGAGACGGAAAGATTATCCTCGACTGTCACGAATGGCTCTCGACTTGCTGTCGGTGCCGCCCATGTCCGCAGAGTGCGAGCGTTTGTTTAGTGTTGCTGGGCAAATGGTCTCACCGCAGCGGACTCGATTGGAAGCCAGCACGATAGGGATAACACAGACACTAAGGTCGTGGGTGCGGAATGGCCTAATCGACGCGGTGGACACGTTAATTGATGTGTCAGGAGAGGTTGGGAACAGCATTATATGGGAGGCAGAGGAGGATGGCTGAGACGCTGGGGAGTAAGCGTTGGGGATCTCGGCGCGGGTATGCGGTTCAACCTCTTCAATTCAACGCCATCAATTCCATTTGGAGATGCGGTGGTTCAACTCCACGGGCCAAATGCTGAGTAAGCTGTCAACGCAACGCCACGCGGGGGCGAAATTGATGGAATTGAATTGATGACCAGCCTGGCCTGAACATCCTGTTGGTTGGTGACTTCTTTCAGCTTCCCCCTGTGCTGCAGAAGCCGCTTTATTACAATAAAGAGGTTCAGGGAGTAGAGATTAAGGGCAGAAACGCATATAGGCGATTCGATAAATCGGTCTTCTTGAAAGTTGTCCAGCGGCAGCGTGGCGACGATCAGGAGGCATTCCGCCTAGCTCTCGGGGAATTGCGGCTGCTTCAACTATCTGTGGAGTCCTGGAAGCTCCTTTCCAGCCGCGTACAGGCAAAACTAGACGATCAAGAGGTCGCAAGGTTTGTCAACGCCTTACGAGTATATGCCACTAAAGACAGGGTGAACGAATATAACCACTATCACCTCGACCGCCTCAGCCGGCCAGTCATCCAGGTCATGGCTAAGAACGTCGGCCCCGGCGCGGATGGCATGAAGATGAAGATGAGGGATCAGGAGCTTAGGAAACGACAGGTGCTCACACAGAATCCGTACATGTCACATAATACCAAGAATGGCCATGGCAATGGATCAGTACGTAGATAATGCAGTAGTAGTACTAGCTTCCCGGCCCGCGGACAAACAGCCTTCGGCTGAGGCTACCCCATGCACCCCATCGCCGCTCCAATGTGCATGGGGTGACGTAGTATTTTATATGTCTCTGTGTGGTTCAATTCTGACGTCGCTTGTCCTTTTATGTGTTGTTAGCCGTCCTCTCTGGGAGGACAGAGTAACCTAAATGACATAAACGAGACGAAGACTTTACTAAAGTAGTCTATGATATGTATAACTTATATCTGTTTTATGCTATAATTTAATTGCTACCATTAGAGGAGCGAATGGGATGGGTTTGGTGGAAGAGGTAAATTGCTTTGGTGTTTTTCTTCCCCCAGATGACTCTGCAATCTTTTATCCCTTTGACCGTGGTAAGGCAACACTTGACCCATAGTCCCCATAGAGGGCCGGGAGATCAGCGGTACGCTTGTCGACTTCAAAAAGCTAGATAGCTACAAGAAGGATTAAGTACTATAATGTAGATCGTTGAGAGCTGTGACTTCTAGCGCCGTGTAAAATAGGCGGGACCTCATGTACCTCGTCTTACTCTCCTTTTCGTTGGTTTGAATCCCTGCTACTAGCGTAAGTGTTGCCTTACCACGGTCAAAGGGATACTGTACACAAAAAGCGGGCTTCGCTAAGGAGAGGTAGAATGTTGGTAGTGTAGGGAAATCACATTCAACAAAATCGCACCTGAGCCAATAGAGCCATAAAAATAAAGTCTCCAAATAGCTCCTGAGAGTCAAATATCAATCAATTTAAAATTCAAAATTGAATGCCGTGCGCTGTTCTCATTGTAGGTTCCGTATCTTGGATGTTGTGGTACTGGGGAAGGAATATGGAAGGTTCTCCTGTGTCAAAAGAGGAAAAGCGTGTGCAGTGTCATCGAGGCTAAACTCGGTTGGTAACGCGCCCCCCTGCTACGCTGTGGCACTGTGCAGACTCCTCAACGCGTGTCCATCACTCACGCATTCACTCACCCGCTCACTCAATCATCAAACGCCGAGTGCGACACGCGAACGACAGTTACATGCATCGCAATTTGGCGCACCGCAAACCTGTCGCATCGAGTCCATTTGGGTAGTGCCCATCGGCTCTGATAACTGTCGCGTCTCTCTCTCCCCCAAGGCTACGCTTTCCTCCCCTGGAAAGATTCAGGCCGTCTCAAACGCGTTTTTGGACAACCCAGACAGCTCTCTCAGCCTCCTCCCAGGCTTCCAGGCTTCCAACATATCCTGTTCACGAGGCAAGTACGCAGTCTCCACGTCGCCCGCCTTGACGCTGGCCTCAAACACGCCCTTTGCAGAATGGTGGAAGCGGCTTCGGGAGAAGGAGAGGGGCAATCCTGAAAACCTTGTTGACCCGTCGTCGGCACCAGCCATGATGGTAGACGTCGACTTGACCCTCGGGTCCTCTAGCGACTCTGAAAGCTTTCCAGCGGGAAACTTACCAAGCCAGCCAGAGTCGCCCACGGCCGCAGCCGGCATTTTCCAGAATCGATTTGATTCTTTGCCACGCACATTCACCAACCTTAGCCATCGCAGCACCCCTCGGGCCCCTATCAGCCCTCCTCCCCTTAACGGAAGACCTGACGGCACCAACACTCCTCAGCCTCAGGCCTCTATCCCCCCATCACTGAATGCTCCTATCCCGGCACTCAGACCGCCTCCAGCCTCGGCCACGGCGTTTTTTACTCCCGACGTTACCCGCGACATGACGAGGCTGTCGGGAGTCGGGGTGAGCATTGGCTCTCAGCAAGTCACGCCGCCCCTGGAGCTTCATCCTGTCAAAGTCCAACAACCTGCCCAGGATGCAACCCCCAAGGCGCTTCAAACTCCCAGAAAATCTGATTGGAGTGTTCGTCGCATTGTGGACTCTTTGAGAACTTTTCAGCAAGACATCAAGAACAGTCATGCGCAGTTGGCCGCTTATATTATCGACTCAACCGAGGCCACTGAGCGTCGTGTTCATACAGGAACCGATCTCTTCGCCAGCCTCAATGCGAAACCCGATTTGGAAAAACCTGCCGAAAGCATGAGAGTGAAATTCAAGGTACATAGCTAGATCCTGTCGTTGCTTTGTTCAGCCCGAAGGGCGTTATACTCAGTCAGAAAGAAGACCATAAAACCTCTTCTGATTGGCCAATTAGTCTGGCCTGTGCTCAACTCGTGCACGAATTGGTCGGCCACCAAAATGAAGGCCCACAAACCCCTGAGCGTTGACTAGGTAACTAGGTAACTAGCTTGGCAAGCTCTCCAAGAGCTTTCAGGTTCTTCTTTTCTTCAATGCAATCAATATGTTGGGTTTCTAAGCACGATTCTGACTGAATAAGCCCCGTGCCCCTTGCTCCTTACACTAACCAACGTGGCGGCTGCTTCCCTTTCTGTCAAATCTATCAAATCAAACCCATCAGGTTGCTAACGGTATCTAGGTTCACATATTACCTCCGCAACCGGCCTACCTGTCAAGATTCCTCGGTTACCCTGCCTCCGGGAAGCAGTGCAGTTTCCTCCCTGATCATTCAGACCTGATCTAACTACCTCAAAGACAACCTCTCTATGGGTACTGGACGTAAGTCGTCGCGAAGCCTCCTTGCCCGAGCGATATCCAGCAGTCTAGGTGGGTAAGAGGTGGGATATATAGACGGCCAGATGGAGGACGATATACTCCAGGCAGTTCGAAACTGCCGTACCTGCCAGAAAGACCTGCCCGAAGTCGAATTTCGAAGCGTCAAGGACCCTGCGAAGCTTACAGGAGAGTGTGCCAGCTGTAGGCACGCTGAAGGGAACGGGTAGCCGGATCCCGAGCCGCCGTTGCCGCCATGCGGAATATCGCCTTGAGGCTATCGCCACGCCGAGCCACGAAAAGGACCGATTCACTAGCTAACCAGACGCCTCCAAGGCGGGCTGCGCCAACGCCTGCGTCTGTGCACGGCTTACAACCTCCTGCCACACCTGCCTTATTCCGTGGTCTGGCGCCCGCACTCCAGGGACTGCCTAGACCTCTGCTGGGGCCATCGACCCCAAGCGCGGTAGAGGGACCTTCCCCTATCCCTCCTACCCTTAGCCTGCCAACAGTAGTTCTGGGCACGCCGATTCCTCAAACGCCAATTCCTCAAGGCACTCTTCCAACGGCTCCTGTTGTGCTAGGCACGCCTATACCACAGGAATCATTCCCTACCACTCCTTCATTACCGTCACAGAGTCATCGTCGCGGCCGCTATACACGTCAAGGCGCACATTCTCAAGAGCGACAGTTTGATCAGATCGTTGATCCACCTTTTACAGGGGACCTTAACTTGCCTGCCCTTAGTGAGGAGGATCAGGCCCTTGTGCGGGAGTTCTATACTGCCCTGAACGACGACAAGATGCATAGTTGCATTCGCTGCCGGGAGCATTGGTTCGATATGAAGCGAAATAGCTTGCAAATCTGCAGCCGCTGCATTAGTCGAGACAAGGAAAGAGCCCCTGACGAGCCCTACTTCTTTAGCGCTACGAATAACCTTGACTTTGGGGAAGTCCCCGGCAATCTACCTGATCTAACGATGGTTGAGGAGATGCTTATTGCTAGGATTCACGTACACGTGAAGGTCCTACAGGTACGTGGCGCTCAATATAAATACCGCGGCCACGTTGTCCACTTTCTTCGCAACGTTGGTAGGCTATTTGAAGAGCTCCCGGTCCTACCTGAAGAGCTAGATATCGTACTCCTGCGGCCTCCTAATATGGAGGGCGACCCTCACTTCCAGCAGCAGTTTGCTCGTGATTTCCGGGTACGCCGCTCATGCCTGTTGACCTGGCTCCATTACCTACAGCGCCACCACCCGGGCTATCGCGATATCGTTGTGAGGCAGGATCGCTTGCAACGGCTTCCTCTTGACGGCAGCATAGTTGCTTCCATTGCTTGCCAAGTGGCTGACATACCTGACGGCGAGGTCCCCCAAGGCCCTGTTGAGGAGGTAGTAGAAGAGGATCCTTGCGATGCCGACGCATCAGCGATCCCGAATTTGCAGGTTACCGATACCGAATTAAACGCCCTGCAGTCCCGATTCCTTAATGGTACCCCTGACCCTGAGCGTATGGCTGATCTTGAGCATATGCCGCTTGGCGCGCAGGCTCAACACCAGATGCCGTTGCCTTCCATTCGCAGGACCCCTATTAACGAATTCAACCGTTCCCAGCCGCTGTTAACGCTCGCGTTCCCTACTCTTTACCCTGACGGCAAGGCCGACTTCGTGGAGCCTCGCCTACGGAGCATCACGTACCAGGACTACCTTGCCCATGCGATGAGATGGCAAGACGGACGTTTTGCCCGCCATAAGACGTGGCCTTTCGTCGCCCTCAACACGCTGTTACGTGCGCAGGTCAGAAAGCGAAGCAACTACTTAGTCAAGCAACACGAAGGCCGCCGTCAACCTCTTACGCGCGCTGACATAGAGGAAGCGATGGCTAAGCCTGACGAGCCAGAGGCTCAGGCCCTGATCCAGTCGATCACGCGCCAAGCCGCCGTAATCAGGGGCACCCGGCCATATTGGTATAAGCAAAGAAAGGAATTGGAAGCATATGCCTACAATCTAGGCAGGCCTGGCCTTTTCGTTACTGCAAGTGCGGCTGATTACCACTGGGAGTCCCTATATCGTCATATGCCTCGATTCCAAGAGTGGAAAGCAGCTCCTGAGGCGGCGCGGATGGCCCTGTCCCGGCAATTACTGAGAGACAACGCCCACATTGCAGCTTATCACTTCCATAAGCGTTATACGCTGTTTAGAACTATTGTCCTGAAGCAGAAGTTTAACCTAACGGACTTTTGGGGTCGCTACGAGTGGCAGGGCAGGGGTTCCAGTCACCACCATGGCCTATATTGGTTAAGTGGTCACCCAGATTTAGATCCTGATAATGGTCAGTCCCGAGAGCAATTCGCTCGAATCTGGGGATATCACGTATCTGCTGTTAACCCAGAGCCTCAGCGGATACAGGCGCCTGGGGAAGGGAATCCCCTGATTAGTAATCTATTGGAGCATCCCCTTACCGTTCAGTTCCTATCAATGGTAGTCAACCGCGTGCAACGCCACCGATGCAACAACTACTGTATGCAGCTCAATAAGCATACCAAGCAGTTAGAGTGCCGCTTTGGATTTCCTCACGGGCAGCGCCTCCTAGCCTCCCTTGACAAGGTTCCTCATTCTAAGCACTGGAGCTTCAGGGGCGAGCGAAACGATAGCCAGATTAACCACTACAACCGCTTGCTTACCGTTGCATGGCTAGCCAATACAGATGTGTCGCCCTGCACGAGCCTACAGCAGGTAATCGATTACGCAGCCAAATACTGCTCCAAGTCGGAAAAGAGGAGCGAGTCTTTTGCCCAGATTGGGAAGACCCTGATGCCCCGGGTCAAGGACCACAACCCCCTGATTTCCTTCACGTCAAAGCTCCTAAATCAGCTAGTTGCTGAGCGAGACTACTCGAAGCAGGAGGTTAGCCACTTGCTCCTCGGTCTGCCGTTACAAGAGGGCTCACGAACCTGCCTATACGTTGATTGCCGTAATCCTGACAGGCATTCCCGCTCCCTACGGATTGACGGCGATGAGGTTGACGAGGCGCCTAACGTCTACGAAAAGTACTGTCAACGCCCAGAAGCCCTAGAGGACCTGACCTATGTTTCCTTTCTCAAATACTGGAATTTCCGCTCTAGGAACCCTTCCATGTGGAAGCAATGGCAGCCAGGCAACGTTAACGGCAGGCCTCGTGTATTGGTCTACTTTCCTCGCTACCAGGCTGATCCGGAAGGCCAACAGTGGCCAGATTACTGCCGCGTTAAGCTAACGTTAAACCACCCACATCGCCGCCTTGATGAGCTCCTCACATTTGGCGGCCGGCGTTTTAATTCTCACGCTAAGGCCTTCTCCTATTGTTGGCAGCACCACAGTCATGGTGATGACCATTACGGCCGGCCAAAAGAGGCTCGATTACAACCTCAAGAGGATCAGTACGAGACTCTGCCTGTGGAGGAAGAATTTGATGACGAAGACTGGATCCGCCTCGCCGCCCTTTTACCTGACAACCCCCTTACCCAGGAAGATCTTGACCTACTTGGCCGCCGCGATATCGACGTCAATTACGACTGGACACGGCATGTGGGCACGTATCCGGAATTTCGAGATAGCTACTGGAAAGACCTTATCGCTAGCCACCCTATAGCCAACGATGTGGAGGTCCTTGGCCCTCACTGGCGTGACCAGCTTAACCCACAACAACGGCTCGTGTACGACACCTTCATGGGCCACTTCCAGGCGCAAAATCCTGCTCAAATCCTTCTCCACGTTGACGGCGGTGGTGGTACAGGCAAGTCCTTCCTTATCAAGGTGCTTTCCTCCCATCTTCAGGCGGCTGCCGTACCGAATCCTAGCCCTATTTGCCGCGTAGCACCAACAGGCGTTGCGAGTAACCAGATACAAGGCAGCACCATACATTCGTTGCTACGTCTCCCAGTAGGTGGTGCTTTTACCGACCTTCCTCCAACCGACGCAGCCGCCCTTCAGTCTCGCCTACGGCACGTCAAATACCTCGTTATCGATGAAAAGAGCATGCTAGGGCTTGAGCAGCTGGCGCGGATCGATTCCCGACTGCGGCAGGCCTTTCCACAACGTAGATTCGAGTTCTTTGGTGGTGTGAGTGTCTTGCTTGTAGGCGATTTCTTCCAGTTACCACCAGTCCGGCAAAAGCCCCTGTATTCGACTAGCACCAGCCTGTCTTCGTTGGAAAGGAGAGGGCAAGTGGCCTACCGGTTGTTTGACCGCACCGTCTTCCTGACCACGGTACAGCGCCAGGCTGGGGACGATCAGGCCCGGTTCCGTCAGGCCTTGCAAGAACTGCGTGAAGTTAAGTTATCTATACCGTCTTGGAACCTCCTTAGCAATCGGGTACAGGCCAAGCTAACACAGAGCGAGGTTGACAGATTCAGGGCCGCTTTGCGGGTGTATTCTACAAAAGCCCGCGTCAACGAATACAATTACGAGCATATGGTACACCTCAACGCCCCGACAATACAAGTAGAGGCAAAGAATCAGGGCAACGGCGCGGGGCAGGCGGCAAGCGACCATGCTGGCAATCTATCCAACAAGTTTCCCGTTGCTAAGGGCGCCAGGGTAATGCTCACGACTAATTTATGGCAGCCAGCTGGCCTAGTTAACGGCGCCCAGGGTACTGTATACGATATCGCCTGGAATGCAGGCACCAACCCATGGGAAGACCCCCCAGCCGTTATTATGGTGGATTTCGATAGCTACGATGGACCGCCGTATCTAACAACTAACGAGGGCAGGAAAATCGTACCCATCCTTCCAGTCACGCGTGATTTCCTAGTGGGCAACGAGACCTGCGCTCGCACACAGTTTCCCCTGATCGTGGCATTTGCCATCACTGTTCACAAATGCCAGAGCCTAACGAAGGATCAGATAGTTACTGACCTCGCTACACGCGACTTCCAGGCCGGTATTAGTTATGTTGCCGTCTCACGAGTTACCTCGCTGCAAGGCCTACTCCTTGAGGCGCCTTTCGATCGTCAGAGCCTCTATAATCACACGCCCACGGAAGGTTTATACGCCTGCGTTTCATACGTGCTGCCTTTGTGGCTAACTATAAGGCAGGGATGAAGATGCGCCTTGCTGACCAACAACACCGTCAGGCTCAACAGCTGACCGATCCGCCGTATCCACCACGCTACATTGACTAAACGATGTGTTGCTATAAGCTACAGGGAAAGGGGAGGTTTGACATCCGGTATATAGTTAGATTGGGCCTGTCAGGAAGCGTGAGAGGGAACAAACTCCCTTACTACAGGTTTGGAGCGGTTTAACAGCTTGTTACCCGTCGCAAGAGAAAGGGGGGTTCTAGGGGGTCCTCCCAGGAGAGTTGAATTGCAGATATACGATATTTACCCTTCGGGCTGGATATTCAGCCGTTAAGTCTTTTGCCTTGGCAACTTAACGGGTGTTCGAAGTATTTTAACGTCTTACTAACGGCAGATCAGCAACACCGACAGCATAGTAAAGTCAAGAAAGACGGTCGTGAGGAGCGATATGGCGTTGTGTGCATCCAGACTGACGAGGAGCGTGTTCCTCGGTATCGATTCCACCATGTGGAAATTAAAAAGAACATGCTGACTCCAAACACGATGCTGACATTCGTTCCCCATTTGAGGGACCTGGAAAGTTCGGAGGAGTCCAAGTACAACGTCTAGCTGCAAGAGCTCGAAAACATTAATCGAAAATCCAGCTTCAAACCAATGAGTCGAGAGGACAAGGTCTCTCTTACTGTTCGATCAGAGTATGCTTCGACAGTCTCCCTCTATCTTGAGGGTTGGCTAGAGAAGCTGGCGATTCCTTGCTGTAATAAGTCGACCCTAATTCGATACATGGCCAGCCAAGAGCCGGATGATGCTATCACGCCTCGCCAGAAGACGGACATCCTGAACTCGCATCGCGAAGTCGATACAGCGACCTCGGAGGCAAAGAAGACGGCCGAGATGTTCACCGAAGCCTTCCAGCTCGTGTTTCACAAGGACCAACCCCACCTGAAGCAGATTCAGTTGCGTGATGTGCTCTTGCTTGACGAGTCAGTTGATAGCATCATGGATTCAAAACCAACAGCCAAGGACAACTCTAGTTCTCAGAATGAGAGTGAGGACGAACTGGCAGAGTACAACTTGGGAACATATTGCATTCTAGGTTGTCTGATTTGTTACAGCCACTCGTGTGAACATGGCGAATACGATGCACAGAACTGCAAGCGGACTTTCTCCATCATTTCCCGTCTTTCGGACACTCTGAAACAAAGAAGACGTATCTCAGTCGACGCCGATGGGAATACCAATGGGACTGCCAATGGGACTGTCAATGGGACTGCCAATGGGACTGTTAATGGGACTGTCAATGGGACCGTCAACGGAACCGCCAATGGGATTGTTCACGGGACCGTCAACGGAGCAGTCAACGGAGCAGTTAATGGAACCGTCAAAGGCCATACGGATTTTCTGGGAGTCTGCAAACGCAATTGCTACCGCAAACCCCCGCTCCTGGACGCTAGGCATCCCCCATGGTCAGAGGATGAACATATTGTCTTGCGATCTGTTCTTGTCACTGCAAAGGGCAGCAAAGTGACGCGAGACCCGTTATGCCTGGTCGCCGACTTTCTCGATCGCGACTGCTGCGATGTTTTCCGGGAATGCAAGTCGATGCAAATCTCATTACCGGAGCCCCAGCCCGCCATAAAGCAGCAAATCAGAACTGTTTCGTGGTATGACCGATTTAAGAAGACGCTCATTGGCGACTGGCAAGACCACATTGTAAGCCATGAGCACCAGCGACGAGAGCTGTTTGAGCCTTGCTCCCATGATGGGCCATGCACTCTTGAAAGCTGCACATGCGTCCAGCAAGGGGTCCTCTGCGAGAAGTTCTGCGGTTGCTCCGTGGAGACGTGTGCATACAAATTTACCGGATGTGCGTGCCATTCGCAAGGGAAGACGTGCTTCTCAAAGCAAAAGGATCGGCCTTGTATCTGCGTTCAGCTGAATCGCGAGTGTGACCCAGAGATATGTGGCACTTGTGGCGCCTTGGAACGTGCCGATCCCGAGAACACGGAAGATGAAATTCTGCATTCGACCGGTTGCCAAAACTGTTCCTTGCAGCGCGGTGCACCTAAGGCCCTACTTCTGGGCCAGAGCCAGCTGGAGGGCGTGGGATACGGCCTCTACACGGCACAAGACATCGCCCAAGACGACTTCATCATTGAGTACGTTGGAGAACTCATTAGCCACGACGAAGGTGTTCGAAGAGAAGCAAGACGAGGAGACGTCTTTGACGAGGAATCTAACATATCGTATGTGTTCACTCTGCTGGAGAATGAGGGTATCTGGGTCGACGCGGCCATTTACGGCAACCTGAGTCGATACATCAATCATGCTTCAGAGAGCGACAAGCGCGGATGCAACATTACGCCTCGAATCCTCTACGTCAATGGCGAATACCGAATCAAATTCACGGCGATGCGTGACATCGAAGCTGGCGAAGAACTGATTTTCAACTATGGCGAAAACTTCCCCAACCTGACGAAGAAGCTCCTCGACCATAAGGCGGGAGGAAAATCGGAGCAGGCGAAGAAGAAAGTGCGTCGGCCACGCGCTGACAATACCGAGGGAGTCGCCAGAAAGGCACCCAAAGCGGACATGAAGAAGCCCGGAAAGGCCAAGGCGATGGCACAAGTTGTTGCGACTCGGGGTTTTGAAGAAGACGACAAGTCATTCCTTAATGGGAGCATCTTGGAGACATTGAAACCAGGCCGCAAGCGCAAGCGAGGGATGCGAGACGACTCTGAAGAGGAGGAATACCACCCAACCGGCACTGACGCAACTGCCTCTTATGATGAGTCGCAGTCGCCTGGAACGATTGACTCAGACGCGCCGTTGGCAAAAGCTCCGACAAGACTTCGCAAGCGAGCACGCCAGCCACAGCCACCGAAGGCCGTGACCTCTGAGCCAGGTCAGCGCTCCTAATTCAGCCCGAAGGGCGTTTTACTCAGTCAGAAAGAATTGAGCATAAAACCTCCTCTGATTGGCTAATTGGCCTGGCCTGTACTCAACTCGCGCACGAATTGGTCCGCTGATAACGCCACCAAATGAAGCCGCACAAACCCCTGAGCGTTGACCAGGTAATTAGCTAGCTTGGCAAGCTCTCCAAGAGCTTTCAGGTTCTTCTTTTCTTCAATGCAATCCTTACACTAACCTACGTGGCGGCTGCTTCCATGTTCCGTCGAATCTATCAAACCCATCAGGTTGCTAACGGTATCTAGGTTCACATATCACCTCCCGCATCGGGCCTACCTCTCAAGATTCCCCGGTTACCCTGCCTCCGGGAAGCAGTGCAGTTTCCTCCCTGATCATTCAGACCTGATCTAACTACCTCAAAGACAACCTCTCTATGGGTACTGGACGTAAGTCGTCGCGAAGCCTCCTTGCCCGAGCGATATCCAGCAGTCTAGGTGGGTAAGAGGTGGGATATATAGACGGCCAGATGGAGGACGATATACTCCAGGCAGTTCGAAACTGCCGTACCTGCCAGAAAGACCTGCCCGAAGTCGAATTTCGAAGCGTCAAGGACCCTGCGAAGCTTACAGGAGAGTGTGCCAGCTGTAGGCACGCTGAAGGGAACGGGTAGCCGGATCCCGAGCCGCCGTTGCCGCCATGCGGAATATTGTCTTGAGGCTATCGCCACGCAGAGCCACGAAAAGGACCGATTCGCTAGCTGACCTGACGCCTCCAAGGCGGACTGCGCCAAACGCCTGCGTCTGTGCACGGCTTACAACCTCTTGCCACGCCTGCTTTATTCCGTGGCCTGGCGCCCGCACTCCAGGGACTGCCTAGACCTCTGCTGGGTCCATCTACCCCAAGCGCGGTAGAGGGACCTTCCCCTATCCCTCCTACCCTTAGCCTGCCAACAGTAGTTCTGGGCACACCGGTTCCTCAAACGCCGATTCCCCAAGGCACTCTTCCAGCGGCTCCTGTTGTGCTAGGTACCCTATACCACAGGAATCGTTCCCTACCACACCTTCATTACTGTCACAGGGTCGTCGCCGCGGCCCCTATACACGTCAAGGCACCTTTAACCACGGCCACGGTCACAGCCTCAAGTGCGACAGTTTGATCAGATAGTTGATCCACCTTTTACAGGAGACCTTAACTTGCCTATCCTTAGTGAGGAGGATCGGGCGCTTGTGCGGGAGTTCTATACTGCCCTGACTGACGACAAGATGCATAGTTGCATTCGCTGCCAGGAGCGTTGGTTCGATATGAAGCGAAATAGCTCGAAAAGCTGCAGCCGCTGCATTAGTCGAGACAAGGAAAGAGCCCCTAACGAGCCCTACTACTTTAGCGCTGCGAATAACCTTGACTTGGGGAAGTCCCCGGCAATCTACCTGATCTAACGATGGTTGGGGAGATGCTGATTGCTAGGGTTCACGTACACGTGAAGGTCCTATAGGTACGTGGCGCTCAGTACAAATACCGCCGCCATGTTGATTGGGCCTGTCAGGAAGCGGTAGAGGGACCCCTATGACTATCAGGCGACTCCTTTACTACAGGTTTGAAGTGGTTTTAACAGCTGGTTACCGCCGCAGTCGAAAGGGGATCTAGAGGGTTCCCCCAAGGAGAGTTTAATAGCAGGTATACAGTATTTACCCTTCTGGCTGGATATTCAGCCGTTAAGTCTCTTGCCTTGGCAACTTAACGGATGTTCGAAGTATTTTAGTCCAATCAGTCCGTCTGGACGCCTCAGACTGCCCATTTAGTCCGTTTGACTTGGCTAGACTAAACTAGCAGTCCGTCTGACATTGGGCAGACTGGACTAGCAGTCTGACTGAGATCTGCAGACTGGACTGGCAGTCTGACCGAGATGTGCACACTGAACTATTGGTCCGTCCGTCACCGTCAGACCAGACTGCAGTGCAAACCTGCGGTCTCGACTAATAGTGTAGACACGTGACTTGTCGCCCTTCTCCATACCAGCCTCCAATGTTGAAGGCATCATGTCGCATTACCAATTGAGGCAAAAGGGAATGCACACTCCATTAGTGCGGTCGTTAATAATGCCTTACGGCCAGGATGTGACACATCACAATGATAATGGTCCAAGGCATCACGGAATACCCCAGTAACCACGCAACGCAATTCCGTCGCTATACAGAACCTATCATGATATAAAAAATGAGCTTCCTATACTCTTCTACATAGAATCAAGCACTCGGTGGCCCCCACTTATCCTCCCTCGTGTGTGACATCCAAGCCCCCCAATGCCATCGTCGAAATGTCTTCTCGGCCACCCTCCTTCTCACGTTCTGAATCATAAGCATCGGAGATAGCACCCGTGGCCAAGGGTCGGAACCACTACATTCACTCCACTTTGGGACCAAGTAGAGTGGATGTACGGTTTTTTAGCAATTACGTAGTGGATGTAGCACATATTCGACCGGAGTGGAATGGATGTACACACGTGGATTTATAAGTGGATTTATAAGTGGATTTTTGAGGCTATTCACAACCTCGTCGGCGCCTATTCAGCCTCACTTGCAGAGGTTGACACTAATTCTTCAGCCTGTTGCTGCTGTGATGAATCGTCAACCTCGCTGGCGCTGTCCCAGTGATCGGAATGGTCTGGTCTGGTCTGGTCTGGGGGTCCAGACCAGACCAGACCAGACCATTCCGATCACTGCGCCATAGGGCTCACGAGCCCTACCCTCCACAAGCAACAAGGGGACACTTTAAAAACCACCCGAAACGCGACCGCGAAATCGAGCCTACAAACGATGAACATATGGGTCGTGGAAGAGGACACCCTTGGGGTGCTTCTGGGCTGCTCTGTTGTAAGGACACCAAGACGCGCCGGATAAGCGACAGGAAGCGTGAATAGTCACGGCGAAAACGAAGAAGGAACGGCACTCTTGAACCCGCACAGAGAACGACAAGGCACCTTGGTTAGTAGGAGGGGCGACACTGCGTTGCTCGGCTGTTCTGGGTACAGAGAGGACGCAAGTGGACAAACTTCTGTGAGACACGGTCGGCCTTGCAAGAGAGATCTTGCGAGGTAGCGCGAAACAGAATTGACAATCTGCGGGGCGCGGCATATAATGGAAGCGACGGAAGGCTGGGTGGGCGGACTGCAGTTTATGGCCGAACGCCGCTCTGGTGGGTCACCGAGAAAGGCCATGAAGCCAACATCAAGATGCTTCTCGATACAGGGAAGGTTCACGTTGATACTAGAGATACCGATTGTGGCCAGACATTACTCTCGTGGGTCGCCATGCACAGGCACGACACTATCGTAAAGCTACTTCTTGGTACGAGAAAAGTTGCCGATGCTCAAGATCTTACTGACCGGACACCGCTTTCGTGGGCCGCTGAGCAAGGGCATGAGGCTATTGGTGAGATTCTTTACGATGCAGGAAAAGTTTATGCCAATGCTCAAGATGAGAGAGGCCGAACGGCGCTCTCATGGGCGACTTGGCAGGGCGTGACAAACGTCGATGTCGATGTTAGGGACACTGTGTATAGTTAGACACCGCCACTACGAGACTCTAGACAAGGGCACGAGAGGCACGAGATGGTCATCTTACCGCTATTGGGATTGGGTGCACACAAGAAGTTGTCATCGAGATATTCTTCTCTTGATGAATCCATCGGTTAAAGTGTTAAATAAGCAGAGAGTACGTAGTATATCTCCTCTAAGATTAATTGCTGATGCGAGCGCAACCGGATCCCTGGCCTCAATAGATAAACCGGCATTGCTAACCAGATGCCTTACTATATATTAGCACTTGAACCAGCTAGGTGTGTAGCGACATTAGCTAGGGGCCAATTTGTGGAAGTGAGATAGACGGCGTACGGAACACTATCGTAATATGAACGGGATGTTGCTTGTAGACATTTCTTAAGACGATTTGGCAATTATCTCCATTGTGTTCAGACCCATCTATCACAGTGGAATAGCTTTTAACCCCTTTGTGCTCCTATCACAACCATGAAAATTTCGTATGCGAGATATTCTTCCTGTAAGCCATTCTCAACCCTTTGAGTTTCTAGTGTTAAAACGTAATTGTTGTTAATGAAAAGGCTGTCATTAGCTAAAGCTAACTTCGTTCCTCAAGGCTCCTTTGCGCAAACCGCGACTGGTTTGCCTCTCCTGTAATGATCCTCGACGCAGCCCACTCATTGTATTTTGATGACTCTCTTTGCTGGAGGTTCTATTGGCCGGTCTCTATCTGGCCGGGCACGGGCCCCAGAGAGCACGGCCTAAATCGGTAACTTAATCAATAGTGTTGCGCCACTGGAGTGATAAGGCTTAATCCAGACCACAGCCGGCACTAAAATATTATCTACCCCTCTTTCAGACCCCATTTTCCAGCAACTCCGGTTCCCTGGTCATGCCCAGTGGAGGCGGCGCCATCCTACAAGGGTAGGGGAAGGGGCTGGGTATACGTATCCGGAGTTAGTCCGTACACAAGCAGACAAAACGAAGGTGGTGTGGGTGGAAGCCACAGCCACCAGGTACTCCACACTCGACACGAACCATAAAGGGGAGGCTCGCCTGGGTGCAAGGTCAGCCACTTGTTCTTCCTATGCAAACTGCGCACTGGCGCATGTGTCGAGCGGCTGTTGAACTGCAGTCACATAGGCCCGGTTTTCTTGAAGTACCCGAGTTCGCAGCAGGGTAGTCGCCCTTCGAGTCATGAAGGCGGGCTTTGTGCTGCTGCGGGAATGAGGACGGAGGACAGTGCCTATTGCCTTCGTAGTTGTTGACCCGCTTCAGAGAAAAAGTAAGGCGCTCTGGGGACTCAGATCCCATCAAATCCTCGAGGCGATGGTACGGGCGGCGGGAGCTCTGTCAACGCCAGCTGAATTGAGATTTAGGGTTGTAGGGAGCCCACCATCACCTGCTCTTGAAGGTCCATTTTTTCTCTCCCTTGCTTCCTACCACCTCCACATGTCTCACAACACGAAAAAAAATCAACTTTCGAGTTGCCACCTCTGCTGCCCCTCCTCACCCCCTCTCCTCTTTTACTTTCCTCTTTTATCTTCTTCTTCCTTTCTAAGCAGTATGTTCACCCGCTCTGCTGCCTCCCACACGACTTGACAAAGATACCACCGCCCGCAGCAGCAGCAGGCTTTGTCCTTGCCCGCCATATTACCATCCACGACCACTTAATGGGCACCCCCACTTAATGGGCCACCAAAATTTCGGTCCTCCCATACAAAATCTAAATTTTGGTGCACATAAAAACGGACCACGTTGTCAATCAAAATCGAAGTTAGTAAAGAGACTCTCCATAAAATTGATCAAATTTTACTCTCTGCGTGGTTTTTTGACCTCCCGACCGCTGCGTGTCCGCTGGCAGTGCTTTGTTACGACCATAAAGTCGTCACTTTCGTCCTCTGACCTGACACCCACCTCAATTACCGACTCGACCTCCTCATCCACAACCACCTCTATTTCTGCCTCCTTTGAGTTAGGAAAAGCTTCTCCAGCCGCTAGAGCCTCCGCTAGAGCCATGAATCGTCGGTTCGGGTTCGGTATCGCCTTTCTTTTCTTCCCTCGCCGCAGCCGGTCCATTTGCTCCTCCAGGCCAGTAATCCGCGAATTCTGAACGGCCACCTTCATCTCTAAAGCTTCCAGCCCCTTTGCGATCTTACTGTACTTCCGCCTGGTCGGACGACTTCGGTGTTTGGCCAAATCTCGAACCTGGCGGCTCGTTTTCGGCGTATCATCTGAGTGCAGTTGAGGAGGGCTGGGCGTCTGGAATCGTTCCGGCACTTTTTCTTTGTCCGGTTGAATTTCCGGATGTGTTAGAGCTTTGTGACGATTTATAGGCCAATTTCCAGTAAACCTCCAGCCGGATAAGATAATCTCCTTCCTCATGCCCGCCTCTCTGGCTTTCGCGTATGCCCGAATAAAGCTGACTTTGTCAACCGGCGCAGAATCGGTCAAACTAGCCAGCTTTTGGAGTTCTTTCCGATACGCACCTTTGATGACATTAAAAATTCCATTATCCAACGGTTGCAGACCATGAGAACAATGTGCTGGTAGGTAACAGCAGTAGACGTTGTTCAGAAAGCACGTGGCCATCCACTCATCCTGACTGCTCGTTAGCGACCCTATAGCGGGTGACTCTGTGGCGAAAACACCAAAAGGCTCACCTGCGCATGGCTCCCGTGACCGTCAAGGATAATAAGTCTCGCATCCGATGCATCACGAGGCTCCGTTTGAGGTAGATAGACATCTTTCAACCACTCGAGAGCTATATGGTTGTCAGTCCAGCCGTTCGGTGATGTGATGTAGTGCCAGTCCGCTATCAATTCGAATTCCTTAAGGAACCACTGCTTCTGCAGCTCTTTTCCTTTAAAGATAATTCCCGGCTTTAAAGCGCGGCCAGTTGCGGTGACAGCCTCAATAAACGACGTCCAAGCGCGCGACTGAACGCCCTTCAACAACGCCTTCTTCTTCGGGTCAGAGCTCCCGATTACGAGGCTGTCCAGGCCTCATGGACAACCAATTAGTTAAGCCCTATAAAAGCACGTAGAGAAGTTGTAGAGGACTTACCGAAACCCGCCATTATGCCACCCTCGTCCACGTTAACCGTGTTCTCAGGCTTGATCCAGCCGTACTCGTTCTCCCGGATATCGAAGTACCAATTGACCGCCTTCGGAGTAAACCCGTCAAATCTGGCGGCTTCCTGGCATTTTCCAAGCTTGGTAGATAGTTGTAGGTGACGCTTGACGAACCTGGTGGTCCAGTGCTTGCCCAGAGGCTTGTTATCGCCTTGTTGTTGAAGGATGGCCTCGACACAGGCGCGGAGCTGGCTGTGCGAGGGAGCATAGCCCAGAGACTCTTGTCGCAGTACCCAACGAAGGAGAGTCTCCTCCTGGCTCTTTGAAATACGCTGCTGGGCATGGATACGTTCATTCCTGCTCGCTTGACCGGAAAGTCGTCTATAAATGGTCGATCGAGGCACTCCACGTTTCTGGGCCGCCTCAGTCTGCGATAGGCCTCTATCAGTAATATCGAGAATAGCCTCAGCTACGTCGTCTTCGGTATAATCATGCCGAACCATTGTGGCAGGAGTTCCATAAGTAAAGTAGGTGATATGCCTACTGGAGTGGATGAAGTCGGATGGGGTGGATAAGGTGAAAATGAAAAAATTTCAAAGGGCTAGAGAACAAGGCCACGAGGGGGGACGGGAAAAAGTTGAGCCGATATTAAAATTTCATGACACAGACTATACAGCACAGGTTTTGGTTTGTGAGTATCTTCATTCTTGGTAAAATGCGGTGTAATTGAAAATTCAGATTTTGTATGGGAGGACCGAAATTTTGGTGGCCCATTAAGTGGGGGTGCCCATTAAGTGGTCGTGGATGGTAATCAACTGGCTCATTCCAACACAATTTCCTCCTTCCAGCCTACGCTCACCCTATACCGTTGCCCGCGCTGTAGCCAGCGATCTCTCGCCCCTCTCCTCGCCCAAAGAGCTGGCAACGCCAAACATCCGCGAGCATCAACCTCCTTGCCAGTCCCCAACGCGCGAGAGGAGTATAGCCCGGTGCCGTGGGTTTTGCTTCACTCGCCCATCTCTCTGTCTTGAACGGACTTGAGCGCCACGTACCCTAGCACCGGCCATTCGGCCAGCTTCACGATTGCCGCCCCCTTAAGGAGTTTGCGCTATATGTTTTCTTGTCTCTGAGCCAGCGGGCCAACATCGATCCCCCAGTTCCCTCCCGCTCTGCGTTGTGGTGCCGGATTTGGCACTGACCCAACCAGCCCTGAATGCCAGCAATTAAGCCGCGCTCATTTGGTCTTTGGTATGCGTCTGTCGATCCAAGGTCAAGTCCCAGGCCGCTTCCCCGTCAGTCTGCCGCCCCAGTGCCGTCATATATCATCTTTCCCATCGCACTTCAAATCTACCTATACCCGTGGCTCTTCCGGCCTTCTCTATTTCTTTGCCTTTTGCCTCTTCTTCTACTTCTTTTTCTTCGCCTCGCTGGTCCTCCTGTGTCTATAGCCCTTCTCTCACCTGAGTAGGTCGTCACATCTAGTCCTGGTTCCATATCTCGATTCCATTCTTGGCTCTTCAAGTCCTCCACTACGGAATCTCTTTCTTCATCACCCCTCTGCCGATCTCTTTCATTCTTCATTCATCAAACACTCCCCTGCCGAATCTAGCCAGAGCAGATGCATCAAAGGCCTCCAATTTCCCCAGGTCATCTTTAATGTTTGCCACACCCCCTGACTCTACTTGGAAGAGGTCCGTTCGACTTCCGATACGAGAGCTGCCACAGAATCCTCTCTTATTTCTGGCTGCTCCTCCTACATCAACAACTCCGTCCCTCTTACCGCCTTCACTCTGCCTCTAACCCCCAACAACTGCACCACCTACTTCAACCATACCATTTTTACCACCACTACCGACAGCACTTATCCATCCCAAGAGATCCTATCGAAACGTCGCATAGGGAACCCCCTGCCATGGCCATGGCAATGCTCATTACGCCGCCCTCTCACCACCCGCCTCAACCGTCATTTTCCTCGGACTATCATCATTCCTCATCCGGTACTAGCATCTCTAACATGATCTCTTCTGTTGAGCCCCAGAAGCCGGCCAACGGTCTTACTTCCTCGAATCGTCAGCCATTGCCCTCGATCTCGGAACTCATTGAGGACACCAAGCCGAGTCCTTCTCCTAGATCTCCTTCTAACGCCCATCCCGGCTCCAACCTTTCGTCATCTTTCGCGGCAGTTCCTCGATCGTTCTCGAAGGCTGAGAAGCATTCCTCACCACAGCCGCTACGCCTGGCGTCGTCGTTTCCCCCTCAACAAGATGGCCTCACCTTCTTCACAGGTTCTCGTGGGCCACCACTCACTAGCCGGCCGCTACTGCATCCTATCTCTGACCGCCGGGCCGGCCCCTCGGCCAATCCGGACATATCTCCTCGGGTTACTTATAAACCAGGCCAACAACCTCCTGGTCAAATGGACCTGCCCGCTTCTCCGATCTCTCCCAAGCACGCGGTTCTTCCCCATGTCTCAAAACCCTATAATCCCTGGGCGCCTCCCCACACGGAAAAAGGAGTATATGCTCCTCGAGCTAGATATGATACTACGGTGAATAGGCACTTTGAAATCTGGAGTTACCAAGAATATTTGAGTCAAGTACGTCAGAATAAGCTCGTATGGAAGGGCAGCAAATTAACTAACTTTAGATCGGCTCCTGCTCCCACACGGTTCTTAGCTTCTCCGAAGCATACAGCCGAATCGCTCAAGAGCAGCACGGAGCTCACTCCATCCCGGATAGACTGCCGACAGAACGGGATATCAGCGATATGCTCGCCAACATCGAGCTCATCAAGCGTTATTTGGAGCAGGTACGGGGTCTGGTGCAAACATCGAGCCAGAACGAGCGGGCTCGTGAAGTAGCCAAGATGAAGGACCTGTACGAGGAGGCGCACGATGTGCCCATGTACGGAGATGCGATGAAGCCCCAATGTGGCATGACAGAGGTCAAAACGCGATGGAGTGTAAGTTCAATTATCAGAGATCGAAAAAAACAAAACTCACACTTGGATAAGTCGCCCACCCCAGTTTTGGCCCACCCCTGGCTTTGGCCCGCTCTATTTAGCCTACATCGCACAACTGGTACATCGACGTAACTAGGTCGCAACAAAGTCAAATTAAATGGTAAAAATACAAGGAAAATCGCATTTGGCGCTCTTTAGTCGCTTTCTTCGTCTGCACTTGAATCTCGCTCCATATAGCGTTTTGTTGGTCGCCGATTGCGTCCCGACCGTCGAGCCAGTGCCGGCTCCTCTTCCGACTCAGAGCTACTCTCCCCCCCCACGATAATGACCTCTTGTACCGCATTTCTTGCCTTCCGAACACGTTGCTGAGGCTCTCGATTAGCTTGCGCAAGTATCTGCGCAAGGCTTGCAAAGCGCTCGTTCGGATCTTGGACGATTTTGCGACGTTTAGGCGGTTTTGCCTGGGCGAGTTGCACCTGCAAGCGTTCGATCTCACGGTCCCTTAGTATAACCTCCATCGCAACATTATCCAACGCCGCAGCGGCTTTTCGAATAGACAGTCGTGAAGTGGGAGAGCCGCTCTTCTCAGCAAATAGCTTTACGACGTCGCCGCCGCGTTTTGGTGTTGAAATATCCGAGGTGACACGTAGTGGTATAGCTGGCCGTTTAGCCACCACGACCCATCGAGAATTTAGAGGTTTGGCTACGTTTTTAGGGTATAAGCCTGTCGCCTTCCACCCGGATTGAACGTTTTCCTTTCGAAGACCAATTTCTCGAGCTTTCGCATAAAATTCGAGAAAGTTTGTGTTGGAACATCGCGGCCAAGATACATACAAGCAGCAGATGGGATGCGGCAGGTGGTATGTGCGCCCACCTGGAAGCGATAAGGGGACTGCCTTATCGGCCTATGGGGCACAGATCCATATCTCCCCACTGCGCACCTGCTGGCTAGTTAGATGATACAACAACACAAGATCCATCAATACGAAGCCTAAATACAGCACTATTTCGGCTTCAACCAGTGGTTCGAACCCTACCCTTGTGAAACCTACACTGATCAGTGGTTAACCTCACAGTTACCACTTGAATACCGCAGATCAGCAAGGACACGCGGAAGAGACGATCGCGACCGATCAGTTTAGCCAGTCCCAGAGCTGGTTGCCCGGATCGATCAACATCGTGCTAAGGAAGGCAGCCGAAGACACCAGTGGATCTGTCAGCAGAGCAGGTTGCTATCAGGATCAACGGCTTCCTTCAATCCCTTCGGTTAGCCAAGTTGTCAACCTCGTTGGCGACCTGGATTCACCGCTGGGAGCGTCCATCACGCACAAAAACCGCCCTCACCACCGAACGCCTCGAAAAATCCCCTGCAGCACCATCAAGACGAAGCAGCCGTCTAAATCGCGGCGTTCACTCCTTCTACAGGATCGCTGGAATCGATCCTTATTCATTCTTTTCTTCTTCTTCCCCATCAAGGCGAAGCAGCCGCCTCAAGGGCGACAGCGCCGCGGCCCCGAAGCAGTCGCGCCATTCACCCTCCTGAGATCGCTGGATTCAATTTTTCTTTTCCTTTTTTTTCTTTCCTACGTCCCTCGATCAATACGTCGTCGCCTCCGACCATCACTTCTCGGTAGCAGAGGCAACTACCGCCCAGTCAACCCCGCAAGATCACGAGTTTCAGATCTGTCGCAGAGCACCCCAACCAAGCCAAAAGGAGGCAAAGGACGACCCTTTCGACGAACACGCCAAGAATTTCCCTTCAAGGCAACCGAGGCAATCCACCCCCTCACATGCAGGCAACGTCAAGGATGGCTTCAAACCGATCCTCACCGGCGCCGAGCGACGACGATAGGTCGCTGGCGCTGCCGATTCCCAACAAGATCAGGGACAGCGTAGACCGAGCGACTTGGGGCAAGATTGGCGATTTCGACCCATCAGACCCATCCCACACGCCCACACAGATCGGTTCGGTCATCGGCTTCCTTGTTGAACACTACAGGGAGCAGCAATTCTACGGAAGGGCTCTGTGGAGTGAGTTACTTAGCGACTTTGAAGATTGGCCAGAGGAGACGTTCACCAAGGCCCCCAGCCTGTTGACCAAATACCTCAGAGATTTCATGGTTAATCAGGGCGTATTCGTGCCAACAAACGGCGAACGGATCGCCAAAAACGTCCACGAGGTGATGACCCGAGCCAGATTCCGCACTTGGAGCGAACACGAGATCCTGCAGCACTGCGAAAAGAACAAACAGTTCAACGACAACGCTGCCAACCCGGAGTTCATCAAAGATATCTGCGACGGCATTACTGCGCCGAAGATACATATCTCCAGCGTCTCCGGAACGGATGGAGGCCCATTCGTCAACCCCAACACATACGGAACTCCAGAGCCCCCTGCCAACACCTTTCCGGACGGAACCTCGGGCTGGCAAAGGAGGCCGCAGCCGGCAAGTTCAACGCCAGCAGAGATGTCCTCGCCCAGGCAGTTGACCGATCTCACGAAACTGTACAGCGACGAGATGAAATACAGCGGCGAGATGTACGACGTCCTCGAAGCAAAGCTCCTGATCTTCAGAGACAACTGCCACAAAGCCGGAATTCCACACGCCCAGTTCGCAGGAGCCTTTTCGATCATGCTCAAAGGCAAGGCCCTGCGATACTACTTTGACCGCCTTTGCGAGGCTAATCGCGATCTGGATTTCCATACTTTGGTTGCGCGCGTCAAGAATCACTTCGAGACCGAGGAATCGCGGCAGGCGTACCTCGCGGCGTGGCGTAATACCACACTGCCCCGGGTCATCCACGAGAACCCCGAGAAATCGCATTTGGAATGTCTGGATATCCTGCTGGATAGGTTGACAACGATCCAACGGGCACTCTCGATCATCCACCAATCCGACGAGGCCCTACGAGATCAACTGCTGAACGCCTGCAGGGGCGTCAAGGAGTGTGAGCTCTGCCTCTTCAGCCCGGCGCCTACCTACGAAGGCGTTTGCAACCAACTGCGTTCGGCGATTGGCACCGCAACAAGGTCAACGAATCAGCAGTTTTGGACCGACCGCACCTACCAGGGCCAGGGAAGGCAAGCAAGATTCGGTCGAGGACCGCCACGTACGAATGGCTTCAAACGGCAGCCAAACCCATCGACAGCCCTGCCAGCAACCCCGAAAAAGTGTTACGTTTGCGGCAAGGAAGGCTGCTGGTCAACGAAACACCCTGTGGAGGATCGCCGCCGCGCGTACGACGGCTTCCGAGCCAAATACAAGCACCTACAAGATACATCGCCACCAGCGTTCAACCACTTCCTTGCGTGGCATGAAGGCCTCGAGGAAATACAGGAAGGAACAAGTTCCCGCAGCACCAGCAACAGCCCCATCAGCCAGTACTTCCAAGCTCTGGAGATCCCCGAAGATACGTTGCAAGATACGCAAGAGACCGACGATGAGGGCGATCCCTGGCAGGCCCAGCAGTTCCATGCGTCGTATTTTACGACGCCAGTCAACGGCCCCAAGATCGTTGCCGAATTGGCTGACCAGGCAACCCGCCACGCCTTGACAAAGGAAGATCCCCAGATACAACAGCACGAGGAAACGACGCCAGAGAGCCCCCGCGAACAGGCATCGGCGTTTACATTTGACGTAAGGTACTCCGCAGGAGACTTCCAGGGCATCATACCAGATACAGGAGCCGCAACGGTATCAACCGCTGGAAAACCGCAATTCCTGGCTCTTCAACGCCGAATGCCAATATTCCTGCAAACGGCGGAAGCCGGGACAGCCAGCATCAGGTTCGGCAGGGGCGATCCCGTGGTATCGCTGGGCAGCACCCTCGTGCCCACGCCCTTTGGCGATATTGCGTTCCACGTTGTCCCCGCGGACACCCCATTCCTACTCTGCCTCGCAGATATGGATCGCCTGGGCATCCAATTTGACAATATACGCAACGTCGTCGCCAGAGGCAAACTGGCGATCCCTGTGGTACGGAAATGGGGGCATCCCTGGATTCTACTACATCCCGAGAAACTACTCGCCAACAGCCACTTAACGGAAGTTGAACTGCGCCGCCTACACCGCAGATTCGGACATCCAACAGTCCAAAGGCTACACCTTCTCCTGCGGAGAGCTGGCCACCCGATAGAGGTCGAAGCGATCGAGCGCTTGACGGCGATCTGCCGCCATTGCCAGCTTCACGCAGGCCGCCCAGCGAGGTTCAAGTTCACGATACAGGACGATCACGAATTCAACTACGAAGTTATCGTGGATATCATGTACCTTGACGGCAACAATCCAGTGCTCCATGTCGTTGATTCAGCTACCGCCTTCAACGCCGCCCGGTTCCTGCAGAATATATCGGCAAAACACACATGGGATACACTCAGGTTGTGCTGGATCGACGTCTACCAAGGCCCGCCCGATTGGATCGTGACCGACGCAGGTACGAACTTCCACTCGGTGGAATTCAAGCAAGCCGCCAGCTCAATGGCGATTTCGATCAAGGAGGTGCCTATCGAGGCCCACAACAGCGTCGGCAAGGTTGAACGCTACCACGCGCCCTTGCGAAGAGCGTATAATATCATCAGGGCCGAAGATCCATCCACTGCGCCGGAAATCGCACTCCAGATGGCAGTCAAGAGCCTGAATGATACCGCAGGTCCTAACGGCCTGGTACCAACTTTGCTTGTTTTTGGCGCCTACCCTCGTATTACGCAGGATTCAGCCCCTTCTCCCGCCACATCCCAACGCGCAGAAGCTATCCGGAAGGCAATGGCCGACCTGCGTCAACTATACGCCAAGAGGCGAGTGGCGGAGGCCCTGACCGCGCGCAACGGACCAGATACAATGTCTACCCTCGCCTTGCCCCTCCAATCACTTGTACGCGTTTGGCGCGAAAAGCAAGGCTGGCAGGGACCCTACCGGCTGCTCTCTATCGACGGCACTACGTGTACTATCGACATGCCTCAAGGACCCAAAAGATTTCGTTCAACGGTCATCAGACCCTTCCACGAAGATCCCGCAGATACACCTCTGCCCCAGGATCAGGCCCCCCCACGACCACCAGCGCCCCCAGGCCCACAGGCCCCCCGAGATCCGGAAACGATCGAACCGGAGATCGTGGTCGCCGTGACGCCCGAGCCAGAGATATCGGCGCCGAAAAGAGGCCGCGGGAGACCTCGCAAGAACCCAATCGCCAAGCTCGCTAGCGCTTATATACTCGAGACCGACGTCAAGATACCGCAGACGTACGTAGCATACGTCTTCCTGTCAGGGAAGGAACGCGCAGATTACGCCCTGGCGATCGAACTGCGCAAGGAAGGCATACTGACGGCCCCGGGCGAACCGTTTGAAGCGTCAACGAAGAAGGAGATCGACGCCCTGATCGGTCGAGGCGTCTTCGAGTTCACGAGGTTCAAACCCGATCTACACCAAGGACGGATCTTCAAGTCAAGGATCGTGAACGAAGTCAAGGGCAAAGCTACCGACGCGCCGTACGAGAAATCAAGACTGGTGATCCAGGGCTACGCAGATGACGGGAAAGAAGTCATCCTCACGCAAGCCCCAACAATACAACGAGCCAGCCAGCGGTTAATCCTCGCGATCACGCCGTCCCTACTACGGGACGGCAAAACCCTCTGGCTGCGCGACATCACCCAAGCGTACGTGCAATCCGAGACACCACTGAATCGAACGATACTGGCGCGCCTGCCCAAGCAGATTGAACCCGATCACCCACCCGATACTATCATGAAAGTCATCAAGCCGTTATACGGGATCGCAGAAGCAGGAACCCACTGGTGGGCAACGTACAGCAGGCATCACAGAGAGAGACTCCAGATGGAGACGTCAACGTACGACCCTTGCCTGCTGATTTCAACGGCTGAAAACGAAGACTTTGCCTGCGTTGGGATGCAAACGGACGATACCCTAGGACTCTCGGACGCGGAGTTCTCGATACGCGAAGACAAGGAGCTAGCCGACGCCGCGTTTACCGCAAAACCCAAGCAACTGCTCGGTGTAAGCTCCCCGTTGATCTTCAACGGCGGGATCGTCAGCCTCACCGAAGATGGGATATTGACCCTACGCCAAAAGGATCAAGGTAAAAAGATTGACCTCATCGACGTCAACGCCGAAGAGAATGAGGCGAAAAGACAATACGTTGAACAGCGCGCGAGAGGGGCGTACATCGCGTCAATCTGCCAACCAGAAGCTTGTTTCGATCTATCGACGGCCGCTCAACACCAAGAGCCGTCACCAGAAGACATCAAGGTACTGAACAAGCGTCTGCAGTGGCAAATGGAGTCCCTCGATCGAGGATTGAACTACCGGCCCCTGGACCTTGCAACCGCGAAACTGTTCGTCTTTGTAGACGGATCCTTCGCCAACAACGACGACCTGACGTCACAACTGGGCTTCGTGATCGTCCTCGCCAACGAACAACAAGAGGACGAAGAGTTCAACATTCAAGGGAACATCGTACACTACAGTTCAACGAAAAGCAAAAGAGTGACACGGAGCGTCCTGGCTTCCGAAGTGTACGGGATGGTGGCCGGCGCAGATATGGCCTACGCGATCGCGTCTACCCTCCAGATGATCACGGATCGCCTCAACCTACCCAAGATTCCTATGATACTCTGTACGGATTCGTATTCGCTGTATGAATGCCTTGTAAAGCTAGGGACGACGAAGGAGAAGCGCCTCATGATCGACATAATGGCGCTAAGGCAATCGTACGAAAGGCGCGAAGTATACGAAATCCGCTGGATCCACGGTGACGATAACCTCGCCGACGCCTTCACGAAGGCCACCCCGAACCGCACGTTCGAACGCTTCGTGGATACCGCCGCGGCGAAGATCAGGATGGAGGGTTGGGTCACAAGAGCGTAACCACGCCTGGCCACAACACCACTGCCGCGGCACCGCGGCGCGGAACGCAAGAACTGCCGGCGCAGACGGGCTCGCTACCATGCGACCGATTCACCTCGGACAAAGCTTCAACGCCCACCGGGATCCCCGGGTTGACCCCGGAGACTCTGGGAGATCCGAGGCCAAGGCGGATGATAGCTGCGAGCAGCGTGGCAGGGCAGATCCCCATGGCCTGGAGCCACGGGAAGGCGGTCAGGGACGGCAGAACAGGAAAAAGTACGCTTTTGCGTAGAAGGCGTTTTTGGGCGTATCTTGGCCATCGCACAAAGTAGGAGACTGCCAGTGTTGGAACATCGCGGCCAAGATACATACAAGCAGCAGATGGGATGCGGCAGGTGGTATGTGCGCCCACCTGGAAGCGATAAGGGGACTGCCTTATCGGCCTATGGGGCACAGATCCATATCTCCCCACTGCGCACCTGCTGGCTAGTTAGATGATACAACAACACAAGATCCATCAATACGAAGCCTAAATACAGCACTATTTCGGCTTCAACCAGTGGTTCGAACCCTACCCTTGTGAAACCTACAGTTTGCCTTTCCAACCTTTGTCGTATCTGTCAAAGCCGTATGCTCGCCAACTAGCCTACGATAGGCCGTTTTTAAACTGGAAAAGCAGCCGAGATCCAAGGGCTGGAGGACATGGGAAGTATGAGCAGGGAAAAAGAGTAAGTGAACGTTGTTTAGGTAACACATAGTCATAAATTCGTCCGAGGTATGACTGCCGTGACCGTCGACGATCAGTAGGCGACTATCGGCTGGGTTCTCAGGTTGCGTTTGGGGTAAAAACACCTTCCCTAGCCACTCGACAGCAATATCATTGCTTGTCCACCCGTTTTCCGAAAAGGTAACATGCCAGCCAGGATGCTTAGCTAGGAAATCCTTCTTGAACCATTGTTCTTGGATACTTTTGGCCTTGAAGATGGCCAGGGGGTTCAAAGCGACCCCGAGCGCCGAGATGCACTCCACAATAGACGTCCAAGTCCGGGCATTTATCGTTTTGACTGGTACCGCGTTAGGATTCTCCTGCGAGGAGCCGATAACAAGCCCGTTAATGCCTTGGCCCTCCATAATGCCGCCCTCGTCGGCGTTGTACCTCCGCCGGGGAGGGATCCAGCTCACAGTCTCGTATAGGTTGAACAAGTGCCTGATATTATCCGGAGTGGCCGCATTTATACGTTTCCAGTCAGTTCGACGGCCTAACTTTGTCTTGACGGCTAAATGGCGCTCCACGAAGTGACTGGACCACTTCCTCCCTAGGGGCTTGTGATCACCTTGTTGTTTAAGCACGCTGCTAGCGATTGCTCGCACTTGTGCGTGTGTTGGCGCGTAACCGAGGGCCTCCTGCCGCAAAATCCATTGCTTAAGATGTTCTTCCTGATTGGCTGTGAGCCGCTGCTGGTCGTCGTGTGCCGTACGTTGAGGTTGGGCACCATTAAGGCGGGCGCGAAGTGTCCCTCTTGGTACTCCATGGCGTGTGGCAGCGGTCCTGACGGCAACACCATTCCTGACGTCCACGATGGCGTTTTGTAGGTCCTGCTCTGTATATTCAGGCATTTCGAACACGGAGAGGAAAATACAAAAGAAAGTAAGTCAATTGGTGAAAAATCCGATTTTTAACAATTTATTGTAGGTGGTAGCGCGGATCTGACGCGTGCGGCGGAGCGCGTTTTTGGGGTGGGCCAAAGCCAGGGGTGGGCCATAACTAGGGTGGGCGACTTAAGCTGGATGGAGCGCCATAGCCGTATAGTAGATGGGCGTCTCATCCAGCCGCCGATAATATTCATCCAGCTTATCCCAAGCAAGGTTGATTCCGATGCGGAAGTGCTCTGGATCAGGAAAATCAGCAGCAAGCTGCTTATATTCTTCCAGTGTGTTAAGCAGCAACTCATAGCCAAGCACCACGTCCCAGATATTGCCATAGGAGCCAGTCCAGCCTTGCTTACGCCTGCGGATGTGTCCATCACCCTCAAGCGTCTTTACCACAGTCTCAAAAACAGTCAGAATAGCCTCCAAATGGTAAAGAACCTCCCAGTCTTTGTCCGTTAGCTGATTCTCGTCTCGGAGGATGCGTAGTTTTTTCGCCAACTTGGCTTGTGTCACTTGGCCAGTCTTTTTAGACCGATTTTCGTCCTCCCACTGCGCCTTATACTTGATCAGTAGGAGTTCGATAGAAGTTTTCAACCGTAGAGCCCTGCGGATCATGTAGAGTTGTGACAGCCAAGGCGTGTCGTTGTCGATAATTAGCTTGAGTGGTTTCTTCGATCGGAGTTTAAGGGTGGTGGCGCGATTAATTTCGTCCTGTTAGATATACCGAGTTAATATGAGACGAATAGGATTTAGTTAAACCGCTTACCCTCTGGACCTCCTTGAACAAGTAAATCAGCCGGTGGCTAATACGCACATCAACTACGATATTGTGTAACTTGCCAACTGGTCCTTTTTTGCGCCATTGAGCGTATTCAGTATCAGATAACGCTTCTGCGCCTGACAATTGCTTCTCGAACGCGTCGGCGTTTTTGCCAAATAAGAGCGCCTTGGCTGATAAGTTAATTGTGTGGCCATTACAACGTCCTCGGCGCAGTCGGCCATCGAACCCAAGTTCAGCACCAATGACCTCCATGGCAGTATCGTTGTTTTCTGCATTGTCGAGCGTGAAATAGCCAACCTTCTCTGGACCCACGCCAAGAGTGTGTAGGACGTCGAGAACCTCCCCACCGATCGTTGAGCCGAAGTGACGATGAGCCTCTGGAACTCCAATCATGATTTTGCATGGCCGATTCTTCTCGTCTCTGAAAAAACAAGCAATGCCATAGAGGGCAAGCTTATTTCGAGACGTCCAGCCATCAAATGAAATATGAAGGGCTCCAGGGGAGTTCCTCAGCACCTCGATAACCGTCTGCTTGTGGCGGTTATACTCTTGAATGATCTTATATCGGACAGCCGTGGCAGTCAAATTGGCGTGTTGGATGGAAACGGAGGGATTCAAATAGTCGAAGATTTCGCGGAGGATGGGGTTCTCGGCGAAGGAAAAGGACTGGTTGCTACTGACGATTAACTCGACTAGCATACGCTGAAAGTGTTTCTTATCAAAGCGTGAGATGAAGCTATTCGCGATATTCTGTTCCGCAGGCTTGTTGACGTCCAGTTTCAAAACAGAGGCAATAGTTAGCTGGTTCGATTTCAGTGCGCCTTCGGATTTGAGCTGTGCTGTGCTCTTTTTCTCTCCCTCTGGTGCTGGTGTTTTGTGCTCACGCCATAGATGATTTGCCGCGTTCTGGAGACCTGAAGAGGTAAAACTCGCGATAATGGGACGATTTCTGAGGATACAGTCCTTGCAAGCCCATTTGCGTAAGCCATGACGTTGAATATCATAGCCAAAGTCCCACAGCCAAGAGCTAGTATCACGAGCGCGTTCTGACCAATTCCAGCCTCTGAAATGGCGAAAAAGACGGTCTTCGAGCTGCTGCTGTTGGCCTGGTTGGCCTGGCTGGTTGGCTGACATCAAATTTTTTTTGGGGCAAAAACAAAGCAGGAAATCTGTAGAAAACGCGCTCAATAGGGGTAGTTTCTCGTCGAATGTTATTAGATTAGCTGTAGGGGTGATCGACCTCGGCTAACTCGGGTCCAGGTACCTCGATTTAATAGGCAGTCATATACAAAAATAAGTACTATGAACCATATAGGGTCAGGGAATATCCCACTGTACCTAAATCCACCTAAATCCACTCCATTACATCCACTTTCGTGTCCAAGTGTAGTGGATTATTACGTAATCTGAGCGCCGACAAGTGGATGTAATAGAGATGGGCCACTTATATGTGGTCCACGTGGATTTACAGTGTAGTGGGTTCGAGCCTTGTTGACAAGGTCAATTTTATCCGGGCTTACGCGAAAGCCAGGGAGGCGGGCATGAGAAAAGAGATTATCTTATCCGGCTGGAGGTTTACTGGAAATTGGCCTATAAGCCGTCACAAGGCGCTAAAACATCCAGAAATCCAGCCAGACAAGGAGTCAGTGGCGGAACAGTTCAAGACACCGAGCCCTACTCAGCTGCACTCAGATGACACGCCGACGACGAGCCGGCAGGTGAGAGATTTGGCCAAACACCGAAGTCGTCCGACGAGGAGAAAGTACAGCAAGATCGCAAAGGGGCTGGAAGCTTTAGAGATGAAGGTGGCCGTTCAGAATGGGCGGATTGCTGGGCTTGAGGAGCAGATGGCCCAGCTGCGGCGAGGGAGGAAAAGGAAGGCGGTACCGAACCCGAACCGACGATTCATGGCTCTAGCTGAGTCCCTAGCAGCTGAAAAGTCCATTCCTAGTTCAAAGGATGGGGAAAAAGAGGCTGATGTGGATGAAGAGGTCAAGTCGGTGATTGAGGTGGGTGTCGGGTCGGAGGAGGAAAGTGAAGAACCTGAGATGGAAACAAAACACTGCCAGCGCACACGCAGCGGGCGGGAGGTCAAAAACCCACGTAGAGAGTAAAATTTGAACAAATTTCTATAAGAATATTCTAAAGGTTTATTTACAAATTGAGAGTCTGGGCTGATTTTGGGGTGATCAAAAATTGGATTTTGTATGGGAAGACGAAAATTTTGGTTATGCATTAGGTGGGGTTATTCATTAGGTGGTCCCGCATGGTAGCTGATAACATTGGTGCGTCGTCTCGTTAGGAGACGCCCCAAGGTCAAGTAACATCTTCACCATCTCAATCCTCTGGCGTGTCAATTGCTCTTCAAGGCCCTTCCAAACAGGGATATGCTGAGATAGGTCCTCAAAAGTGCGGTATACATAACCTTGCCATCCAAAGACCGTATTTTGCAATGGGGACCTTCTGTAAGGGTCGGGTTTAATGAGGTTCTTGTTGTCTTTAACCTTGGACCTGACGTACCGGACGACTGCGAACTGAGCCACAATTCCAACTACACAGTTCTCGTATCAGAAAGAAAGCTGTCTTGTGTCCATGACCAATGGTTCGTACAAGTGCTATTGGTTGGATGTCTTCCCTTTCGTTTTCCACGAAGAAAAGACTATCGGCTTAATTTCTGCAACGCTGACACTTGCGGTGACGCCCAATTCGAATTGAAGATGTAGCCCCTTTTTCCGAGGGATGCCACTTATTCAGATAGGGCCACATCAAACTCATCAATTGCCTGCACAAGTCGAGGAATGATAGAGGGGGACTCAATAACTCGCGATGCGTAGTACAGGAAACTAAGGATAACATAATCTTAGAAGGCAAAGCTGAGGAAAGCCTAGATCTTGGTAGACCTTTCCTCGGACAGTTGCTTGGTCAAAACCTCCAACAACACTAAATTTGGGTCGAAACCCACTCTTGATTGGGTGCATATTCCCTACCATGTAGCTGTTTGCAGCACCTAGTCTCGTGCGGTTCGGTGAAGGAAGTTGACAATCTTGTTATCACCTAGCTCTAAGAGTCCTTTGGTAGAGCTGTCTAATCGCTTCTGTAATATCTTGTTCATGTTTTCTCGCATTTCGTTGGAGAAGCTGTTACCCTCTGGCAAGTCTTCTGCATCTGCCATCCAGAGCGTTATTGCATGCAAAGGTTTGAGGGAACTAACCATGAGCCGATAGTATCGAGCCGAGTTCTCAATATCTTGGGGCTCGATCCTCTCCCTCATTCTGCTGTATAGCTCGAACAAATCTGTGGGCAGATCGTTGACGATCGCTTGAAGATCGCTCAGGCCCCGGCCTTTAGACAGACTGTATATGAAATCCCGGACCACGAGAAAGACCCAGAGGAACACCCCTTGGGCTTTCGTTGATATTTCTTGAAGTAAAGCCTTGGTCTCATCCGGGAAAAGTACTTGTCGTTCCCGGAACGCTCTGCTCGATTAAAATTTGGCCCTGATGTATGATGAAATGTCCTTGTGTGTGAGAGACTGCATTGTGAGCATTGGGTATTGGACAAACGCGTCTGCAAAGTCGGTCCATGGGCGGCTGCAAACACACATCTTGACCCCATTCTTGGTGACTAACTCCTTGACAAACTGGATTAGCACCGTGGACTCACCCTCGAATTCATCGAGTCCGTCCAAAAATAGTACGAACTTGAATGGTCCACCGTTTGCGGATGCCAAAATGGAAAATGCCTCCTGTAGCTCATCCCAGCTCTAAGCTGGTGCAGGCGTTTCCAACCCATGCAAAACATGATGCGCCGTCCATCTCCCGGGCGTGACTCGAGGTATCATGTCAGGTCTTGATTGCAAGCACTGCCAAAGAAGGGTTTGGATCAACCCCTCTCGTGACTTTTGTAGGTTGTCTTGCCCAGCTTCCCAAAAGTAAAAGAGCCCGAGCAGCAGAGGCAGATTTCCCGCCCAGGCTTGCAAATGCTTCTGGGTTAAGGGGTTGTGAACGACGAAGTTCATCAAGGTCGACTTGCCCGATCCCAGCTTGCCGGTGATCCAGTATACCTTGCTAGAGCAATCTTCGAGCCACCGATAGAAGCTGTTCCGCCCCCCCGCCAAGGAATCCTGGCCATTATTATAGCCGTTGCGAAAAATCCCTTCATACGTAGCTTCATATGGCTTAGGTATTGCCTTCTCTCTTGTTTCAATGCCAGAGAAATGGAGACCTTGGATGATCTGACTGAACTTTTGCGTCGAGACTGTCGTTTCCAGGGGAAAGTTGAAATTTGTCTCGCAGATGGGCATTAGAAGGCCACCAATCTGCTTCCCAGAGTTTTCTGAAAAGTACTTTACGCTTCGCGGGGCGCGGGACGTCATCTCAGGAATTTATCTCCATGCAGGTGAATGTCGTGGTGAACCCCTTCCGTAGTACCTTGCTCTCATTCATTGAAGATCGTCTCCCGCTAGAACCAGTGTGCCATTAAAAAATACCGATACTCGTAGCGATTCGAAGTTCTCTATCTCTGTATGTAGTTGGTAACCGTATGCAGCTGGCAGCCACTCATGCCGTTAAACGCCCCGAACGCCGTAGATGCCTCCGAAAGTATAAACGCAGCCCGACAAGTAGACCAGACGCTACACAGACAACCAAATCTTGGCTGTGCCTCGGCTCGGATAGAACACAACACACATAGCCGCCAGGTGCGTCGTAGCTAACCTGTTTCCTCCCTTAACCTTGCTAACTCCGAGCAACTCGCCTGCTTGGTGATGGCTGAGATCCACGACGACCACGGGGGTAGTCTCGTCGAACTCTGGAGGGGTGATTGGCAGTGGTTTGCTGAGCTTGTCGTTATCGACGAAGAAGGTGCGGAAGAAGGCTGTGTCCATTTGGAGCTGTCAGGTCTTAGCTTGGGTCTGATGGAAAGAAGGTGGTGACTTACACTTATGACTGTCCGGTTGAGCGCGTACTTATTCAAAGCCAGTGCTGCCTTGACGCGGTCTCCAATCTGCTTCTTGTCCATCGAACAAGTCCCAACATCCTTGACGGTTTTCTTGGGTTTGACCGTCCCACGAGCCTTCTTTGTTGGTTGGTTCTGGTCGACCTCGACGGGTGAAGACGTGCGCTGTATATTCATTAGTTGCATGCGTCGATTGAAGTTACTTGGGATGATGCGATAACGTGCCTTTCGTGATTCTACCATGTCGTCGAGCTGTTCAAGAGGCAGAGTCGGGAATATGTAAGGAAGAAAAAGACGCAGCGAAAGTAAATTGGAGGCAGTCGTTACGGAAATGATTTGAAACAGAAAAGAAACGCGCTTTGGGAGACGCGTAGTCGAAATGAGATTCGTCTATGTAAGCAGTGGCGTGTGATCCGTGCGTCGAACGACGATCTCTCATGGGTCAGTTGAGTGACAGAAAGGTGAAGACACTCTTAACACTCTTGACACTCTTTAAGCGCGGCGTCAGAGACGGCCAGAGGTCGCGGCAACGCGAAATGGACGCGTCGGATCCTGAGATCGTCGTCGCGGCTGAGGAACCCAACCCTCCGGCCCTCGCGACGCGTCGATCGTCGCGGGACCCGAAACCAACGGCGAAGGTTCGAGATAAAATGCGACCGTTCGAGAGTATGGCCGAAGCGTCGAGGAGAATCGCAACGGCGCGCCCCGCAACAGCGACCAGCGACTCGGACACCGTCAACGGGACGCGAACAACGGACAGCCGGGCAGGCAACGCTGGAGCAATACTGTAGGAGACCACAACCCAGGGAATCCTGTTCTGTCGGGCCCAAACATTCCAAGCTCACCAAGACGAACTTTGCCTCTCTTCTTTTTCCTCGAGGCCCCATGTCCTCCTACCCGCGCGTCGTAGATATGGTCGTTCACTTCCGCGTCCTTACTCAGTCGATCTTGTAGGGGATATCTTGCTCATATGGCGGCTGACCTTGGGTATACTGGCCATAGTAGGCTGTATCTTGCTGGCAGAGGGCCTGTTGCGACATATCGCTCGAGCTGGCACCGAGGTTCGGTCCCGAGTTCATGGGATATACGTGGTCGTCGAAGGCTGTATCGAAGGGAGACGTTTCGACTCAGTGCGCAGGCTGATTCGCGGAACCTCCGCAGGAGGCAGGAGCTGGAGAATATGACGGCGCAGGCACCCAATATGCAGACTGGTAGGCGGGAGCGGGCGTCGACTGCGGTGAAAGAGTGTTGTAAGCTTGGTAGTAGGGAGCTGGTGATGGTGTGGTGTGGTGTAGAGCGGCTGTCGTTGGCCGTGGTAGTAATCATTGGCCGCCATGGCACGTAATTATCGCGAAGCTGTCGAAAGAAAAAGGGTTGGGAATACGAGGCCTCGACCTGAGCCTGTATCGAGGAGAGATTACGGTTGGTGGCCGAAGAGGAAGAGCGTTGATCGGGTACTCTTGAGGTGGAGCAGGTAGGTAGATGGGACGACGGAGGGGCAGACCGTGTCGTTGCAAATAAACTTGGGCTACTTTCAGGGCCCAAGGGGCTTGCCGCTTTACCGTGGGTTGATTCGATGACAAGGGCGTTTCGGTGCTGAAAAATAGAGGAGCCAAGGCGCTGTAACGCTGAGCTGAACAACCCCGGAACCAGGAAACATTGACACAATACTAACACAATGGCAGCCTCATTTTGACAGACCATGCTTCAGCTGCTGAGGATAGGATGCTGAACACTTGGAGAAATTGGCCTTCAAGCAGGCCTGTCAGAGAGAGTCAAGCGAGGCCAAAAGAAAGCGATTCAGGGAGAGAAAGTGGGGCTTTACTTTGTGGTCAGGATTGAAGTGGCAGAAATGTAAACAGCATAGCGTGTTCCATGGCCCTATGAGATCCGTTCTCCCGGGCGTAATAAATCTACTACTACTACTAACGCTGAGCTGGCTGGGCTGTTGGCGAAAACATTGTCACAGAAACGACAACAGACGGCGCAAATATGGCATGGATATATGAACGAGAGAAAACAAGGGAAAAAAGAGGAAAGAAAATGAACAGGGCGGGCGCCAGCAAAGGGGATATTTCAGCTGCGCTGTTGGGGCACACGCTGACTCGACCGAGCGTATTGAAAGGAGCGATTGCGGGGCGTGCTAAAAGGCGCGACCATGATGAAGAGACAGTTTCTTCTTTGTAAGTTTGATCTCCTTAAGACAAAAACGCGCATCCGAGCGACTGGCTCTCGAATATGTAGCCTCTCTGTGTCCCTCGTTGTTTCAGGTCCCTTCCCTGTGGCGGGATCAGTGAAGCAAATACATCACGAGAGCGGCTGGCGTCGCCAATGTTGAGCTCGGCCATCTCGGATTCCATGGTCTCTGTTTCGTATTGTTGGGAATCTCACTGGAGAGAATATACAGGCTCCTCTGAAAGGCTACGTTTATGGGATCGAGTCAGCCCGGCGAACTTTTCTCTCGCGAGTCGTTTGGTATGTATGTCGGGATCATCAAACGTGCATGATAAGCATGCGCCGCATCCAAGTATGTGCCGCACTTTTCCCTCAAATACATAACTCTCTATATTATTAATTCCATCTCAACCACCAAATATGCCACAGCAAAGTACTGAAGCTAGAACCCTTCAAGCCCTTCAAGCCCTTCAAAACGACCCAAAATTAAGTATCCGACGCGCCGCATTGACATACGAAGTAGATGAGCGAAGGCTACGTCGCCGACAGAATGGCATTCAATCTCGACGCGATTGGATCCCGAAATCGCGTCGCCTATCTGATCTAGAGGAACAGATCATTGTTCAGTTCATTCTCGACCTAGATTCGCGAGGATTTCCCCCGCGACTGCGTGGTGTTGAAGAAATGGCCAACCGACTGCTCGCTGACCGCGACGCGTCACCTGTCGGCAAGCACTGGGCTTCTAACTTCGTCAGGCGACAACCGGAGCTTAAGACGCGTTTTTTTCGTAAATACGACTATCAGAGGGCTAAATGCGAAGATCCGACTATTATTCGCAACTGGTTCAGGCTCGTAGAGAACACAATCGCGAAGTATGGTATTAGCCTTGCCGATATCTATAACTTTGATGAGACTGGCTTTATGATGGGCCTGATTGCAAGCGGAATGGTTGCCACAGGCGCAGAAAGGCGTGGAAACCCGAAATCGGTCCAGCCTGGAAACCGAGAATGGGTTACAGTCATTCAGGCGATCAATGCGGAAGGCTGGGCGATCCAGCCGTTCATCGTGGTTGCGGGCCAATATCACCTCGCCAATTGGTACCAAGAAAGCAACCTCCCAGGCGATTGGGCTATTGCAACAACTCCAAATGGCTGGACCGATAATGAGACAGGTCTTGAGTGGCTCAAGCACTTTGATCGACACACAAAGAATCGATCGACCAGTCGCTATCGTCTTCTGATCCTCGACGGGCACGAAAGTCACCACTCAGTTGACTTTGAGAAATATTGTGAAGAGAACCACATCATTACACTCTGTATGCCACCTCATTCGTCTCATCTGCTTCAGCCTCTTGATGTCGGGTGCTTTGGGCCGCTTAAAAAGGCCTACGGTCGAGCAATTGAGCAATTAATCAGATGCTCTATAACCCACGTTTCGAAGACCGAGTTCTTCCCAGCGTTTTACGCCGCCCACGAAGCCGCCCTAACAAAGAGTACTATTGAGGGGGGTTTTCGAGGGGCCGGACTTGTTCCTTTAGACCCAGAAAATGTCATATCAAAGCTTGATGTGCAGCTACGGACTCCAACACCGGTCGAGGAGGAGGTCGGCCTCCCTGTCCCTTGGGTCTCGAAGACCCCAAAGACCGTGCTTGAGGCTAGCTCTCAGTCCGAATACCTCGAAAGACGAATTAGAAGGCATCAGAGCAGCTCTCCAGCATCAATTCTTGAGGCTCTTAAGTCATTTTCTAAAGGAACAAAGGCAATAATGCACCAGATGGCATTATTGAAGTCTGAGGTCCAGATCCTTCGACAGGCAAATGAGACTCTTAGCAAGCGGCGCAGAGCAAAAAAAACCCGCCTACGTAAAGGAGGGAAGATGACTCTAGATGAAGGAAGGGATGAGATGGATCAGAAGGACGTTGATGCGCAGGTAAAAGCTGAATCATCGAGAAGTGGTGGTCGAGGGAGGTCGGCGCCGCCAAGGGAAAGGCGCTGTGGAACTTGTGGAAAGACTGGTCATAATGCAAGGACTTGTCAGGCTGTAATTGAGATCTCTGGAGAAGAGTGTAGCGATTAGTTTTAATTGATTTAAGGCGTTGTTGTGTTTTTATTGAAGTTTTAATCTTGAAGGGTATGGAAAAGTGCGGCGCATGCTTATCAAGTACGTTACTTTACTCATTTAATACCAGGCCTCCGGGTTCTTACTTGTCGCTCTTGTGAGACAATCATCATCGGATGCAGGATCGAATCATATCTCCGGGCACTACTCCATAAGCTACTCAAGGCTCAGATCAAGTCGGTACAGCAGTGGGCAGCTATACTCGAGAGCAGGGCGATTTCGCTTCCCCAATGCATAGCTCTGCCGGCTAGGAGCAGCCACCCACCTGGAGGAATTTAGCGAGAAGAAGGAGTTCCTACGGGGTCTAATTTCACTTAAATACACCATCAATCCCGGGAACCCAGAGGATGATGACGACACCAAGCTCCAGCAGATACATTTCGCTCTCAAGCGTCTTATCCGCCGTGCCATTGGCTGCTACAAAGCCGAGTGTTATCTCGTGGAAAGTACTATTCGAGGTCAATCGAAAGGAGCTAGATCACGAGCGGAGTACGCCATTCCACTTCAGGTTCTAGTGGGTGGCTTGAAAGAGGTACATCACGATATTGCATGCAGCTGCTTGCGCATATTGTCCGATCTATGGCTTTCGATGATCCAGCCGATCGGCCACCATTCAAGCCTTAGCTATCAATACCATTTGATTACCTCAATCACCTTGAACTCTCTGAATAATCTTGACTGTGTATTATCAAACGTAACATCGCTAACATGATCAATTAACGCCCCGATACGTCTGCCAATATGAACCCTACAATCCCGGTTTATCCTTTGGACAACCCGACCGTTACACTATTGTAATTCGGCTAAGGTTCTTTCTTTGGACCTTAGAGGCGCTGCCTGAGCTATATATGCACGACTTTTGGATGGAGGCAAGGAAATCGACTGGCCATTATGGGGCTGACTTATGATTTTTAGTCCAAACCTTTTCAAAAAGTGCTCAGTATAGTCGAAGTTCGTTCTTAAGGCTCCTTTAGGCAAACTATGAGCAGTTTGCACTATGTATTTAATTCATTTACCTGCTGACTAGGTTAGGCCACTTTACCGATGGTAAGTGTAACGGTTGGCGATTCCTAGGATAAACGGTAGATTTATGCTAGCAGATGAATTGGGGTGTTGCCTGAGCAAGATATGTCACGTTGGTAATGGTCTCGTAGAGACGTAAACAGTGATGATTTGAATCAAGTTGTGTTGATAGCTAAGGAGCGTAGAGTATAAAGGGAGGAGTTGTTGTGGGGGGGGGAGGTGGCCTATATACATTTGTATTAGTCCCTCTAGTGTTTAGTTAGTCATTAGGACTGAGAATTAACTGCCACTAAACATGGGTCCTCATATTTCTGCCTTGCTAGACTGCTTAGTTTGACGTCTTATCATAACAATATGCTATATATTGCTATGGCTCTATTATTTTGGTTGTTACTAACATAATAAGTGAGTGAAATAGATACGCGAGTAAGACACTGCAAATATATAAATAGCTATATTTAACCCCGCTAAGTTAGTTATAACAAATCAATTCTTAGTAAATACTACATAACGGCGGAATAGATTCGACTGCCGTGGGCGACCATTCCAGGACCTCGCCGAGAGCGTACGGAATGCATCCCTTGTTATCACCCAGGGCGTGCCAGTGTAATCAGCCGATTCCTGCCTTTCGGGATGGGTTCGGTGCTGCGCAGAACGGGCAGTGAATGCAGCTTCTAGTTGTGACACGTACTACAGCTCGAATTTGGTTTCGGTAATCGCAATCGCGGTCACATCGCTTAATTTACAACCCAACACAATTTTGGGAACAATCTGGACTCGGAAGATGGCAGCTGTCGACTCAGACAGCTGGTTGTGGCTTAAAAGATTGATATCATCTACCATCCGAAGACTTTGGTGGACAAGTCGCCATCCACAGTCTCTAACTCGTTGCTCTTTAAATCTCGTCGACGAGCTGGCGGGAATCAACTCACCAGGATCCAACTCTGGTCCCTCAGATAAACATTGTGGAAACTCGTGACTTTTTGTAAACAAACCAAAAAAAGTATACCCGACCATCGTCGTTGTTTCCTCTTGTCCCATGTCGTTGTCTCATCCCAGTGACGTGATTGCGTGTCAACCCCCCCGTCAGTCATCCAAGTTCATCCAGAATCGTCCTCCATCTACTCCATTCCAGCTCTTCAATCAGAGTCCACGGACAATACTCCGAGCTTGGCTGTCCGATGGGCGGGTTCTCCTCCAAAAATTCTCGCAAGGTCTCCAGAAACCCATGGTTCGAAGCCTTGCCAGAATCGCCGTCCCCCGCAGCCTCACTATCCCCTCCCTGGACTGGTGAGAAAACGGTGTGTGACGGTTCAGCCCACCCGCGCGACCGCACGGATAGCAGGTCTGACCGGTTTCTTGCAAGTCTCGATGTTCCAGATGCCGTTCCGGCACCGTCATCCCTCTGGCGCCGTCCCTCCCAGCAAATGGCAAGTCAGGCTGTGACGGGCGATGGCCCCCGGACAGGATACCAGATTGAAGGACCTGGGACCCAGAGCTAAGCCACTTTCCCCCCCAGGAATTTGCTTTAGTCTTGCTTCAACGGTGCCCGTGAGACTGAGACATGGCTCTTCTTGTCCACGCGCTTTCACAACCTTAACGTCGACTTTACCCTCCCCGCCGCTCCTCGTGTACTTCTCCGTCTGGGCAATGGAAAGGACTCGCACATCGGTTGCTCCACGTCTTGTTTTCTATTTCTGTTGTAGAGTGCGGGTCGTTTCGTTCGCAACGACTTATGAGAGTCGGCACAGTATCTTCTTCCATCCCGAGCGTCCACTACACGTTTCTCCACGAAACCCAAAACCACAATCACTAGCACAAAACGACAGCCCAGCTGTCTATTCAAGGCGCTTCCAGATGGGTAAAGCCTCTCTTTAGCTCTTCCTCCCGCTGCTCCGGTCATCGGTTTAACCCCTTGCACAGAAACATATCGTTTGATCCCTTTCCATCCCATGGGCGACAGAGCCCTAGGCGAAGCGAATCCCATGGGAGACGACTCGACCTTTGGGACATCCTACATCTCCCAGCCTCTTCTATGGGAGCAATGGTGGTCGATAGACCAGCCAGCCCCGCTTGGTTCGTCCGAGAACAGGAGCACCACGGCAAACGGCGTCTACACGCAGACTGGTCCTCTACTAGATGGCTTCGTATATCGCTGTGATATCAGCTCGACAGACCAATGGAATGACACCAGCCCTGTGTCCGACTACACCGACCCGTGGAGTGGCCCCAGTCCTGTCACGAAGTGCACGGCTCCATCTTCAGATTCTGAGCACATGGTTTCCAAGGAATTACCTCCCGCCCAGGGCTACTGGCATCCACCCTCGACACCAAAGAAACCGAGTCGAAAGCGGAAGCGCGACTCCGATGACATTCCGCCTTGCAAAGCCGCTAGACGAAGTTTGTTGGGTGACGAGGACATCAATCCACAGAAAGAGAAGGTGAAACATTTAACTATCGTTCGCCGCAAGAGCAATGCTAGCGGCAACGGCGCCCATTCAGCCCAACAGCGCGACGACCACATCAAAGTGATCCAGGAACGGAACCGAATCGCATCCAACAAGCTCCGGGCAAAGAAGCGCGAAGCCCTGCTGAGACTCAAGTCTAGTGAGAAGGACATAGAGCGCATCCAACGCGACCTGTCCACCTGCGTGGCCGACCTGACCCTTGAGGTGTACGAGCTCAAGATGCAACTTCTACAGCACTCGGGATGCAACTGCGCCCTCATCCAGAACTACCTCGTCCATGAGTCCCAGCGATATATACAAGCGTTAAACGAGGAGTCGCAGCGAGAGGCCTCCTATCTGCAGCTGTAGCAGCGTGTGCGACGCGAGCAAGAAGAATGGCGGGATTAAAACGGGGCTAGAAGATGAAGATGGCAAGACACCATTGTGGAGATCCTTTCAGGGGGGATTTCAACGCATTGTGTAATAACAGGGGGCAACAGGCTTGTCCTACAGAATGTTAATTTCTTTTCCTTCCCTACCTACCTAGCTTCAGGTCCGTGCCATGGGGAGTTCCCATCTCGATCCCCTTTTCAGGGTTCCTGCCTCCTTCTCTCATGCCGTCAAGGACCTGGTCTTGTGGGTGGCCAGTGTTCTAGAGGCAGTTAACCAACCCAAACCCTCGGGAGGCGGCTCGTATGTTATATCAACATGTGATAAGCGTCAAGCCAGGGTGTGACGAGGGCGGCTTCGGAGTGTCACAAATGTGCCTCGGACCCCTCTTTCGCATCTCCGCGGCGTCCGTGAGAGTGATTTGCGTCGTACAAGCTGGAAGCAGGGGCGGGGAAGTTCTCGATGTGTGTGTAATTCGTCGATGTCTCCCTTGTCTCCTCCACTTTCGAAAACAAAGGCGTTATCGGCGGTCGTCTCCTCGGCTTGCCTCTTTGGATTTGTTGACCCTCGATCCCCTCAACGGTTGGCTGTCGGTGGAGTGCATGCAGGTCTGATCACCACGCTAACATATGACAAGTCGCTTCTCGCGGGGCCACAGAGCTTGGTCTGATGCGCTATGATCCCTGATTACGCGATGACGCAGGGGACGGGGGGTTGGATGCTGCCGTAAACGCTACAGCCCGCGCTTGATGCGGCCGTCTCTCAGCCTCACGGTGCAAGATGTTGTTTTTGGACTTGCATGGGGCCAGCGTCTGCTATGTCTGGTCCTTTCAAACATCTGCAAGGCCTCGATCTTCACTCTCTACACTATACCCGACTTGAACAATAAAAACCACCGATAGCATTGGCGGGCTCATTCTCACACAACTGACTGCAAGAAGCAAGGTATTTTTGAAACGCCGCGACCACAGCCCTGGAAATTAGGACGACCCTTAATTACGACCAACCTGCAGTTCTGTAGATCCTTCCCCCCCCCGGACATATCGGCACCATTATGCAGCCATCCATCTAATGCACACGCGCCCACAGAACGCATCTCGATGATCCGGCACAGGGTAAGCGAATCGCTGAGAAAGAAACTGTCTTGTTCGGCTGACAGCGAAGAACAGCGTCGGTTACCGGTACCCCAACGTGGCCGAGCGCCCGTGGTGCCTGTCAGCTAGCAACGGTGCAATATCGTGCGAGATGCAAACCTTATCCTGGGGGGAAGAAGTGAATAATAATGGACTTCAGGAATGCAAAGACGGACCAGGACCTTATGCATTATAGGGGTTAAATATCAACGATAGTAATCAGGAGTTGGGTTAGGCCAGTGTCTGGGTTTTTTCTTGGTGAGGTAGTAACAGTGTGTGATTCGAAAAACATCAAAACCAATAATAAAACCAATAAAAATTAGATCAATCGAAAGAGAAAAGTCCATCTAAACCATGCACACCCGAGACGATTTTGCGTCCTTGTTAAAGATCCAATTGATGACTCGATCAGATCGATCTAGCCGTGCGCCGACAGAGCGATAAGAGCTCTTTATCAAACTAGGTCGAGGTAGCTACACCATCCCTGTTAGTTTTCAAGAACAAATCTGACGAGGTCTGATTAATTAACTCTCCTTTTTCTTAATAGCCCATGCAATAATGAAAATAAACATTCTAGCGAATAAAACAATTTTATCTCTGAAGGGTTAATATATATTCTAGCTAGTTAAGAAGTACCGTCAAGTACGTCTAAAAAAACCCACAAACCCCACTAAGAAATGCTCACTACTTTTGTCACCCTTTATTCATTAGTATAGGTAGAGTTTAATTATAGCGACAATGTAGTTACAGGTAGTATTACCACCTCTCCAGTGATAAGAGGCGGGAGCTTAAGGTCCTTGATTAACCTACCGGGTACATCGCAGTGTAAAACTGCTGGACTGGACACGGACTGTGTCACATGGCTAGTCTCAGTGACCACAGCGCAGATCCAACTCACAGCAACGGTTTCAGCGGCAACAGCGTTCCAACAACGGAATTTGCCCACGATAACCTAGAAACAGCTATAGACCTGCCCTTTCGATAAGTTGACGTCCACTCCGCAGCACAGCTGTGAGCGGCATGCGGGGCGTAATAGTCTTGTGCGTGTGTGTGTGTGTGTGTGTGTGTGTGTGTATAATCTAGATCCTTCAAGACGTTGTGCCATAAAAAAGAAGAGTAAAGAGTGTGTTTTAGCACAAAATATGGAAAACCAAACTCCTTACCAAATCCAATCGATGACCAACAAAGTCTCATGTCTCTTGTCTCAACCAGTCATGGTTCGAAGTGCCTCCGTATCTAGCAACTTGTACCGGCCCTCATCGACCAACCGGTGAGTAGTAATGCGCTCAGGATAGTTCCTCATGAACATGTTGGTGAAATGCTTCCCATACTGGATCCCCTCTTCTGGGCTCTGACCGGCTTCATACCCCGGAAGAGGTTTAATGACTGCCTGAAAGCTGGGCTCATGAAAGTAAGCAAAGGCGAACCTCTCTTTCATATTGAGCCCCACCTTGTGGAGCGTTGAGGGGAGGACCGAGTTGGTCATGTACTGCATCATGTCACCTAGGAACTAGTATCAGCAGGACGCCCGTTGGGTTGGAGATGGGAAGCTTGCCTGGGAAAACCGTAAATACGTTCTCGGCTGGGGGAATAAACACCCAACCCTCACTATCTTCCTTCATGCCAGCAGCACTCCTCTCCCAGTTCGCAACGGACTCATCCTTATAGGGAGGACGAACGAAGAGAGCTAGATATGGAATCAGCAGGTGCACTTATGTTAGAACTGCGTCAAGAGGGCTCGCCTACCTCCAACATCGTCAGCGGCCGCAATTACAAGCAAACCATAATCAGTATGAGAGCCGATGCCTCGGCCGTCTCCGCCTTTCCCATTGATATCGTTGCTTGCGGGAAATCTGAACCCAATACGTTAGCTCTGTCTCATCTCAAAAAGAAGCCATAGGTTCATGCCTGAGAATTCGCATGTGATGCCAGCCGTCTTTGGTAATGCGAGTCAGAGATCCCTCTGGTACGTTGATACCCAGCTCAATTAGCCGGAGAAGCTTCTCGCCAGTCTGCCCGAGGCTGTCCATGTATTTCTTCACCGGGTCCCGCAGATCTGCGTCGGGCCACGGACAACGCCCATGACATGGCCACTTAGCGGACACCCTGGGATCGTCAAGGTCGAGGTCCTTTGTGACGGTAAAAATCTCACTGTAATCAGCGAGACCATCTGTAAGTTCTTCGCCGCTCGCAATATAACCGGAATAGCTCTGGCTATCGATGCACGCAGCTTTCTGGTGAAGAGGCTTCCGGAAGAAGCGCTTACTGGCCTCATTGGCTGCTTTATAGAGCGTCTGCTGCTCAGCGTCCATGGAAATCTGCAAGATTCCATCCTGCTGCCAGGCCGCCACAAGTGCTTTGCCCATGCTCAGGTCAGCCGCTGAGCCCATGTCCTCACTAGACAATGTAAATGTCTGGAGGCGTCCAACCGTGGCACGGTAGCCTGGAGGCATAGCGTCGCCCGAGTGCTGTGTCTTTTGAGGAGGTTCGGCCATTGTTGTAAAGGCCCTTTGTGGTCGACTTTGACCGAGAAGAAACGCCCCAGCAAATCACCAGCGTACACAAGATGTGGACTCGCAGTAAGAACGTGGGTGAGGGCAAAAGGCGGGGCAAAAGCGTCCTCCGAAAAGATGCACGTGCACAGGCTAGGTTCGGCGCTGATGGATCTTTCTTGTGCCTACAAACCCGGCCTGCTTGGAGCTGTTGCTCGACGAGCTCTGTGAAAGGACGGGCTGTGTGTATGAGCACTCAGCGGATTGGCCATGGAGTACGAGAGACCGCCTATCACATTCCGCACATATACACCACTGATAGCTACATCTGCTGTGAGTGCTCACTTCCACTTTTGCGCCTCCTCGTCCCTAAGTAGCACCAAATGTCAGTGAGCAGTTCCCAAGATGGCCACCATTGGACACATCTAACGTTCACAGCAGATTCCACAGTCTACACTAATCGGCGTAGTTCAGTATGCATTTCACATTCCAACGCTCAATATCCCCGCTTGTCATCCGTGGGCTCATGGCCCGCATGCCATCCGGTTCAATTGTTGTCTCGACAGGCTCGCTGGTGTCTTGGCCAGGAGCACAAATGGACGGATATGGCCGGGGCCCTCGCCAGCCAACCAACCCACCGGAGCTAAGGGCGGTGCTCACAAGTATACAGCGGCAATTCTGCGTTGTACTCTCACAAGATGACAGTCCATTCTCTTCCTCTTGGCTTTATTGGCCCGATATGATGGGCAAATCCCACTATTACTGTAGGTTTCACAAGGGTAGGGTTCGAACCACTGGTTGAAGCCGAAATAGTGCTGTATTTAGGCTTCGTATTGATGGATCTTGTGTTGTTGTATCATCTAACTAGCCAGCAGGTGCGCAGTGGGGAGATATGGATCTGTGCCCCATAGGCCGATAAGGCAGTCCCCTTATCGCTTCCAGGTGGGCGCACATACCACCTGCCGCATCCCATCTGCTGCTTGTATGTATCTTGGCCGCGATGTTCCAACAATTACCAAGTATTGACCGTGTTTCACATGTCGTGGGTGCGTTACAAGGGTAGGAGCAAGTTAGCGTCCCCGATAGGACTTATTACCCAACGGATCAACAGTTGTGGCGTGTCGGCTGGGCAAACCGTGGCCGACATCGATCATAAGTCAATTCATCAATGGATAAGCCAATGCATCAATGGATTGTTGTTCTAGGAGGTCGCTGTCATTCGCCCTAATATCTTTGATGTCCCATCAACAATTCCACTCAGCAGACTCTACATGCGATGATGGAAAGCGATGATGCCCTGAAACTCATCGCATCGATAGCCCAACATCTTCCATCCAAGGATTTCTTTCATTTCCGACTCGAACGACGAAGTCTGAGCAACCTCATTAGCATGTCTTCACCTCGCCTACCTCGTATTTGACATCCCGGTCGATGGCTGCCTACGCTACCGGGCCAAGTGCCTTGCCCGCTCCGGTGAACCAGTGCCGGGGATATAGACGATGCTGCCCCCTCCGTTGAAGTCGGCTGCGGACAGCGCTCCGTTCCAGCGTTGCCGTACCTCCTCGACATGCAGGAATTTTGAACCATGGGCAAATCTCATTTCGCGGTAGGCGGCAGGGCTCCCCTTGCCCGGCTCGCAGCAACCCAACCTCTTTTATCCTGCCTTGTACAGTTCGCCTTTCGCCAAGGGGACATGGCCTTGACCATCATCTGCATGTAGAGTTAGGGCGATAGTCATCCTGAACGAGAAACGGCTCAAGGATTGGGGAACCATTCAGCATCGACAAGGGTGACTTTGCTCCGCCCTTGTGGATCAGCGATAGGGCTGTTGCAACATGAAGTGGCCACCACCAAGGGAGGTGGCATGTGGGGCAGAGTACGCTGGGGAAACTAACTGACGCTCAGCCAATTTCCGACAGTTGTGGCTGATTGTTCAGTGTGTATTTTAGAGTTTACGGCGTACCAATGCAATGAGCATTTGAAACAATGGACGGGGCTGTTACTGAGTTAGGCAGCAGAACTAGCGCCCACCCGCTCGGGACTAAAAAGCGGCACGTTCTGGGGGCCGCATTGACATCGAGGACGGGTCGGAACATTCCGATGATGAGAGCATGGATCGACACAGTTGGCGCTACGTGGATAGTGGATTCCCTGCAAGGTGATCTGTGGCTTACCAATGAGGGTGACCACCTAGCATCGCGATCATCAAAAGCCCTGCCCACTTTCAATTTCCGAAATACATGCCGACGAGCCGATGCCAACCCTGAGTTTCTTTAGACAGTGAAAGACTAAGCTGCTTCCGCACTGCTGTACCGACTTGATCTGAGCCTTGAGTAGCTTATGGGGTAGTGCCCGGAGATGTGATTCGATCCTGCATCCGATGATGATTGTCTCACAAGAGCGACAACTATGAACCCGGAGGCCTGGTATTAAATGAGTAAAGTACTCCCATTGATAAATGATTTCCTTAAGGATCTAATACCACCACTCTCAGCAGAGCATCTGGCACTTTACTCCTTTTACACTTCTACTGAATCTCTTCTTGCTTTGTTCCGTTAATGAACATGGATATAGCTACTGAAGTCACTGCATCTTGTACTGCGCTCTGATTTGTTGGTCCGTGCATGTCTTCCCTGTCACTCTACGAACACCAAAACTCAAGCCCATAGCAAGATGCAATACAGCTCCACGAATACTACTCCATAAATCCGACTTGTCTACATCGCCTTCTGACCTCTCTGACCAACTGCACCGCTCTTCGGCTACGATTTCCAGATTTGGTAGCATAAATATATCATTCTCGGTTTATAGAGTAATTTAAAGGAAGAAAATAATAAGGTTAATACCCTTCGAACTTAAGTTATTATGCGTAACGTAGAGTGGGGACCCACAACACCGTCACCCCACATCACCGTTGTCAAACGATATTCCGCCCCAGCCGAGGAGGCGTCCCGACCCACTTGGACACCATTCTTGTGTATATAACTGGGACCTTCGTCCTCTTGACTTGAGCAGTGATTAAGGCCAATTTGACTCTCTACAACCCTCACATGCATGACATCTTTCCATTTACATGTGACAACCGTCACCCCTAAATGCCTCACATCGCGATGATGCCTTCAACTTCAATCTGCGATTTCTCAACCAATATTGCATCAATTGACTAGCTACAACTGCCACTCCATAAACATCTTCTCCTTTTCCATTTGTGCAATTTCTAGCGCCTCCTTGAAAAGATCGGGCCCGTGAACATCTTCAAAGCGTGCCTGCGCCATCGCAGCTTCATAACGAGCTGCTTCAATCTCTGGGATGGTTGCGAAGGCTTCATTAGGTTCATAGTCAACGGCTTTTCGACCTATGGCCTTATGCGAGGCATTATCTTTCTCGAGGAACTCAACCTTTTTTATCAGGGCTGTGATAAGGCCGTTCTTTCTCTCGAAGCCCCTCTCCATCTTCGAAATAATTGCTCGAAGGTCACGGTCAAGCTTATCTACATCACCATAGAGCAGATTCACTAGAGATGTCAAGTCCCTAGCACTCTTTGGAGTCGTAAAAGCATCAGGATGTTCGAATTTTCTCTTCCGGGGCGTCTGGGGGGGTGCAATCGCCGCTGGGGGCTGCTCAGGTTCAACGACTTGGCTCATGACTCTCTCGGCATTAGTAGGCCATATTCCAGTTGCCCTGAAGCCGGACCGTATGTTCCGGTCTGTAAAAGCCTTCTCGCCGGCAACCTTATATGCGATAATAAAGCGTTGCTTTTGAATTGGGGCTGTGGTGTTGAAGGAAGTAAAGTCCCGCGTTTCTGTATGAGAATATGACTTCAAAGGCGAGAAAAGACCAACATCTAGAGGCTGTGAGATGTGTGATGAGTGTGCCGGTAGGTAAATGAGCTGGACCCTATTCAACCATGCCAAATACATGATCTCAACAGTTACATGAGACTTATGACCGTCGAGGATCAGGATCCGTCACAAGGATCGGTCCCGGGGCTGGGTTTCTTTAAGGAAAACCTGAAGAAACCACTTTTGGAAGACCCTAGTATTAGACCAGCCGGAAGGGGTGCATTCGTAAGCCCATTTGGGGATATCCTCGTCAGGAAACCACTGTCCCTGCAAGTTGAGGCCTGTAAACACCACACAGGGGGTCAGTCTGTTGCCGCCGGCACCCACACACTCGATGATAGAGACCCAGGTACGAGAATCGCTAGCTGAGACTGATGAATAGCTCGTAAAAGAGGTGCCGACCACTCGCCCGGCGTTCGTAGCACCTTCCGCGATGCCGTGCTCGTCAACGTTATAGATCCGGGCTCGGCCAACGCTCTTGGTCTTGATCATGTGATCAACCCGGTCAATGTGGTCCTTTAGAGCATCTTTCGTAGTTGCCCGGGGTCTCACAGCTTCAATCTCTCTAGAGGGCTTCGTTTTTATAGCCTCATGGCGTTCAATGAAGCGGGGGGCCCAGTTGTGGCCGATGGGCTCGTCATCGCCGGCACAGCTTATCATGAGCTGTGCAAAGGCACGGATTTGGCCGTGGCTAGGGGCCCGGCCGGCTGCCTCTTCTTGCAGGATCCATTTAACTAATTCAGCCTCTTGATCCCTTGATAGTCTTTGGGCCGGTTCCTTAGCCTCATGAATATCTACAGAGCCGGCAATCCGACCCTGTAGAGTCGTACGGCGGAGACCGTGGTCTCCTGCGGCATTTGCGACTGTGTCATGTTGGGCTTGCCGCATTGCAGATCTGAAGAGATATTCACGATCCTCATCCATCGTAGATAGTATGTCTAAAAAATTGGTCGATTTGGGCTTCAAATGGCTATGCAATAGCTGAGTTACAAGGGAGGGTTGTGATGCATGTAGGACGGAGCGGGGGTGACGGTGATGTGGGGTGACGGTGTTGTGGGTCCCCACTCTACATGATAAGCGAGTCGGAAATACAAGCGAGTCGGAAGTTGAGATTTACACCTTAAATCGCGATTTTGAGAAAATTCTTACATATTCAAACTGAACCCAAAACAGCTCGGAGCTGAGAACTAGGTTGTCTAGTTAATGAATTATACCAAATCTCTTTTCTGAAGTTTTCGTATTATTGTTTATCGAGATATTAAGAAAAGGCTTGTTCGCACTGTCTGTTTCCTCACTTTCATGTATAACGAGCTAAATAAATTGACTAAAAGTCTTAGGAAAATACTGTGTTGTGACTCTTTGTCTAAAGAGTATGTCGCATATCAAGCCCCGGCCCCACTAGAGCAGCTGCCGTCGAAATGAGGCAAGGATCACGATCATCGTGAACTTGTTCACGATGAGAGTGAACGACCACAATTAGCGTCAAGCAGCAGGCTGCTGCCTAAACAGCCAACGCTTTCATTTGTGTATAAAAGAGCTGCACGGCTCAGTGCATCTTGTCATTGAGTTCTTGCTCCTTAGATAATTCTCATCAATTGACCGATGCCAACAATGATCCCTGTGGAGCCAATTGTCTGACAGAGTATCTATCGAGTTTTTTTTTTAAGAGTTTTCCTGTTGAATTTCCCGTTTTTAAAAATTGGAAATTTTGTCATTAAGCTGTACAGTATCAATTTCTGACTCGCTTGTAATTCCGACTCGCTTATCATGTACGTTACATGAAAGGAGAGACAAGAGAGAAAGAAAAGGAGCTCATGACACGGAAACGCCTTCTAGCTACCCCAACCCCGTTTCATATTTCCGGCCTGGCCATCTAGAAAATCGCCCCAAAAAAATTAAAAATAAATGCCGCACGCAAATGTACGAAGGGTATGCTGAACGTAAAACCGGGAGACGACATCATCTCTCTTACTGGTGCCCGCCGTGCTGTGTACCCTTTCCGCCAGTGATGTGAGCCCGAGAAGGCTCGGTTCCGTCGTGAGGACTGTGGACGCCGTAGCTCACACGCCGAGGGGGGTAGCTTGAGGGTCGACTTTGGCATTGAATAGTTGTGGTTACGACGATAGCACCACTAGCACCAGCGCTCGACACCTTGGCCATGTCGATGTCGCGGCCGTCATCTGAGGATTGGGCGGTAGCGGTAGCGGAGAGCAAGATCTCGGCGTCGGTGCCTTGAGGAGAAGGAGGAACAGGAGGCATGATCTTCGTCTGATGACTGTGACCCAAGGCGTGGAGGTCGCGAGGGTTGCGGCTGTCTTCTTGATGATATCTGTTGGTGCCTCTTTGGCTAGCGGTGCCAGCATTGTCCTTTGAAGTTACCCACTGGATAATGAGGGCAGAGAAAAGGACTGGTGAATCGAGTCAGGGATTTGCAAGCAAGGGAAGCGAGAGAAATTCACGAACCGTCAGAGTTGCAGCACATGAGGCAAACCCAACCAGGCTCTCCATTAAGGGCCATCAGGACTGTCAAATTCCTAGAAATGCATGTCAGTACTTCTCAAATGCTGCTACGCATTGTAAGGTGAGCTAGCTCATACACGACACTGCTGATCAGGGTGCAGCAAGAACCGACAAAGGTACGGAAGGCGACATTTCGAACGCGTACGTTGGCAGAACTCTTGGGCATGTTCTTGAAGGAGTATAGGCCTGTTAAACGTCAGATATCTTTCCTATTGGTCGAGAATCTAGGAAGACATACGGCTTAGAGGGATGATGAAGAGAATGGTGAGATAGACATTGACGACAGCGTCGAAGGAAATGAGAGGGATCATGGCAATACTCTTCATGCCGATGATGCAGACACCATTCTCGTCGATCTTGGCGATGCGGCTGTAATGCCATTTAGTTGGCACCGCAAGTAGGCTTCCATGGATAGGCAGCTTACAAAATGAAGTTGAGGACCACGATAACGCTGTAGAGACCGAGCATACCAAACGAGTTGAAGCAGTAGAGCTTGGACTGAAGTCTTTTTCTTCCATTGCTTCGAATAATGTGCTACTAACTGTCAGATTACGATTGAGGTAGCTCCATGTCCAAGTGTGACTTACAGCCTTCTCGACAAGGAAGACGTAAATGAACTGATAACGCATTAGTTACTGAATTAAAGACCTCAGATTCCTGATAACAATGGATTACAATCTGAGTTATCAAGTCAGAAAAACCGTCGCGTTTTCATGGATGCAAAAACTGACCTTAGTCGTAACGTAGCAGACAAGACAAAGTAAAATGGCGCTGTGGCACATGGAGTAACTCGAGTTAACACCAAAGATTTGCTGGAGCACGGCAGTGACGACGACGAAAGCGAGTGAGTCTATGTAAATTGCGAATGTAACTGTGCTTTGCCTTAGTTTCCCGTAAAACAGGTAATCATATCATGTTTGGAAGACGACTTACGCCAAACGACGACGGGCAGATTATTCCATCGTTTGATGACCGTAATTCTTTGAACTGCGCAAGCCGGTCAGCGGTTGCTCGCCTGATACCTCATTTCTTTGCAGCGCTTCTATATCCGCATATCGGCGTTGGCTCGAATACAAATTGGGCTACTGACAGAGGCAGATGGAGATAACAGAGATGGAGGCCATGGCAATAAGAAGACCCATTACATCGCCGGCGATGGGGACCTTGGCGCCGCTCGTCGTATGTGTGGCCTGGCTCTTATCATCGCCCCCCGAGAAGGTGGATATTGGAGGTGGTGCCATGGTGATGAAATCTGTAGAGTTGATATCGGCCGCGAATTATGCTGATGGCCGAGATATCTAAACAAAACTCACAGCCAACCAGTGAAATGGAAGCTCGGGAGGACGGGTCGTTATTATAAAGAGGAGTGAGTGATGGGGGAATTCTCCGCGGTGTTTGAGTCAGGAGCTGCATACTTCTTGGACAGAACGCGATCGAGGCATAAGCTAAAGATGAGGTGGGGTGTGTGTTCGTTAAGAGACAGAGAGAGGCCCAAGAATCGATTTGAGAATGGGCCTATGACGGAGTGGAGTGGGGCTTGAACGAGGGGTCAACGCTACAGCGATCGCACAAGCTAAACAACACGTCGAACTAAAGAGCCGCTAGATAATGTAGCCTGTGCTCTTTTGAGCAATAAGGATGCGGATGTGATCTATGTGTCGTAAGATCTGGACAATGCCCTATCGAAACGAGCTGGCCCTCTAAGTTGAGAATGGATCCTCGGTTAAAGCTTTGATGGGGGGGCAAAACTTAGGAGCAAGGATCCTGTTATGGAAGAGGATTGAGAGAGAAAGGGAACGAGGAGAACCGGGGAACGAGAACGGAGTAGGGAAGATGCTCGTGGATGGAGGGTCTTGTGGGAATTCATAATTCCGATTAGAGTTGAGAGCTGAGCGGCGATGGTAGATTTGTCTCCAGGAGCAGCTTGGTGCCAACGCAAAATGACGTAGGGCGAGCTGCCGCCCTATTATTTTTTATTTTGGAGGGAGGGGAAGTGAGGGGCATGGCGTGGGCTTAGGGTCAATGTCCGAGTGGACAGTTTAGCGCGAACAAGTACGTTTGGGCCCGTCTCCCTTGTTTAGATCTGGGTTTATTGGTGAATGTTGATGTTCGATCCCAACGGATTGGAGGATTGATGGGGGTGTGTGGCGGCTATTGGAGTAAGATAGCGGCGGCGGTGAACTACGTAGATACGCCCGCTTTTGCTTTTGGGCGATTTTGGTATTCCTTGAATGCCCTGTTGCTTGCGCACTAGCAGGATGGCGATGGACGATGGCTTAATGGCAGAGATGAATACAGCTTCTTTGGAATGACCATGAGGCTTATGTCGTACTTACGCACTCACACTGGTGGAAATGATGCAACAAGCAGCTTTTCTCCTCGGTCAAGGTGCGCACCCAAAACTGGACGCAGATTTGGCCCGGCCAGGAGCTTACTGGCCTCCTCGATAGCTTGTGCTCACGGATGTCACGATGGCTCGATGTCCTGGCAGTTGTGGCTCTCGTGGCGCCCGTCTATTTCCCGGGGAGGTTTAGTGGTAGATATAGATCCTCCATCGAGCCGAATCGGGACAGGGTTGACGAGTGAAGGGTAAGGAAAGAGATCAAAGCGTAATATTTTGCGTGAAATAACCAAGATTCGGAAGATGTAGTTTAAGTGCCGTATGATGCAATAGTGAAGGCGGAATCTTGACGGAATCTAGGGCTGTACTAGGCCCAACAATCCAGGAACGTTGAACTGGAGTTGAGATGGTGTCCAAGATAAGGTCTGGATAGAAATATCTATTCATTTTTGTGCTAACATACCTCTATCCGCACTCGGTAGGCATTTGAAGTGCGGATTTCCGTGTCTCTCACACGCAATCAACTCCTGCTATTGTCAACGCACGTCTCGAAAGATACCTTGCTAGTGCAAATACACGTTGGGCACCAAATCGACCAAAGGAGATCGATGTCCGCTACCCGTCCAACAAATCACGGATGCGATCGAGTGCTAAGACCTCGAGCTTGTTGGGGTCCCGACCTCCCCATGAATCTCACGACACACCCCCCCCCCCCCCCCACGGGTTGTCTTAGCGCGAGCAAGAGAGCCTAGGTGCTTCGCCACGAGACGACGCTTACTCCTAGGACGACGCCCATACGCTGGGCTTCTGCACGCTGCCTCGTATTACACCGGGGTTCCAAAAGTCTTGCAACAGGCCCACTTACACCACCACCCAGACCGGAATACACAAAAGAAAAATACCAATTCAACAGGCTACAGAATAGCTATGATAAAAGTAACTACATTTTTAAATTCCTCAGAGACGTGGCTTTAATATTTTGTATACCAACCCCTAGCTTTGCGGCAGGCCTCGATTCTCCGTGGCATTGAATCCAGCGGGCCCCGAATGAAGTCCTGGGGGATAGCTTCCCACGCCGCTTCTAAGCACACTTTAAATTTTGCGATATTGGCTGCGTTTTTCTTCAATTTGGAGATCCAAGGGAACATTCCATAGAGATATCTCTTCAGTCTGGCCCAAACATGCTCAATGGGGTTCAATCCGGGCTCTGAGGGGGCCAGTCGATTAGAGAGATCCCGTGTTCGAGCAGGAAGCTCATAGAGACCTTTGATGTGTGGATTCCGGCATTATCCTGTTGAAAATGCTGGGTACCATTATAATCAGGAAGAAGCCCAGAAGTCAGAGCTTTGATATAGCTATTAGATGAGTAGCCGCCACGCTTGGAAGCAGGGCTCCGATCAACTACATCAACGTACACGGAAGCCCCTGGTTTAGTGTACGTGTATTTTAGTCAGCAAAAGGCCAGTTGAGTGTATCAATCTGGGGCTTTCGTTGATTGATGTACCGGTACACCAATGGATTTTGCGTATACGAGAGTTCGACTTCCGGATTAACGTACTCCACAAGCGAGTGCAACAAACAAGCGAGTGCAACAAACAAGCGAGTGCAACAAAAATCTCAACCTTCAACATAGAATATTAAATAAAAACATAACAAAGCATCTGATCAATTAAAATCAATCACTATACTCTTCTTCAGATATCGCAACGACTATCTGACATGTTCTTGTGTTATGACCGGTCTTGCCGCACGCTCTACAATGCCTTTCATTCGGTCGCGCCGACCCTCCTTGACCACCACTTCTCGACGATTCGGCCATTACCTGCGTATTGACATCCTTCTGATTAATTGCTTCTCTTCCCTCATCTACAGTCATCTTCCCTCTATTCTGCAGGCGGGTTCTTTTTGCTCTACGCCGCTTGCTAAGGGTCTCATTTGCCTGTCGAAGGATCTGGTTCTCAGACTTCAATAATGCTATTTGATGCATTATTGACTTCGTTCCCTTAGAAAATGACTTAAGTGCCTCAAGAATAGAGGCTGGGGAGCTGCTCTGATGCCTTCTAAGTCGTCTTTTAAGGTATTCAGACTGAGAACTAGTCTCAAGGACGGTCTTTGGGGTCTTTAAGACCCAGGGGTCTGGAAGGCTAACCTCCTCCTCGATAGGTGTTGGAGCCCGTAGCTGCACATCAAGCTTTGATATGACACTTTCCGGGTCTAAAGGAGCAAGCCTAGCGCCTCTAAAACCCCCCTTGATATTGCTTTCTGTCATTACGGTTTGGTGGGCGGCGTAAAAGGCTGGAAAGAACTCGGTCTTGGAAACGTGGGTTATAGAGCATCTGATCAGATGCTCTATTTGCTGACCGTAGGCCTTCTTGAGCGGTCTAAAGCACCTGTCATCAAGAGGCTGAAGCAGGTGAGACGAATGAGGCGGCATACAAAGCGTGATAATGTTGTTCTCCTCGCAATATGTCTCAAAGTCGGCCGAGTGGTGGCTTTCGTGCCCATCGAGGATCAGAAGACGATAGCGACTATTTGATCGGGTCTTTGTGTGCCGATCAAAGTGCTTGATCCACTCAAGACCCGTATCGTTGTCGGTCCAGCCATTTTTGGTTGTAGCGATAGCCCAATCGCCCGGGAGGTTGCTTTCTTGGTACCAGCTGGCGAGGTAATATTAGCCCACAATCACGATCAACGGCTGGATCGCCCAGCCTTCCGCATTGATAGCCTGGATGACTGTAACCCATTCCCTGTTTCCAGGCTGCACTAATTTTGGTCTTCTACGCCTTTCTGCGCCTGTAACGACCATTCCGCTTGCAATCAGGCCCATCATAAAGCCAGTCTCGTCAAAGTTATAGATATCGGCGAGGGTGATACCATATTTCGCGATTGTGTTCTCCACGAGCCTAAACCAATCGCGAATAATAGTCGGATCTTCGCATTTAGCTCTCTGATAATCGTATTTACGATTAAAACGCATCATAAGCTCTGGTTGTCGCCTAACGAAGTTGGAAGCCCAGTTCTTTCCGACTGGTGACGCGTCGCGGTCAGCAAGCAGTCGGTTAGCCATTTCTTCAACACCACGGAGTCGCGGGGGAAACCCTCGCGAATCTAGGTCGAGAATAAACTGAATAATGATCTGTTCCTCTAGATTAGATAGTTTGCGTGATTTGGGGATGGTATCGCGTTGAGAAAGAATGCCCTTCTGTCGGCGATATAAGGTCCAATAATGGACCTGGTAGATGCTTGCGGCGTGTCGGAGACTTAATTTTGGGTCATTTTGAAGGGCTTGAAGAGCAAGAAGAATATTTGCCTCGTTATTAAACTGTGACATAGTTGGTGGTTGAGAAATAGATGATCGGATGAAAGGATGAGAGGTTTAGGGATTTTTGTTGCACTCGCTTGTTTGTTGCACTCGCTTGTGGAGTACGTTATCGAAAAGAGCTTGATAAGTTGACTTCTCTCATGGATTCCGCACCTGTTGACAAAGTCAATTTTATACGGGCTTATGCCAAGGCACGAGAGATCGGGATGACCCCAAAGAATGTACTATCCAGCTGGAGAGTAACTGGGAATTGGCCAGTCTCCCGGGTTAAGGCATTGAGGCATCCAGAGATTCAAGAAGACAAGGCAGAGAGGCCAGAGAGTGGACCTCCAGAATCTAGTCCTTATTTGGGCTCAGACGATACACCAAAAGTCGGGCGTCAAATCCGTGATTTGGGCAAAGGCAAAACCCCTAGCACTCGACGACGATATAACATTATAGCCAAAGGCTTTGAAGCCCAAGGAGAGCTCATTGCGGCCCACAAAGTCCAAATTGCCAGCCTGCAGGAGAAGGTAGCCCGGTTGGAAAGAGGAAAGAAGAGAAAGGCCATACCGAACCCGAATAGGCGATTCATTGCCCTCAGCGAGGCTCTGGCCCAAGGTGAAGGGATTACGGAAGTTGTAGACGGCGGATTGACCATTGTGGTGGAACTTGACTCGGAGGAGGAGGCGGAATCAGACGTGGAGATGGCTTCAACAATTCAAGTCGCGACGGTCCCGGAGTCGCCTCAAATCACCACCAAATCGGGTAGGGTCATCAAAAAACGATGATACGAATAGAAGAGTCAATTCTCTACAAAATGGTATATTTCAGTTGTGTATAACCTCAAAATTGATTAGCTACCTGGTCAATTCAATTGGTGGGTTTTTGGTGGGAATGGCCTCAGCTGTTAGTCCGAAAGGGTGGGGCGTCCGAAAGGGTGGTGGGGCATGGTAAGAGGCCAGTCTCTATTATCTCAACGGCGAGTCGATCCGCAACCTACCTTCCTATGCCTGGCTCGGAACCTCCCGTGTATACCAAGAAGTCGGCCACCAGTCTTCAAAAAGCAACCAAACTTGAGCCCCTTCAACTTCCTCCACTTCATCAGCTTCCTCTACTTCCTCCACTTCATCAGCCTCCTCTACTTCCTCGACGTGATACCCCGTGTTTGCCCACGATGACGGAGAAAAATACAAACGCTTTGGCTTCCTCTGCATCCATAGACGCGGAAGCAGCGACGGCCGTAGATCGGGCAAGAACAAAGTTTTTGGCCTTCAAATGGCGCCGTTCCAACACCGACTAAGTACCAACCTCGCCCATGACGGTGGAGTACGACGAGGGGGATGAAATCGGCCCTGGTGGATGAGAGATGCTCAGACCCCAGGGGCCCAGGGCCACATTACACTGCAACGCACCGAGACATGGTGGAGGGTTCATGGACGAGAAGAGAAAACAAGACTTTCAGGCTTCATTTGCTACATTACATTGTGGGTTGCACTTTGGTCAAGCCCGAGGTGAGGCGGCCAAGACAGGATGATCCCTGAGCGCCATGCAGCCATGCTCTGCGACGCAAACAGGCGTTGAAGGAGAAGCTTGCCAGCCTGAGATGGGGGCTCCTCCAAATTGCAACAAAGGTTAACTCTCAGTCTCACGACTCAAGCTTGCTCAGGCCACTGAGTGACTGGGCTGTCTGCTATCACGGACGGCGACATGATAACGCTGAGTGCCGGTAACAGGAGGGTGGTCGGTTCGGATCTTAATGTCGGTCTCTTCCCAGAGGACGCCACTGGTGACAAGGGGGGCGTCACCAAGAAATGGTGTCGCATTGCTAGCTACACTAAAAGGGAATGCGCACTCCGCTAGAACGTAGTGCAAATACTATAGATATACTGAATGTGACAAATGGCAGATAGCATGAGCGAGTTGGGGGCATATCAGACGATTGCGGTGGTGAAGCTAGTCCAGGGCTCCTAATAGTGCAGACCGTTTGCACTATTAGTCCAGACTGCAATCCAAGATCAATAATCAATCCACGACGGGCGTTCGTGGATTGACGACTAGGATGATGCGTCCCTTGAAACGAGCCTTGTTGATCCGGATCGCACCAGTAAATTGATCAGAAATATCCAAAACAAAATGGTTGGCGCAGCAACAATCATGGGTACCCTGGTTTTGTAACACCACGCCAACAACCTAGCGTACTTAGCGTCCACACTGGGCGTCCGTATTCCCTGCCCTGATCTGCAGTCTGGACTAATAGTGTAAACGGTCTGCACTATTAGGAGCCCTGAGCTAGTCTTAGCCCGGTCTCTGTCCGCCGGCGGGGGATCCAGGTCGCCCAATATCCCAACAAAGATTCTAGACTGCCCTCTCAACGCCCAGCTAAACTCGGGTTGGGGGCGGAGCCTTGGGATGAGGAGGGGTTGCAGTGTCATCCGTTGGAGGAGCCGTGCTGGAGTGACAGCGCGCTGACGGCGTGGTGCGGTGTCAGTGGCAGCGCCGCTCATCATCCCCGCAGCCGTCGATTGGCCGGCCCTTGGGGCGGGACACAACACGGTCGGATCTTTGCAAGAGGGTGGATCAAACGGTTGTCCCCGCACTAGGCCAGCCCGAACGGGACGCGGCTCAGGGACTTGGGGAAGGGCCCGTTTGTGTGAATTTGGTCGAAATACAAGGGGAGACCAGTAGGGCGTTGAGTTTGCGACCGGCCCTAAGCCTTGAAGTGGAGCCCTGGGTGGGCCCCTGAGCCGCGTCCCCGAGGGCATTAGGTTAGTTGTCCTGCGGAAGGTTGTTGGTTTGCGGGAAGACGCGCCGGTCCGCGCCTCATATTGTATGCCCCACATGGTTTGCTCAGCCAGAACAACCAAAAGAATACTTGTACAGCACAGCACGGACACTTGGACTATGCCGCCGAGAATCGAAGATGTGCCTCCCCGACCAAGGAGAAAGCGAACCGCGAGGCTGCAGAACTGGCTGGAGGCGCTGGGTCTCGCACAGTGTGCACAAAACTGCTTCGGCTGGGCTAGAGTACATGGATTTGGCATTTGAACTCCATGAGCCCCAAGCATGAGCCGGGGTGCACGGAACTTTCCATATGCACGATTGGTCAGCAGGCTGTCACTCATATTGCTTTGTAACGGCGCTTTCCGAAGCAAGCGCCTACGACGTAAATTAGCTGAATATTGAGGATTGGCCCAGCATCTTGGCTCGGGCGTTGATAACTCGATCCCAACCACCGTGCTGCCTGGGACCAGGATTGTCACTGTAACCGCTCTATGCAGCAAAAACACACTCCTCATCTGATCTGGGTTCTCCGGGATGCTCCACTTGCCAATGTTTGAGTCGCTCAAGTCTAAAGGGCAAACCTCTGCTGTCACAAACGTCATTGTTTTGAATAACAGCATATATGTATATCCCGATTGAGGGCAGATTGTGTCAATGTAATGCTAAGGCACACTTGCCCATAAAAATCGTGCTGTTCCATTGTAGTAGCCTTTTCATCGCATGCACGTAGCAGGGGGAAGTGACAATCATTGTCTTTGCTGGGATATTTCTACGATGATGGCAATCAATCCCCTGAATATGATATCTCCGGCGTGTGCATGAGGGCGCATGGAGAAGGTAGAGTCACCTACGTGGTCGCCTTCGCACTTGTCTCGATTCGGACTCGCGGTACACCCGCCTAGCCAGCTTTGGTGGCTCGAATACTCGAGTTCAGCGGCGACCCTCTTGGCACAGAGTTTGCTGGACGAGGTTTCCAAAGCAAATCCTATTTCAATCCTCGATTCAAAAGTCAGATATCAAAGATGCAAAGATGTGTTACAACTAGGAGTATTGAATTAGCAGCGCTTATTGACTTCTCCATAAGAGGACATACTTCTTGAAGTGTAAAATTGGCTGCTTGTACAGAGTAATCGCGACTGGGGCTGTGTAAGCCACAAAAAGACCCAAAGGGTCCGTGCGCAGAGACTCTGAGAGTGTGACAAAGAGGGCAACCCACTTCGGTTTGTTCAGACTCGAATAGCCATAGCTTCAATTATCTCGTCTTCCTTAACACTGCATTTGAAGGCCATTTTCCAAAGTTGGCGATGCTAATCTTAGGGGCAGTGGGAGACAATTTCTAGGATATTATTTACCAGGTACAAATGGCTTTTGATAAGACACAGGGACTAAGCTTCTATGACTAGATGTTATTCTAGTGTCATTCTGTCAGACTTGCGAAATTTTCAGGTATTATGCCACGTCAGGGATCCGTACGTCGAGGCTCCACAAGGAACAATATCCCTGACGGAGTAACATAGTGACTCGGGATCTAGCCATAGACCTTTGCACTAGATTCGGAACTTTCCGACATGAGATGTAACAGAGACAGCGACGGAGAATCCACACCAAGGCAGACCTGGTCAAGCACTAGCATGGATATAAATATGGGCTGGAGAATACAGCAATAATAATCCCTGCCTAGTGTCTTTAGGGGCGGCAAGCCTCTTTGGCGAAAGTAGTTCTGTTGCTCCCGGCTGTCCGCCAACTTCAGCGGTAGTCCTAACCCTGCTTGCCCACATCCAAAGTGAAGCTCGGGCCAAGTTTACCCCATTCAGCCATATGAATCAGGATCCAGGGTTGGATATTAACGTACCGACAATATAATATATGCATCTCATTCAAAATTATCAACTCTCACTGAACACCACCATTGCCACCGGTAGCCGCCCGCTGCCATTAGCTGGGGTATGACTTGCTCGTAGACCCTGTAAAATGCTCACGGCGTGCTTGCAGGAGATAAAGAGGCACGCGACGTGTTGCTTCCATGAGTCATACCAGCTTTCCAGGGCCACTTCGTGGTGAAAACGTGATCGCCGGCGCGCATGTGTCCAGCGGGGAGACGATCAACTTCAACTTTGGCGCCCATGCCCCGCCGCGATCTATCCGACCCTTCTCGACCGGCCCTTTCCCGCCGAATCCGAAGTTCGTTGAGCGGACTGATATCTTACTCTGGCTGCGTGATCAAACCGCGCAACTGGGCGACTGGGCAGCCGCAAATCACAGGTCGCGATCCATTACGCGCACGAAGTCCGACAGGCGTCACCAGATACCTGACTTTTCTGGGTGCATGCGAGCTCCAGGGCCCGTTTCGAGGAGGCACACCGAAACATCCCCCGATACGCTGCAGCTTTCGAGACGAGATGATCCGAAGCGCAACGTGCTCCGGCTGGTGCATGCCTGGCTGTGTGACGAAGAGAATGGACCATGGATGATGGTGCTCGATAACGCCGATTCCGTTGAAGTGTTCTTTCCGAGACGGGGCGCGCATGACTCACGCGACCAGCCGCTGGCATCATTCCTACCAAAGAGCGGCCGCGGATCGATCGTCATCACATCTCGCAACACAGATGCGGCGGAGAGGCTGGTCGGCCTGGATGCTATCTACGAGGTATCTATGATGGAGAAAGGCCAAGCCCTGCAGCTTCTCCGGAACAGACTCGTGGAGGAGTGCGCCGAGGATGATGTGGTAATGACAGATCTAGTCGATGATCTAAACTACATGCCACTTGCAATAACCCAGGCTGCCGCTTACATCAAGCGAAGAAGATCGTGCATGTTGGTATCGGCTTATCTAGACGAGATCCGGAGGAGCGATAAGAAGAAGGCAAGCTCAAGCCTCACACAAGTCAGCTATACCTCTGAAAAGTCGGAAGCAACTGTTGTTGAAGAGAGCATCGACCTCGAAGCAGCGCTTCCTGAAAAGAGGCAAAGTAAACGTATGCGAGGTCTCCGGCATCGCATCCTCATTGTGTATCGCCGCTTGTTCACTCTGGTTGGCATCTTCAATATCGCAGCTGCTCTCGCAGTAATTCTCTCTGGTATCCAAAGAAAATGGCTGGGTACAGTTACAGCTATCAACCTCACCCTTGCCGTTCTTATTCGACAGGACTTCGTCATTAATGCCCTATACACGATAACGTGTAGTGTGCCAAAGTCTTGCCCACTTGCCATCAGATCTCGGTGTGCTAAGATTTATCACCTCGGTGGCATTCACTCTGGCGCCGCAATCTGCGCTGGCGCCTCGCTCCTCGCTTCCAATGTCGGCGATGTTGTGTGCATGATCTCAACATGCTCGAACTGGGGCCGTCAGTCGCTGGCCGCAAGTATCATCTCTTGGATGCTGTCGGTTCTCTTCTTCATCATGTTCGTGATGGCGTATCCATCAATCCGAAAGGCCCATCATGATTTGTTCGAGAAAATACATCGCTTCGTCGGCTGGACGATGCTTGGACTCTTTTGGGCCCAAGAGGTTCTCACCTGCAACGACACCAAGGACGCAAGCACATCGTTGGGCAGCGCTTGCGTACGATCGGCCTCATTCTGGCTCCTCGCCATTGCCACTGCCAGCATAACCCTGTCCTGGGCTTTCCTTCGAAAGGTGCCTGTTCAAGCAGAAGTCCTTTCTGACCATGCTGTCAGACTTCATTTTGACTACACGGTCCCAGTTAATGGATCATTCATTCGTTTGTCCAAGCGTCCTCTGTTCGAGTGGCATTCCTTTGCTACCATCCCAGCTCCGGAGCCTGCAAATAGCCGCCCGAATGGCTACTCCCTTCTCGTTTCGAATGCAGGTGACTGGACAAAGGCAACGACAAAAGAGGAACCGACTCATATTTGGACCCGCGGAGTTCCCACTTGCGGCGTTATGCGCATCGCTACTCTCTTCAACCGAGTCGTCCTGATCGCAACTGGATCTGGTATCGGACCCGTGTTGGGCCACATTCAAAGTCCTTCTTGCCCAACGCAGCTGATTTGGTCAACATCCCGGCCAGAACAAACGTTTGGAGAGGATCTGTGTAACATTATCAAGGCCCAGATCCCTGACGCAGTTATCCATGACGTCAAGAGATTTGGTCGCCCAGATCTGGTCAAGATGGGGTACAACCTTGTGAAAAGTTTCAAGGCGGAGGCTGTAATTATTATTGCAAACGAGAAAATTACCAAGAAGGTTGTTTATGACCTTGAGACTCGGGGTGTGCCTGCATATGGGGCGATTTGGGACAGTTGAGGCGGACATCCCTAAGACTTGCGAGAATCTTTTAGGAGATCTGTTAGATTTTACCAACCACACTACATGCCACAAAAATGAGGATCCCCACTTAGAGCAATGCAGCAGTGGTTTATATCTGACAAGATCCACTAGCTGCTTTAGGCTCGTCGTGCGCTTGGTTCCAAAGTCGCTCTTGGAGGCTCAGCGATGAGGTTTCCGGGCCGGCAGAGGGGGTCGGAGAAGGTGTTGGCTGAGGTGATGGTTTCGATGTTGGTTCAGATGCTGGCTGAGAAGGTGTTGGCGAAGGTACCGCACCATCTTGAGGGCTTGTGGATGTACTGTGATCGCATTCTAGACCTTTTCGGAGATGGAGAAGGCGCGCCGAGAAGTCTGTACAACAGACAGGCCTTCGAAGAGTGGTGGAATGATTACTGTGAGAAACAGAAGGAGTTCCAGCCCTGTAACGAAGGCGAGAAGGATACGGATGATTGGCGGGCGGTGAGATCGCCTTATGAGATATAGGGGTCTTAATTTGGTCTAGGTGTGTGTCCTGAAAAACAGAAAAATTGTGTCCCGCCGTCGGGCGATCTTTTGGATGGTATCTCACGCAGTCCTACACATAGCTTTGCTGACTTTTAAATATCTGCCTCGTTTCTGCTGCTAGATCTGTCAACCTCTGTATGGCATCAACTATACCCTGGTCCAGCTTTTCCTGATGGAATCCTGGTGTCGTACGGGATTGAGAAGTTTGATGCCTTATAGTGTCCTAAACCTGGATGGCTGTAGGTCGGCCCACCCACCAACGGATCGGGGACTTAGTTGACCACCCCGTTTACACAACAGCCAAAATTACATTGACTTTAAATGCATATAAAATAACAACCAAGAGAACTAATTGGTCCATTTAAAAGGCGTTTTTATAAAATAACTAATGAAATTTCTAAATATCACAAATTAACCAATAGAAATAACAGAAAAACAAGCTATTCTGAATCTTTAACCTCGGGCGTTCTTATTCGCCTTCTGGCCTGCCTCACATCAGACATCTCAGTAATCAATATATATTTATTGTTATGGGCATATTTATTGTTAAGCTTATCCATATCGATATCAATATAGACGGTGCCAATAAATATATATTATTAATAATTAATAATATGGCCCCCGCAATTTTCCAGTGCCGTTACCGAGACGTTTCACAATAACTACCTGCGACGTCAGGCAATCCGGATTGGGTATTCCTTTGCGCAAGGCGTACAATTTCTTGGGACAGAGAACGACTTTCGGTTGAGACTATCCCAAGACTATCTAGAAGCCGCAATGCCTGAGCAGCTGGGTGAAGCATGACTCGATCCGCAACATCTGCGTCGCAGTAGATGGCAAGATGATGGATGTTGCTGGAGGCGGCGACGACATTCCCGACCCTTCATGATTATATTAATAATTATTGATAAGCTTAACAATAGATATCAATATGAGGACACAGTTAACAATACATAACAATATGCCAAAATTATGTATTTAATTAATTCATTTGAATCTAGGCTTGTATTCTCTAGTTATTGGGAGTAGCGACTGCAAGAAGAGGGCGTCTATCAGAGGCCCTCAGTCCCGCGCTTGGACTAACTTTATCGAAGCTATCACTGCAGACGACCGCCTTCTGAAACAAGGGATCATTTTCAAAGGCAAAATAGCTTCAGCAGCAGTGGTGTATCAAGAAGTTCGAGAAGATAGCAGACTGGCAGTATGTCATTTCTAACAACGGCTAACAGACAACCATATGGCAGTTGAGTGGCTCCAACAGATCTATCTACCTTCAACCCAGCCAGAAGATGAGTCTGGCGCCAGCGTTATTATACTAGACGGCCATAGAAGTCATGTATGCGCAAGTACCTAGCTGGTCGGGATCATGAATGTCGCTTATCCAAAAACCAGGAGAAATGGATGGCTACCTGCCTTTTGAACAATATATATCTTTGTTTCCTGCCGTCTCGTTGCTCTCATGGTCTCCAAACGCTGGATAATGGCTCTCTCAAGGCCTCCAAGACTATTTGAAGTCCAGGAATCCCAAACAGCCTCGCTGAGTGCAAGGATAGCCAGTTTGGAGGAGGAAGTTGGCCGGTTGAGAATAGGCAAGAAGAGAAAGGCTATGCCTGATCCCAACAAGAAGTTCATGACACTAGCCGAGGCTCTAGCGGCTTGTGAAACTATTTCAGAGCCAATTCAGGCAACCGAAGAGACAGGGACTGTTGACGACGTGATTAAGTTGGGGGGACAGCAGGAAGATGGGAGTTCAAATTCGGAGGCGGAATTGTTACCCGTCGTACACAGCCCCACAGGCCGTGAAGTTAAAAGACTAAGAAAAAATGAAAATTCATTCAATTCTAAACTGAATTCTGGAAATTCTCTTACTTTATTATTTTTGGTGATTTTTCCCCACGGGGTTGAAAAATTGCATTTTGTATGGGGAACTTTTTTTTTTGCTGTACCGTAGGTGGGTACGTACGGCAGGTGGGTACTGCATGGTAGGCAGAGCTTACCCTCCGTTGAATCTTCCACTTCAACAACTCCAAAGCGCAAACGCATCACTACGGCCGATGCGACGTGGCAACACACTCGAAAACCTCAAGGATCCGAGCCTGAGCGCGCTGGGCCAAAGCAAGACTTACCATCCCCCACCACTTAAAGAATCACACCACTTAAAGCATAGCACAAAAAATCATCGCCCCATACAAACCCTACCATTTTATTTGCACCGCATTTTAGCACAATGAAGCCATTCGCGAAAAAAAAAACCTGTGGTGCATTATTTTTTACGTGGTGTCTTACCCTGGGCCATTTTTCTTCCGACTTTGTGCGTATCATGGGGGTTTCAAGACATTGAAAAATTTTGCATTTCTCGCTCTCTCATCCTTCGACTCCCACAAAGTTAAGAAGACTCTCTACGTACTTTACGCGCGTAAAATATCTCCAAAATGGGTCGCTATGTTTATACCGAAAAAGACGTTATTGATTCTATATTCGATATTACTGACGGTTCTCTATCACAGTACCAGGCCTCCGATAAGTACGGGGTGCCTCAACCAGTCCTCTCGAAAAGACTTTCTGGCCAGAAGAGCAGGAAAGAGTCTACCCACCCTCACAAACGTGTTTCTCCCAGTCAAGAGGACCGCCTCGTTCGTTGGTTTCTGCGGCAGGGGTCCCTGGGCTACGCTCTCACGCATAGCCAACTTCGAATCTGCGTTGAAGCCCTCCTCTGTCAACAGGGAGATAACAAGCCATTGGGTCAAAACTGGACCACCAGGTTCATCAAGCGTCATTCAAAACTATCTACCAAGCTTGGAAAACGCCAGGAAGCCGCCAGATTTGACGGGTTTACTCCGAAGGCGGTCAATTGGTACTTCGGTATCCGGGAGAACGAGTATGGCTGGATCAAGCCTGAGAACACGGTTAACGTGGACGAGGGCGGCATAATGGCGGGTTTCGGTAAGTCCTCTATAAGTCCCCTATGGGCTTTTGTAGGTCATAACTAATTGGTTGTCCATAAGGCTTGGACAGCCTCGTAATCGGGAGTTCCGACCCGAAGAAGGAGGCGTTATTAAAAGGCGTCCAGTCGCGCACCTGGGCTTCGTTTATTGAGGCTGTCACCGCAACTGGCCGTGCTTTGAAACCGGGAATTATCTTTAAAGGAAAAGAGCTGCAGAAGCAGTGGTTTCTTAACGAATTCGAATTCATAGCGGACTGGCACTACATCACATCCCCGAACGGCTGGACCGACAACCATATAGCTCTCGAGTGGTTGAAGGACGTTTATCTACCTCAAACGGAGCCTCGTGATGCATCGGATGCGAGACTTATTATCCTTGACGGTCACGGGAGCCATGCGCAGGTGAGCCTTTTGGTGTTTTCGCCGCGGAGTCACCCGCTATAGGGTCGCTAACGAGCGGTCAGGACGAGTGGATGGCCACGTGCTTTCTGAACAACGTCTACTGCTGTTACCTACCAGCACATTGTTCCCATGGTTTGCAACCGTTAGATAATGGAATTTTTAATGTCATCAAAGGTGCGTATCGGAAAGAACTCCAAAAGCTGGCTAGTTTGACCGATTCTGCGCCGGTTGACAAAGTCAACTTTATTCGGGCATACGCGAAAGCCAGGGAGGCGGGCATGAGGAAGGAGATTATCTTATCCGGCTGGAGATTTACTGGAAATTGGCCTATCAACCGTCGCAAAGCTCTAACACATCCGGAAATTCAACCAGACAAAGAAAAACTGCTGGAACAGTTCAAGACACCGAGCCCCCCTCCACTGCACTCAGATGATACGCCGAAAACGAGCCGGCAAGTGAGGGATATGGCCAAACACCGAAGTCGACCGACCAGGCGGAAGTACAGTAAGATCGCAAAGGGGTTAGAAGCTTTAGAGATTAAGGTGGCCGTTCAGAATGCGCGGATTACTGGCCCCGAAGAGCAGATGGCCCAGGTGCGGCGAGGGAAGAAAAGAAAGGCGGTACCGAACCCGAACCGACGATTCATGGCTCTAGCGGAGGCTCTAGCGGCTGGAGAAGCTCTTCATGACTCAAAGGAGGCAGAAATAGAGGTGGATGTGGATGAGGAGGTCGAGTCGGTGATTGAGGTGGGAGTCAGGTCAGAGGACGAAAGTGAGGACTTTTGTTGGAGATCACAAGTGTGAGGCGACCAAGTCGGTGGCAAAGTGTGGAAGAAGGAGGAACATTCTACAAGAGATCATGTCTGTATATAAACAGTGGTTCACCTACTGCACTTTTAGTATGAATTAAGCAACTTGAATATTCCTATTTCAACAACTTTATGGTCGTAACAAAGCACTGCCAGCGCACACGGAGCGGTCGGGAGGTCAAAAAACCACGCAGAGAGTAAAATTCAAGCAATTCTCTATAGAACACCCAAGTGGCTTCATTTTTAATGGACAAGGTGGTTGGTTTCTGCGTGCATCAAATATTGGATTTTGTATGGGGCGATGATTTTTTGTGCTATGCTTTAAGTGGTGTGATTCTTTAAGTGGTGGGGGATGGTAGTGTTCTACTGCAGATACTGCAGCAACCCACCGTACTCCACATACATGTCTACCACATTCCGCAACCACCTACTTAAGATACACTCAGTTGAAGCCGCTGGCTCAGAGTCAAATTCAACCAAGAAGGTGCGTACCAGCCTCATCAAAGAGGCGTTCAACAAAGCTGGCGAGATTGAGGTTGCTAAGCTTCAAGAAAGAGAGGAGCAAGTGCTTCGGAACATACTTAATCCAAAGGCTGCAATGGAAACCTTAGTCCAGCTGGTTACTGTCCACAATCTCCCGTACAATTGCAATACTTGGCCAGAGTTGCACACTCTGCTTATGGCGGCAAATTATACTGCAGAAGAGCTTATCAACACCTCCCACGGCCATGTCCAAAAACTCTGCTCAAAGAGTTGGGGCTTCCATGGAACGTAGTGGAGGGGATGCATCGGGAAATTTTAAAAGGTGCACTATAAAAGCGACCGAGTGGTTAGAGGAAATGGCCGGCCGCCGTTTCTTCGTTGGGTTCATTCACTTCCCAGGCCACTGGGCGGGTGTGAGATGGGACCGCGTCCAGTGTCACCTCTATGTGTACGATACGCTTCGAGAAGGGCCGCTTGGGCATGTCCGCACAGCTACAGACGCGTTCGAGCGCATACTAGCCGCTGCCGAGCATGACAACGACCTCGCAGTCATCCCCCTCCCCCCCCCTTCACCGTGTCAGCTCAGGCCGGGAGGGGGGGGGTTGGGAGTGTGACTATTTGGCGGCTTGCTGAGATGGCAAACGTAAGGTGAGAGGGAGTGAATGCTTCATCCGCCCGCAAGAAGTTTCTCACTTAGGTACATCATAGACAGGATTGATCCAGTAGCGAAGAGCTAGTGGAATTGACGTCCATGGAAGTTGGGCGCACAGGCAGCAGTTGATGGTGCAACCTCCCATCTTTGCATCCTCCGCCGAGCAAGAGCTAGGAAACCAAGCTGCGCGCCAACAGGTCGAGTCAGATGCATTCCAGGTACCCGTACTGTCGCAGAGCTCTGCTACTTTCATCGTCGAAAACCATCACAACCAGGGGTCTTATATACCGGAAGGCATAAAATGAGGAAAAAGAAAGAAAAAATTGAGAAAAAAGACAAGGAAATGCCAGTGCGAAACAATGACTGCAACCCGAGAAGAAACGAAGACAAGCCCCCATGTGCTCCCCATGTAAATGTGCCCCCTCCCCCTCTCGTTACATCAGAAAGTCGTACACGGTCCTACTTGCCGGACCCCGATGCAAACCCATGACTACCGAGCCCCGTATCACTTTTTCTCCGATCCATAACATCTAGCCAGCCATAAGGCGGCGAGTGCACAGATCACTCTTCATCGCATCTCCTTGGGCCGTGCCGTTGCTCCGTAGAACCCGCCGCCGTGGTTGCCGCCAGAGGCCTCACATGCCAGACACACGCCGACGCCGTAGACGCGGGTGTGTCTCGTCCAGCCAGCACCTCCGCCGTCAAGAACCCCAATGATCTCTCCCCTGACGTCGATCTCCAGGGCCCCCGCTGTCGGCGGGGCCGGAGGCAGCAACGGGCTTGTGGGTGGATAGGAGCTGGGAGAAAAGGCAAGATCGGCAGGATCCGATGCGCGGGACGAGGTCTGAGGGACGGGAACGCCGATGGGCAACGTCTTCTTGTAAGAACGGCGGCGTGGGATGGAGGGAGATGACACGCTTGAGGGCAATATAGAACCCATGGTGGATGACATGTAGTCAGGGTTGGGCTGGCGCATGAAGCTGTCGTCACCAGGTCGCGGCCGGTCCTCAAAAGTGAAGACGGAGGTGCTCAGCTCGGGAGGCGTCAGAGGCGGTGCAGGAGGTGGACGCGCCATGAGTGGCCTGGGCATTGAATCACCTCCACCGAAGGCTGGGTTGGTCCAATTCGGGTCAATTACTAGCTTTTTAGCCAGCGCCTTCTCGTCTCTGAAGCCCTCGACGCTGGGGTTCTCGTCCTCCGTGGTCATGGCGGGCATGCGATCCTTCTCGTCCATTGCCGAGACAGGTCGCGAAATCTGCGGTTGATAATGGTGATGGGGCAGGATGCTGGTCCTCGTGGGATTCGGCCTGTTAGCGCCGCGGAACTGTCGCAACAATAGGTACAGGTGAGCTGCGCAGAAACGGGCGATGATGAAGAGTGCAAAATGGCCAGGCCTGTCTGGACCGACGCCAGCGCGGATGGAGGAGAGTTGAAGTAGCTGCGAGTCGCTGTCATCGAGGTGATGGCGACGGGTGTAAGTTGCACCACGCCACCTCGAATTGTTACAGGCATGGTGGTGACTCGTCGAAGGAAACTCAAATTGGCGCCGTCAGCGGGGTAACCTTGGGTCACTCTACTTCTGCGGTCAGACAATACTTCTGGGGTGATGCATGGGCTCTACGATCAGAGCCCCACCACGACGGATCACCAGTGATCGCGACGGCCATGCCTCTGATTGCCTCACAAGGCAAGGACTATATAGACAGGACCTTAAGCCCCTAGGACCAGGGCCTTAAGCTCCTTAGCTATCAACACACTTGGTTACACAAAGACTCACTTTTGCACATTACCAGACCGTGACCTACATTGCTCACTACGACGTCCTGATCCACTCGATACGTCTCGGACCTACCCTGTACCTCAAGGTTAGACCCGACCGTCACACAGGGCCAGCGAGCAAAGGGGTTATCGCAGCGGACAAAGCGCAAGAAAGGCTGGTCGCATCTTTCAGTGTTCCTATGAGAGTTCGAACTAGGACTGTCTATCAGCGGTGCACAAGCTAGGGGACCGTGACTGTCCCATGACTGCGAGTGTCCCAGGACCGTATAAAAATCTAACGATAGTCCATCTGCAGAGGTTCGGAGTCGTAGAGAGAAGTAGTGCATGGGAACCGACGTTTTTGATATTTTTTTTTGACTGGTGGCTTCGATTGCAGACGCCTCGCTTACGAATGTCCATCCGAAGATGTCACTCTAGGGCACACAGACCCACCGGTAAATACCGAATGCAATGCCGACGCAGATCTGCGTACGCGGATTCTGATACCAATTGCTTGGGCTCGACCAGGCGCACGCAGACACACCAGTTGAAGGTAATAGAGGCTGTCCTTCATTGGGTAGGGACCCACCACGGTAATGGTAATCGCCTTGATCTTCTCGACAAACGCTAGCGCGAGCCCTTTCGGCGAGTTGGGGTCTCAACGGGGTGTAGGAAGCGTGCCGAGCCTATCATTTTGATTGATGACGTGGGGAAGCCGTGAACTGCTGCAGCACATATATTGCCTCCCCCCACCTCGATCGACACGGACCATTACTGGCTGCATCGACAGCTACGTCAGGATTCCCGCGATTAGCACGAGCCTGCAAAACCAAAGAAGCGGGGCCGAAAACTAAAGAATGAGCCAAAATCTCAGAACGACGAGTCAAGCAACGTTTGTTTACCCCGAGGATACGCTGCGGCGACGGAGATTGGAGAGAAACCTCATCGCAGCTACTAAATGTCGCATCCGCAAGAGGGACGAGGCTTCGAAGCTGGCCTCCCAGGAGGTAGTAGACATGTAAGACCAGAATCGGTATTTTTCGTGCTGTTTTGACGAGGTATCTATCGAGATATACCATTTCAAAACCCAGCTTCTGCGGCACATTGCGACTGTGTGCTGATACAGAAGTATGTTACCAACGAGGCACGGCGATACGTTGACGGACTGATGACTCTTCATTTGCGTCAGTGGTTCCAGGATCACTATCTCAGCACTCACCAGGGGTGTCAACAGCAGAGTCAATGCTGTGCACTCTCTCTGTTCCGAACTCTGCTACCGAGTCGCATCTCGTCGTATAACATCGTCGTTTCGGCGCAAATAAGCTCGGCGACATCTCCAATCTTCCAAGCCATATGTCGGCTGAGCTCGGTCAATGCTGTCGCCGTCTGCGCTGGACGCTGAGGACGGCAGGACCTGTCCACTGCTGCGTGCTCGGCGAGCCCAACACCCCTCTTTCCCTATCGTTTTCCTATCGTTTTCCTATCGTACAAATGAGAGTAAATGAGCCGAGGAGACGTTCTCGAGGGGTTTCGATCTCGTTCAGATCTCGCTCGAGGCCATGCGCTACGGGCTCACCACGGACTGGGTCGAGCATGTGAAGGATAGCCGCAGCCTGAATACATCATTTATTGAGCCTAGGCGACGGAGTAGAGAGAGCAATTATGGTAAGAATGTCACGACCATCACCCACCTGTGGTGGGGTGACACAGTTGGGCTGCGTGACCGGAATTTCCCGTTACATCAGGCCCACATAACTTCTTAAATGAGAGTCAAGCGAGGCCAAACGAAAGCGATCCAGGGAGAGAAAGTGGGGCTTTACTTGTGGTCAGGATTGAAGGTGGCAGAAATGTAAATAGCATAGCGTGTTCCGTGGCCCTATGAGATCCGTTCTCCCGGGCGTAATAAATCTACTACTACTACTAACTTCTTAAATTCTCTGCCTTCTCTTTGCCCCATGCTATTCCTGATACGTCATTCGAACGTGTGAAAGTAGCGCGGAGGGGCCCAGTATTCTCTCCCCAACGGAACGCCGAGTGTGGGCACCTGTTCGTCTTCCTGTGGCAAGGGGGCGGAGCTGTTGAAAGACAAAGGCCCCTGTGCCCCAAAAAATTATGTCTAAACGCTATTTCTAACCTGTGGCGAAGAGCTCCTGTGAATTCGATCCGAGCCTGGTAGCAGACTACACGGCGAACTGGGGTGCAACGCCGAAGAGGATGTTCAGAAGGCCCGACAGAGTCGCCCCTTCCTTCCGTGGATGATGACCTTCACGATGGAAGCCAATTGCCCCGGTTAGAGCCCGTTCCGGAACGTCGGAATCTCGGCAGTTCTCATCTTGGCTGGGAGAACCTTGATGGCTGACAGGGGCAATATTCTCTCGCGCTCAGCTGAAGGCCGCATGTCGCCCCCCTCGATGCTATTCGAGGTTTCAGCAACTTGCATCGGCGCTTGGTAAGATACACGTCACTCCCCTTAGTCCTATTGGATGAGGTTTCTGGGACTACCAGATTGCGTTTCTTTCGGCAGTTCTGGATCAGCTGATGGGACAGTAGATTAGTTTGTCACGGTATAACTTAGGACAGCCTCAATCAATGGTTCAGTCAATAGCATAGCGCCACTCGAAGCCTCAATTGATAGTTTAGTCGATAGCGCCGCGCCATGTGAACGGTGAGGCTTGGCCCATGCCGAACAAGAGACTAGAGCGATTTTCAACCCCTCATCTAGGCCTAGCTCCGTAACAGAGCCATTGTCGTCAATAAATTTCGACTTCTTTGGAAGCCAGATCGTGTCTGCGTGCTGGGCATATACACTCACACTTTACGCGCGACGCATACAAGCTTTGCCTGCGAGCTCCGCGCCTCATCATCTGACGAACCTCAAGAGCCAATCAAAATTTCAAATCTACCCCTTGCTTAAATCAAATCTACCCCTGGTCAAATTCAAATCATCCCCCGGTAAAAATCATACCTCCCCCCGGGTCTTGATCGGCTTGTCCCCCTGCCGAGTGACTTCTAAAATTCAACTCTTACCTCCCGTCATGAAACAAGTCAACCCCCTGTAAAGTGCTGTAAAGTGGGGCAAAAGAAATCAATTCTACTAGATTTGATTTTGGTATGTAGGACTGACCGTAGGGTAGAGTTTCGACTCGTGCGGCCACCACAGGGTACCGGTACGCACTACGCACTTGGGTAGTAGTAGTAGTAGTAGATTTATTACGGCCGGGAGAACGGATCTCATAGGGCCATGGAACACGCTATGCTATTTACATTTCTGCCACCTTCAATCCTGACCACAAGTAAAGCCCCACTTTCTCTCCCTGGATCGCTTTCGTTTGGCCTCGCTTGACTCTCTCTGACAGGCCTGCTTGAAGGACAATTTCTCCAAGTGTTCAGCATCCTATCCTCAGCAGCTGAAGCGTGGTCTGTCAAAATGAGGCTGTACCGTGTTAGTATTGTGCCACTGTTTCCTGGTTCCGGCTGTTAGTATGTCCCATTCTCCTACTTCACTCCCAACCTTCCTGTCTTCATCGCAAATTTGATCGTTGCTCGCACCGCCTGTAGGTTAGGTGACCACTTCGGTCCGTCCAATGCCGACTTTCCTCCCAAAAAGAACGATAGGTTTCCTATCTCGCTTTGCCTGATTTGTCTTATGCCTTCGCGTTGTGCGTCCCACTTGGTGCATCGAAAGAGGAAATGTTCCATCGTCTCGACTGCCCTTCCACAGTCGCACAAGTCTGATTCCACTGCACCGATCCTCGACAGGTAGCTGTTAATCCTCGCCATTCCCGTGCGCAACTGCGAAAGCGTGTCTGCTTCGCGCCTCTTCAGTCCGTCGTACAGCACCTTTGTGTGTTTTCCTGGTAGCGCTTTGTCAACCCTCTTGGAGAAGCCGCCCACTCTGTCCGGTAGTGTCTGGTGCTGTTGTAGCTGCTCTCTCGCTAGTCTTATCCGCGTCGATCGGGCTTGGTACGGCTGTGTCTCTGGCATGCGCCCCGATTCAGTTGCTCTCTGGGCCTGTCTCTTCGCCTTGGGCCCCAAGGGGAACGCATCATCCCGAGAGGGTACCCAAATCATCTTGACCCTGTTGTTGCCTTTTCTTAGCCGTCGGATGTGGTTGTAGATTTCTCGGATGGCGCACTGTCCCGATTGTTGTCGTGGTCGCGCGATCGCCTTCAGTGCTGACTGGCCGCTTGACAGTATGGTAAGCCTTCGGTCCCGTAATCCGTCAGGCATGCATCGCAATGCCATTGCTATCGCCCCTAGCTCGGCTGTGTAGGGGTTCTGGTCGTCTCGCGAGCCGAGAGTGACCGAGTACCTGGCCATGACCCTATTCTCTCGCCCTGCTGCTTTGTGGCTGATGATGCCTCCCATGCCCGTCATTCCCCCTCTGTCGGAAGCGCTGGTCGCGATGGTGATGTCTTCGACACTGTTGGCTGCCGCTATCGCCACCTTCCGATCTGCCTCACACACCAGCGACACGCGGGGGTGCCACGGCGGTGCTGCATAGGCTTCGATTGTTTCCATCCGCCCGATTCCGCTCTCGCCGAGGGCAAGCGCCAGTCTCTTCATCGGCGAGATGTACCTTCGACTCACTGATACTTTGAGTGTCGCTAGCGGGTGCTTCTTTGGCAGCGTGTGCATATTGATGTACAACTTCATTCCAGCCAGAGCATGTCGCTCGTGTACTGTTTGGATGTTGGCTTCCGCTTCAGCTACTGCCCTCGCCACCGTCTGGAAGGCTCCCGTGATGGCCCGCGCTCCTATTTTCTGTGCCCTGTTGAACTCTTTCAATTCCCTTTCGCCGCGCGCATGCGCCCATACGACAGACGCGTAGTCCATGGCTGGGGCAACGGTTGCGACGAAGAGTTGTCTGGCAGCTTGTGGTGGCAGCATCCTGAGTCTCCTTAGACACATGGCTGCCAAGAGACCTTTCGTGGCGGCCTTGGCCATGTGTTCCTTGAACCTGAGCCCCGTGTCCATGATTACCCCTAAGAGTTTGGCCTTCGCTTTGGGCTTGACTTCCTCTCCATTGATCGTGAACGGCGCCTCGCTGGTGCGTTCAGCTACGCGCGTGAAGTGGACAATTGCTGTCTTGTCATGCTCAAACGTTGCTCCACTGCGTTTCCCCCACGCCAGTGTCCGGTCAATGATGGCTTGTATGCCGTCCCTGTTCGCCTCCGCCGTCGGCCCCGTGACCCAGGCCGAGTAGTCGTCGACAAACGCCATCGATCCGCCTTTCGAGTTAATCTTGCTTTGCACAAGGTCTGCGTTGAAGAACAGGAAAAGCACTGGCGAAAGCGGCGATCCTTGGGGAAGGCCGGCTTGCGGCAGCTCCCGTTGCTCTGACGTGTAGTCGTTCACCACAATGCTGGCCGTGCGATTGGAGCAGAACGCGCTTATCCATTGCACCAGCTTCTTGGGGATACCTCTTGCTTCCAGCCTCTGTAGCAGTCTGTCATCGAACACGCCGTTGTACGCGCCTTTGATGTCGAAGCTGGCCAGGCTGACCACCTTGCGGTTCCGCCATGCTTTGTACACTTGTTCTTGGAAGAGCAGCAGAGCCTGCTCTGCCGACCGCCGCTTCCTTGCCCCAAAGTGGTTTGTGGGCAGGAGCCCGAACGTCTCGGCGGCGTATGAGATCCTGTCCGCCACTACCGCCTCGAGGATCTTTCCCAGCGTCGACAGCAGCGAGATTGGTCTCCATGCCTTTGCGAGTGCGTAATCGCCCTTGTCCGGATTCTTGAGCGGGATGATCTTTGCGCTTCTCCACTGGTCTGGTAGCTGTCCTTCATCCAGTGAGGTGCGGAACAGATGCATCACGCGTTCCTTGACCACCGGCCACAGTTGCTTCCACACCATCGCCGGCACGCCGTCTTCTCCGGGTGCTTTCCACGCCTTGGCTGCCATGACTTTTTCTTCCACCTCCTCCAACGTCAAATCCGGCATTGCAACTTCTCTCCGCCGCGGCCGTGGACCTTCGTCTTCGATGGTTGCTGGTAGCGGCGGGAAGAATGTCGTCAGCAGTTCTTCTGCCTGTTCCGCTTTATCCTGCGTTGTCGTCCCGTCCGCCCTTTTCAGCCGGGGGATTTTGTCGCCGACCATGTCGCCACCAGGTTTAAGGTATTTGGCCGCCTGCCAGATGTTGGTCCCGTCTGCGAGGAAGTCCTCCCAGTGGGCCCTCTTCTGTCTTCTGATGGTGTCGTGGTACTCTTTGCCTGCTACCCTCGCTCTGCTTTCTAGGTTGTCCTGCCTATGGCCTGCGCGGCGCTGTGCCCTTGCCAGGTTCCTCCAGTACGTGTAGGCTTTCCGGAGTCGGGTGAGGTCTGTTGTCCACCATCTCTTTGCGTATGGTGATGGCTTCGCCCGAGGAACCAGTGCGTGGAATGCACCGAGGACTGCCTCCATCAACCTGTCCGTCTGTGCCTGAACTCCGCCATCCCACGGAAGTGGTGCTAGTTGGTCCTTCACCCTCTCCTTGATTGCATTCCACGGTGCGTTCTTGAAGAGAAGTCCAGGACCAGCTGTCCTCTGCGGCGTTGTGAGGTCAAACTCTGTCCGGATTGCCCTGTGGTCCGACCCGTGTTCGGTCTGGTGTATGCCGCAGTGGACCATCTCTTCAGCCAGTTCAGACGACGCAAGCATCAGGTCGATCGTGCTCTCCGCACCACTCCTCTCCCAGGTTTTCGTTCCCCTGGGAAGGAGGCTGAGGAGGCCATGCTCGTCCATGAGGTCGATGATTGGATCTGCCTCCCCTTGGCGTCTGCCCGTCACCTCGTCACCTCCCCATAGTTGGTCGTGGCGGTTGAAGTCGCCTGCCAAGATCACGTCCGTTCTTTTCCCTGTGCTGTTGCGGAAACCCGTTATCGCCCTGTGCAGTTGCACCGTTGCCGTGCGTAGAGCATTCTCATTATTCCCTTCCACATACACCGATACCACCAGGACGTCCCGGTCGGGCAGTCGTATTATTGCTCCCGTCAGGTCGGCTGACGGTATCGGCACCTGTTCCGCCTCTAGATCCCTGCGGATCCAGAGCATGCTGCGGATCGGCCATCGCATCTCGTGTTTCTTCGTCGGTATCAATCTCGTCCAGTTTCTGTGGTTGTTCGGTGCTGTCACCACCGTACCGTCCATGTTCAATGCGTATGGTTCGGCTACTGCCAGTACCGCGTAGTCCCGCAAGTCTCCGTCGTTCATCATGCTCAATTGCACCGCATCCCTCTTCCCCACGTTGAGCTGGAGGATCTGGAGGTTAGTGCACATTGCCGCCATGTAGTTGTCGTACTCGGCAGTTGCGACTGAGCGATTCGTGTGGTCCTCTGCAGAGAACGCACTTCGGCTCGATCGCCTGGCACTGTGTGTGCCGGTGTCCCCTTTCCGCACATTTGCCGCATCGCTGGGGTCTGTTGCAGGTGAAGGCTTTGTGACCAAGCTCCCAGCAGTTGTAGCATTGGACTGGGCCTTGGCGTCGCTCGAAAACGTTGGTGCTGGCCGACTCCCCAGCGAGGTGAAAGTATCTCTCTTCCAGCAAGCGTTGCGCATCGCTCACCTTCGTAACGTAGATCACCATCGAGCCGTAGGATTTCCCATTCTCCTTGTCGCTGAGCCACTGCATCTTGGCAATCGTCACTCCGTTCTCCTTTCCCAGCGCCTCCGCTGTGCCTGGCAGCACGTTGCCAGCTGCGTCCAGGACCGCTGCCCTGTTTGCGCCGTCAACTTTGACCGGATACAGTTGGTCCCTGAGGACTCTTGCGCCCTTGACTGCTGTCTTCTCTGCCGCTTCCTTGACGAGCTTCATCTCCGACTCGTCTCGGCAGATCACCTTAATACGGTCTGCGTTCTTTGCGTTCCTCACCACAGCTGCACACCTCCAGTCTTGTCGGCCCTCCTTGTGAAAGGCCTCTAGCGAGTTGATTCAACTAGCTAGTCCCTATGCTGTTTACTTTCAAGGTGAAGAAGAAAGGAAAGAATCTAAATACAACCTGGGCGCGTGAAGACGCGTTATATCTTCTTTAATGTAGAAGATTCGAGAATCAACTCGATGGCGTTGTGGCGAAGAATTCGGCTTGGCGGCAGAGCCGCCAGCCAAGTGGTCCTGACCCGTTACACTCCTTCTTTCGCATCTCCTCCTCAATGGCCTATCGAATTCCTCCCACTTGCGCTTTGCCCTTCTCCTCCTCGTTGACACGCGATGTGTCGATAGTGCAGAAGAGAGTATCCGTAAGTGTGGATGGTGTTGTTTGCATCGACGCGAGGGTTTGAAGGTTGCTTGGCTGGCTTGACGGCGGGGTACGGGCTACGTCTGCATACGATGGGTGCGGGCTCGTCTGGGCGCTGTTGGCCTGAATACTTTTGGCCATCGCGTCTAGTTGCTCTCGCAACTGCTTTGTTTCTTCTGCCGCTTGTTCCCTCACCTGCCTGAGCTGTTCAATCAGCTGCTCGCGCATCTGTTTCATCTCACGTGCTGTCTGTTCCTGCATGCTTCTGGTTTCCTCGGCCTTTTTCCGGACGTCGGCCGCCTCGGCCCTGACCGTGCGTATCTCCTGCTGGAGTTGTCGGATCATCTCCAGCTGATCGCTAATCACCTTTGTCGCTTTCCACCTTTGTCGCTTTCTGCTGGTTCTCCATCAAAGCATCCCAGAGTCTCTCCAGCATCTGTTTCTGCTTGTTCATGAGATGGCTCGACGTTTCCTGGAGCATCGTCTGGAGCGTCGTCTGGAGCATCATCTGCATTAGCGATGAATCGCTGCGAGCCGCGCCATCCACAGCCTGCAGTCCCTCGTCCGCTTTGTCCCAGTCGCTGTCGCCTGCTGCCACTTGCTTTGTGCCGGCATTCTTCGATGTCCCGGCCTGGCTTGAGGCTACTTGCCAAAACTTTTGGGCTTTCGCGGTTGGTTTCACGGGTCTCGACGAGCGACGCGTCGCGGTCACCGAATCCCCACCCGCGACCAGGATCTCCTCAGCGGTCGCGTCCATCTCCCGGTGCCACGCTCAAGGCAGCGCCAACCCGTTCTTTCGCCTAGAAGAGTGTAAAGAGTGTAAAGAGTGTAAAGAGTGTAAAGAGTGTAAAGAGTGTAAAGAGTGTAAAGAGTGTAAAGAGTGTAAAGAGTGTAAAGAGTGTAAAGAGTGTAAAGAGTGTAAGTCGCCCACCCTAGTTATGGCCCACCCCTGGCTTTGGCCCACCCCAAAAACGCGCTCCGCCGCACGCGTCAGATCCGCGCTACCACCTACAATAAATTGTTAAAAATCGGATTTTTCACCAATTGACTTACTTTCTTTTGTATTTTCCTCTCCGTGTTCGAAATGCCTGAATATACAGAGCAGGACCTACAAAACGCCATCGTGGACGTCAGGAATGGTGTTGCCGTCAGGACCGCTGCCACACGCCATGGAGTACCAAGAGGGACACTTCGCGCCCGCCTTAATGGTGCCCAACCTCAACGTACGGCACACGACGACCAGCAGCGGCTCACAGCCAATCAGGAAGAACATCTTAAGCAATGGATTTTGCGGCAGGAGGCCCTCGGTTACGCGCCAACACACGCACAAGTGCGAGCAATCGCTAGCAGCGTGCTTAAACAACAAGGTGATCACAAGCCCCTAGGGAGGAAGTGGTCCAGTCACTTCGTGGAGCGCCATTTAGCCGTCAAGACAAAGTTAGGCCGTCGAACTGACTGGAAACGTATAAATGCGGCCACTCCGGATAATATCAGGCACTTGTTCAACCTATACGAGACTGTGAGCTGGATCCCTCCCCGGCGGAGGTACAACGCCGACGAGGGCGGCATTATGGAGGGCCAAGGCATTAACGGGCTTGTTATCGGCTCCTCGCAGGAGAATCCTAACGCGGTACCAGTCAAAACGATAAATGCCCGGACTTGGACGTCTATTGTGGAGTGCATCTCGGCGCTCGGGGTCGCTTTGAACCCCCTGGCCATCTTCAAGGCCAAAAGTATCCAAGAACAATGGTTCAAGAAGGATTTCCTAGCTAAGCATCCTGGCTGGCATGTTACCTTTTCGGAAAACGGGTGGACAAGCAATGATATTGCTGTCGAGTGGCTAGGGAAGGTGTTTTTACCCCAAACGCAACCTGAGAACCCAGCCGATAGTCGCCTACTGATCGTCGACGGTCACGGCAGTCATACCTCGGACGAATTTATGACTATGTGTTACCTAAACAACGTTCACTTACTCTTTTTCCCTGCTCATACTTCCCATGTCCTCCAGCCCTTGGATCTCGGCTGCTTTTCCAGTTTAAAAACGGCCTATCGTAGGCTAGTTGGCGAGCATACGGCTTTGACAGATACGACAAAGGTTGGAAAGGCAAACTTTCTCGAATTTTATGCGAAAGCTCGAGAAATTGGTCTTCGAAAGGAAAACGTTCAATCCGGGTGGAAGGCGACAGGCTTATACCCTAAAAACGTAGCCAAACCTCTAAATTCTCGATGGGTCGTGGTGGCTAAACGGCCAGCTATACCACTACGTGTCACCTCGGATATTTCAACACCAAAACGCGGCGGCGACGTCGTAAAGCTATTTGCTGAGAAGAGCGGCTCTCCCACTTCATGACTGTCTATTCGAAAAGCCGCTGCGGCGTTGGATAAGGTTGCGATGGAGGTTATACTAAGGGACCGTGAGATCGAACGCTTGCGGGTGCAACTCGCCCAGGCAAAACCGCCTAAACGTCGCAAAATCGTCCAAGATCCGAACGAGCGCTTTGCAAGCCTTGCGCAGATACTGGCACAGGCTAATCGAGAGCCTCAACAACGTGTTCGGAAGGCAAGAAATGCGGTACAAGAGGTCATTATCGTGGGGGGGAGAGTAGCTCTGAGTCGGAAGAGGAGCCGGCACTGGCTCGACGGTCGGGACGCAATCGGCGACCAACAAAACGCTATATGGAGCGAGATTCAAGTCCAGACGAAGAAAGCGACTAAAGAGCGCCAAATGCGATTTTCCTTGTATTTTTACCATTTAATTTGACTTTGTTGCGACCTAGTTACGTCGATGTACCAGTTGTGCGATGTAGGCTAAATAGAGCGGGCCAAAGCCAGGGGTGGGCCAAAACTAGGGTGGGCGACTTACAAGCCACACATAGCCTTAGTTACGGGGTCGCTGTTAGGATTTATACCAGTCCGCAGTTACAGTGGCTAACAGTGGCTAGTAGACCCACTTCATATCAACGAAATCAACAAGATCCGCCAATTTCAAGGTAATATTGAGTTGGGCAGCTTCCTAATAAAGTCCTCCATTGAGTTGGTTGAGTTGGCCGTTGATCAACGAGTTGATCAACTCAAGCTTCGAAATCGATCGACCAATCGATTTGATCGATTCGATTAATCGATTCGATTTCGATTTCGATCGATCGATCAGAGCTGCCAGTCGATCGATATCGATCGATTATAAGTCCTGATCGATCGATTTGATCGTCGATCGGGTGGACCATATATAAAAGTCCTTCGGACTGAATAAATCGGTGAGGTGCAGGGTAAGCTGCCCTGGATTCTGCCTCTGTGTGTGGATCGCAACACATCGCATGCCCCACAAAGCACCCCTGGCAGGCGCGATTGGTGGAGAGACGCTGCTGTTGAGTGCTTTCTAAGGTGGAAGGCGCCCCACCACCTTCCTTTTTAGGATTCCGCAGCTTCGTTGACTCGTCACGTGAGGCTCTGTCTGATCGATTTGATCGATCGATATCGATCGATTGAGGGTGACGATCGATATAAATCGATCGATCAGGGCTCAGAATCGATCTATACGATCGATTTCGAAGCCTGGATCAACTCGTTGATTACGTTGAGTTGTTTGGGTCTCTGCGTACAAACAACAGCACTTGGAACGAGGCGCGCGACCCTTATGAAGAGAGAGGAGAGAAAGCTCATATCACGGGGCGAACGTGGGTATGGGTCAACAACGTAGTTGTGCCTTGAGGGAGGAAGTATGGAGATGCCACAATGGGCGAATGATATGTACAGAGTGTGGGTCACGTGCAGTTGGCAGGGTGATGCCGTGACAGCTCATGATTCCTCATACAGGAGACCGGTCCCTGCGGGCCCGCCAATGCCTTTCGGAACGAGCCTTTCGAAATCCTCTGATTTCCCCCGTGGCTCTTCGATCATGGATCGGTATATGGGTTGAGGGTATACGGCGTTAGGTGGTCCTTTGGGAGGGGACCTTTGGGAGGAGAGAGGACGAAGGTTTTCGTTTCGCATCGAAAGGCACGTGGGGCAGACTTGGTGTTTGAGATACTGTGCATACATACTGTGGCTTACAGCTATCTGCCCTGTGACGTAGATTCGATACCATGGGAAGTTCAAGAAAACTTTACTGATCAATTCTCCTGACAAACCTGAAAACTTCCGAAATATCAAGTTTCCGAAAAGGCATATCCTTATTATCTTTATTTCTTTGACTATCTGATCTTCCCCAGGTCGTAGTACTAAGCCACTCTCCATGGCGCCAATCGATTACTCCAAATGGGACAACATAGACACCGATTCCGAGCCACAAACCCCCACTGAGCAGGTATCTCCGGTCGAAGCAAACCCCGCCACCTCACAGTCGGCTGCACCGGCATCGACGGCAACACACAGCGCGTCAGGGTCCATCCAAGCCGTCATCGTCCGGTGCGACGTTGAGAGACTGAAATTCGCGCCTTGGTCCGCTACGACGATCCAGGCAGATCATGCCGTCTTCTCGCAGCCCGTGCCTCCTGTCCCAGGACTCATCGACGTCCCGCTGGTCGTTTACCGCGTAGGCACTCAGTCCGCCAACCGGGCGGACCTCGACAACCAGATCGCCACGTATCTCAATATCGACGCCGAGTCCGGGTTTGCGCCCCCGGAGTGGCGGTCATATGTCGGCACCGTCGTGGTCGCGCGCAAGGACATGAAGCCGTTGCTGCCGCACCATCTTGAGGGCGTGTGGATGTACTGTGACCGCGTTCTGGACCTCTTCGGAGAAGGAGAAGGCCCGCCGAGAAGTCTGTACAATAGACAGGCCTTCGAAGAGTGGTGGAAAGATTATTGTGAGGAACAGAAGGAGTTCCGGCCGGGCAACGGAGGCGAGAAGGATCCGGATGATTGGCGGGCGGTGAAGTCGCCGTATGAGATCTAAGACTCCTAATACGGGGTTCGTCGTGCGTTTTGAACCACAAAACCCCTGCGTCTAGTTGTTGATTGGCGCCCTTAAGTCGGGTTGAAAATGCGCCGGGTTGGAGCTTTAAGTCATGGGGCCCGGCATGGGCAAGTAGGGTCGGTTCTGGATACTACAAGGTCGGCGGCGTTGGAGTGATTTCAGACTTCAGGATGAGCCAAACGGTTAAACTATCTTCAGAATGATCTCGCATGCTATTCCTAGGTATCGCGGCCGTGACCCTCATATATCCGTCGAGTTTCTACAGCTAGGTTCCTGAGTCTCTGCATGCCATCAACTATGGCCTGATCCAGCTTGTTACCAATGAAATCCTGGTGTCGTACAGGACTGAGAAGCTTGACGCCTCGAAGCGTCGTGCACCTGGACAACTGTACGTAGAGACTAGTAAAATCGCATTTAGAAGGTTCTCCATTGACCATACGATGTCCCCGTAGCTCCAAGAGCACCTCTGCGAACGTTTTGCTTTGGGCTTTATAGTCAGTAATGGCAAATGCAGGAACAACGGGCAATCCGCGCCGAGTGCATTTGGCCGACAAGAACTTGAAGCGTGGGTTGGCCGGATCGAGGGTCTGTGAGATCGGCCGGAGGAGTACTGCTCCCGCAGGGAGGGTCGGGACGGCCAAGCCTTTTGTGTCTCTCGACTGCAAGAGTATGCCGAGTGGAGGGCCGAAGTGGATGGTGACGTCGTCCGCAAGATGGTATCCTGGATATTTGTGATCGGGAACAACGTCTGCGGCTGTAAACTCCGCTCCATTCACAATCTTCAACCCCGTGTAGATGTTCTTGTTCACAACTACGGGCATCCCTTGGGCATAGAAAAAGATGCCAGGGACATTGCAGTTGGAATCGTCTCCTTGTTCAATGGTCTGGGCGATCTCGTCTTGGGATAGCGTGCCCCTCCGTCAAGTGTGGGTCGAGATGAAGATGGAGATATGTCTCTTGTTAAAACGCGCCCAGTCTACGACGGCTTCCATGTTGAGGCTCCAGCGGTTGCGGTTCAGCGGCGTTATGGCGCGTAAGCCGCTGTGGAAAGCGATTCGGGAGCGGTCAACCAGCTTAGTGTTAAGCAGGTGGAGGTCTTGCTCCGTTTGGAGCCCGGCACGTACTCTGTCGAGAAGAGCGCCCAGCTGTGGATCATCCCGTGCGCGGACTTGTTCTTCAAGAAGGACAACAGTTTTGAAGATGTGCCAAAGAGTAGAGCCCTGGTGGTGAGAAATGGATGCTTGGCTGACGGGGGCGAGGGCGGGATCCATCGTTTTGCTCACGAGGAGGCTCGTCTCATGCACCGGGGCGAACTGATGGAAATCCCCCATCAGGAGGACAACAGGAATACCGCCAAATGGCTTATCAGGGCAATCGCGGAGAGACTGGGGGTGGCGGCTGACGTCGTATAGGGTGGCTCCGCCAAGCATACTGATCTCGTCGATCACGAGGACGAGCTTCTGCTTCCAGGTCCATTTCTTGGCTTCTGGGAATGACAAAGGTTGCTTCCTGGAAGAGCGGCGGGCATCCAGGCCGCAGGCCGAATGGACCGTCGTCCCGCCGATCTGGGCCGCAGCACTGCCTGACGTGCCGGTGATCTGAAGAAGGTGTGATTGACCCCTCGCCGCGAACACGTCCTTCAGGGCATCGACAATCCTCGACTTTCCTGTCCCACCCGGCCCGCCCGTGTACTGGAGATGCTGGCCGGCCGAGTCCGGATCGGCAGTGTACTTGTCTAAGAAGCTGCAGACGAGTTGGAGAGCCATGCTCTGCAGATAGTTGAGCGTATAGTTGGAGGCGGCAAGGCGTCCCAGTTCGACGAAGCCTGTTGTAGAACTGACATCGACAAGGATTCGAGGCATGTCCATGGCCGAGTCTTGACCTTGAGCCGGAAAGGGAATCTCTGCATCGTAATGCCGAGCTAAGACATCGTCTATGTCGGCGTTACCCGTGGAGTGCACAGCGCCTTGGGAACAACCTTCAATCTCATCCAGCATTCGGAGATGCAGCATGTTCTGGGCCTTTGCCGCGGCTTGAATATTGGCATAAGGGACTGTCTTGGTTACGGCGAATTTGCTGGTAAAAGCCCTCGTGGCGTTGGACAAAAGACCTGCCCTCTTCAGCTGGGTTCTCCTCGCAAAGGTCCCGCACCAGGCCGCGTAAGACTGGGGAGTCCCTCGTAGCGTCGGAATCCCGTATGGCATTTTGAAGAGCCTGGAGGAGAGCTGTGTAGCTTTGGTTATGTTCAGCCATCGTTGCTGCCTCGTCTCCGCAGTCGTCCTCATCCAGGGGGAGCTCCACATCAACCGTGTCATCACCTTCCGACCGGCTGGCCCAGAGCTTTGCGTCTTTACGCGCATCTTCGGCCGACTTTCTGAGAAGGGAGATGTTGGAGACGTGGAAACGCAGGCGGGGAGAGAGAGCCGCCTCGTAATCCGACCAGATGCTGGTGATATCGCCCTGCCTCTTTGAAAGAAAGGCCTCCCAAGGCACAAAGAGGGCCAAATGGAGGACAGAGTTGCTGCGCCGAAGGTCAGAGCTGGCTCGGAGATGGAAGTGTGGGAGTTGGAAGGTACCGTTTGAAATATACCGGGTGTTCATCCATGTGATCGTCGCTGATGAAACCTTGAAAGATCGGTATGGCGTAATCGGGAGGTCGTCGAACCGTTTGCACCCAGTTGTGGCATTCCGGAGAGGGCCCCTCGAGAGATATGTGAGCTTCATCCTCGTCCGGGTTACGGTAACGCACAAGTTGAATCATAGACATGTAGTCATAGAAGCACAGATCTTTCAGAAGCCGACCTCTGTAGGCGTAAGCGTCCAGGTACAACAGGGTCCGGCCGCCTTCCCTAAGGTGTACCGTCTCAGGAGGCTCCTCCGCGTCTGTTTCTACGCCTGCCTGACGGCGAAGGTGAGTCCAGCGGCGGAAGATTGCCCAATAGAGAGCGGTCAGATTCAAGAAGGACCAGTGAGGCACATTGGTGAAGTCTGTCTGGTAGCCGAGCAAGTGATAGCAGACCTCCACGGACGAGAGTTGTCTCTCGGAAAAGATTCGGTTCGCAGCCCTCATCAGAAACTGACGGCTCTGGTTCAGCAAGGCGGGGCGCTGGGCGTCACGCTCGGCAGGATCCGACACCTGACGCCTCGAGACGTCAGATTCACGAAGCTGTCGAAGGACTTCGGCGGCGAGGACGATGCGTTTCCACATTGGCGTGTCCAGCTTGGTAGCGTAGTTTGTGATGTAAAACACCATGGCCAGGCCCTTGGTCCTCGTCAAGATCATCGACATGTCGTGGTTGTGGCGGAGGCCAACCGCCATCGCTTTGTTGTACCGGTTCACCAGCGGGTGGTTTCGGCGGATCTTGAGCAGGCCCTCCTCCGAGAATCCTGTTGCTTCGACGATCTTCCAAGGCGCTTTGAACCGACAAGCTGTCCGTCTGTACTTGTTCGCACCCTGTTCGGCGAGTCCCTTCAGAGAATACTTGAGACAGGTGAAGGTGTGGGAATGAACCTGGCAACAGTACGCAATGAAGTTGGACTCATCGTCGAAGGCCTCAGTAAGGGCCTCGGTGCTGTTCATCATCTCCTCAACTGGGTGAATTGGCTTCCTCTCCTGTCGGACAACCTTTGCAGCATTCTCGTTTAAGCACTCATGAAAGACCGAGTCCACGTACCGAGTCACTTGGGCACGGTATTCTTCCTCTTTAGGACCAGCCAGGTCGTCAATCAGGGACGGCAACTCCATGTTGCCGTGCAACCAGAGGAGCCCGTGCAAATGCAAGCTGCCTCGATCGTTCGTTTCCACCGTTGCATAGTAATGGCTGATCTTGCCAAAAGCCGATTCTTGGCCTGCTCTGACGTATTTCTCGAAGAACAGAGAGACTTCTCTGTGGAAGAAGATGGCGGAGCTGACCGGATCCATGGTGCTGAGGGCGATTCTGTCGTACCTCCCCCGAAGATCGGCTAATAGGCTCCTTGCGGTGTCGTACTCGTGGAGCCTGTGGATGGAGAGCCTCATCTTCACCGGGTTATTGATGTCATTGGGGCTGATGGTAACCCAAATCACGGGCGTACCGGTCCAAATGTCAAGTGCTTGTATCTTCCTCCGCATGAGCAATCGGCTTTCGTTCGAGAGCGGCTGTGCGTGGCCAAAGATGGACAGCTCCCGGAGCAGGAACGCTATGTCGGAGTCGGTCGTCGCCCTCGTCTCTCGCATCTCGTCCTCGGCTCTTTTAAGCCGGTCCGCCGTCAGGCTTCCATAAATCCGTTCAACTCTCCCAAAAGAGCCCCTTGTCATACGGACCATGCTGATACGGCGGTTGGAGGACCGGAGGAGGATGTTGAAGACCAGGAAACAAAAGACGGGATGGGCGGCAAACCGGCCGCCGTGTCGCTGCAGTACGTATCTGGCCCAGTAATTGAGCGAGTGGTTTGAATGGTGCTCGGCAGGGTCCGAAGCGTGTCGTCGATCGCGGCCCGACCCGCGCAGTGCCTTTGGGCCACCCCTCCCCCACGGGAAAAGCTTCGGGAAAGTGCGTGGGAAGAAGTCCTCGTGCAAGCTGTCCGCAAAGTCCGCGCCACGTTCCACCCGGATGAACGGCTGTTCTCCTGTCGTCTGGACTTGTATGGAGCGCGGCTCAGACTCCTCGCCTTGTCGACTCTGACTCTGACTCGTCGGCATAACCCCAACTAAGAAGGACAGCTTATCCGCCTCTTCAAAAGCAGCCGGTCCGTCAAGAGGAAACATGCCGGATGACGATGTCTCATAGACGGTATCGCTACTGCCATCAGTAGGCTCCGGGGAAGGGGCTGAAATGCCGGGTCCACCCGGCGGGGGCCGGTGCTGCTCCGTCCACGGAGTGTCTTCCGTATGGCACGGTTCCTCAGTGGGGTGGGGGCGTACCGAGGTAAGGAGTTCTTCAATACTTGTGAACCGGTTGTCTTCCAAGCCTCGATAGGTATCTGGGACTATGTGGTCCGTCTGCGTCTTCTCAGCAGCAGACGGCTCCTCCCTCTGCATGTTATCCATGATGAGGATTGGGACATTGGAGCCGTCTGCATATCGCCAGGCGCCTATCTCGCCGTGGTTGATTATGACGTGCTCGTAAAGCGGGTTGTTCTTTTGGAGCCATGACAAGGCAGTCCTTACGCGAGACTTGCGCACTTGGAGCAGATGCCCAACGTCTGCAGGGCCAGGCTTGCTCGAGCCGCTCCAAGAGACGTGGATATTCTCGACGGTCTCCAGAAGAGGGTGGGGGAGAACCGTAGCAACGAGGTCCTCCACCTTGTTCGGAAACACGACAATATGGCCCTTCACGTGCTTTCGGTAACTGAGGCCCGACGGGGTCTTGTTGTCGACGGTGAACTTTGTGATGTAGCCGAAAGGGGCCTGGAGAGCAATCAGCCTCTCTTCAACAGGAGAGAGGCCATCAAGCTCTTCGGGGTACCGATGCTCACACCCGATGTCCATATTGTTGACCGAGCAGACCTTAGGCAGCTTTCCACCTTCCAAGCCAGCGCGGCACTCGCGGCACACGTGAACCCCAGCCTCGTCATCCAGTGGAAGGCACTTCCTGCACTGTTGAAGAGTCCTCGTGGCCTGCAGCAAGGAGGGCGTCAACTGCCTCTTCCACTGGATGGTGGTGAGTTCGCGAGGAGATTGCTTTCCGTAGCAAAAGACGCAATGCGAAATCGGCAATGTCTTTTCATCCGTAAATGCCAGGTAGAACGACTTGGCAGACTCTACCTGAAGGGTGAGTGGCACCTCTTTGCACCAGGATCTTGTCGCTGATGCCTCTTCTTTGTCGCGAAAGCAAGATTCATGGTATTGTAGAATGGAATTGATGGACTCCCGCTGGAGTTGGACGGTTTCCTGCATCGGCCGTGGCCTCTTTGGGGAGCGGTTTAGTTGCGTGGGCGGTGGAGTTGGAAGCGCTTCCTGTTCCCTAGGCCGCTTTGGTGAAGAAGTGGTTGGCTGCTGTATCCGTTCGGTCCCTCCGGGCCTTTGACGGGCTCGGTCTTCGGCCCGCTGGCGGTCCAGATGATCCAACATGCGGAGGATCTCCTCATGAGGGAGTGTGACCCGCTCCCTTCGGGGCTCAAGGAGAGCCAACATGCGGAGGATCTCCTCATGAGGGACTCTGACCAGCTCCCTTCGAAGCTCGAGGAGAGCCTGTAGAGGGGCATTTTCAAAATGGACACTGAGCGGCCCTTGCGGGCGGTGGACGGCTCTCTGAGATGCCAGGGAGTTTGGAACCGTCGATTGAGAGGAACCCTGACTCCCTCGCGTCCTATTCTGTGTGCGTTGCCGATCCAGATCTTCCCATGTACGGCGGATCTCATCAAGTGGGACTCTGACTGGTTCTTGCCGGGGCATGGTAGCAAGTGGATATAAGCCACGGGTGTGGTGAGGAGGGAAAGGAGAGGTAAAGCAAATGGCGCGCCATGTCTGACATGGAAAGCGGTCGAAACAAAAGAGAGCAAGTGTCTGGCATTAAAGGTTTCAGGCCCTGCCATCGGGGGCCATCGGGGGGAACAGTAGCGGTCGGAAGATCAGCATATAGGAGGCAGCTAGGTAAAGAAACAATCGACCGCCACTTGTAGAAAAGAAACAACCGAAAGGCACCGGTAGGACGGTCTTCCTGTGCCACTGACGATAAATCGCAACCATTTCTGTAGTTATTTCTGTAGTTATAAGGTCGGACGGTGGCGGAGCTCCGGGCACGGACGGAGTAGCGGGGACACCCTCCGAAACCCCACGTAGCAGATGAATCGTGGCTTATCTCCTGAGTGCGCAAACACCTCCAAGGCGTACCTCGCCCCACATGATCACGGGCACCTCGGAAGTACGTGAGGGGTACGAAAAGTTTAATCCGATAAGAAATTAATGCTATTTCCCACCTTAAACACCATCAAATTATTTTGATTTCATCAATGACTTCCCCTCCGATTCTAGAAGAGATACGGGTCATCAACCCCTATGATGACAGGAGCTTTATCAGGGAGGAGCACAGTCGCCGCCTGTGGCCAAATGGCCCTACGCGCGCCGTTGATTTTCCGGCTGAAAATGATCGAGGCACCAACTTCGAGCCTTTCCACGTAGAAACACGCCCTTTTCACATTAACACACTGCCTCCAACGCCTCTACAACTATTCCAGCTCTTTCTACCCATATCACTCGTTGAGAAATGGGTATCTTACACAAATTCCTGGATCACGTGGCTCAAAGAAAACGGCGTTATTGACAGCTGGAATACCCCGATGGAGCGGACTTCAAAACTACACAAATGGGAAGGAACAACGGTCTCAGAGGTGTTATCGACGATTGGTGCGCTAATTTATATGGGTGTGCATAAAGAAAAGACGATACGAGGCTATTGGAAACCCCCCAAGCCCGGTGATCAACGTCCTGCGCACTCATTTATCAAGTTCATCTCATACAACAAGTTTCAGCTTATCCACAGGCACCTTCGTCCCTTTGACCACACCAAATTTGACGAAACTGTACCTATTCCGAAGGTATTCCAATGCGTTGAAGAGTGGTCTGACCATATGCAAGCCGTATCCATGCGGATATTCCGGCCCGGGTCTCACCTTGCCGTCGATGAGTGTATGATCCGTTATACCGGCAAAAGCGACGACATAACGGTTATCAAAAGCAAGCCGCCTGGAAAGACAACAAGCTTGTGTTATTTTTAACTACCGTGTTTACCGGTGCCGACGATGAGCGTGTCGTCCGGCAGAGGAAGAAGCCGTCATCACGGAAGTCAGAAGCCAAGCCAATACAGCGTTTTTTTGGTAACGAAGCTACCAAAGAGATCAACATACCGACAGTGGCTGCTACTTATAACGACCAAATGAATCACGTTGACCGTGGTGACCAATTGAGGTCATATTATAAGTACGATCATCCCCTACGCCGTGGTGCGTGGCAGGCACTTGCATGGACTTTCCTCCTTGACGTGGCCCTCGTTAACAGCTATATTGCTCAACTTCACGGACCGCAGCCAAATTGGAAGAGATATACGAATCAAAGGGAGTGGCGAGAGTGCATTTATAACGAATTATTTAATACCTACGGCCATAACAGTCAAGCAAGGAGGCATTACCGAGCCGGAGACGAGCGTGATCTACAACAACCCGAATTACAGAGGGAACACATCGATCGCAAGATCAATCATGTCAACCGCAAGGTAAAGCCAGACTGCCTAGCCTGTCAGGGCTGTCGGCAGGGGCAGCTAAGAGTAAGAGCCCCGGAATGGAGCCCTCTTACGGAGGTCAGCGGCAATGAGGAAAAGAAGAAGATGAAGAGGCCGGATGTGCGGAGTCAGACCTCTCACGGATGCCGTATTTGTGATGTTGCGATTTGTAATACGAAGCATTGTTGGGACTTCTAAAATACTACGTCACCCCATGCACATTGGAGCGGTGATGGGGTGCATGGGGTAGCCTCAGCCGAAGGCTGTGTGTCCGCGGGCCGGGAAGCTATTACTACTACTGCATTATCTACGTACTGATCCACTGCCATGGCCATTCTTGGTATTATGTGACATGTACGGATTCCGTGTGAGCACCTGTCGTTTCCTAAGCTCCTGATCCCTCATCTTCATCTTCATGCCATCCGGGGGAGACCCGTAGACCAGGTGATTACGATCAAATGGTGCATCCAACATCAGACCCTCGAGCGTTTTCACGCGAGAGATAGCTACGTAGCTTAAACCAGTCTGAAAGTCCCGGCAGGACAGATCTGTAACTATCATGTCTTCGGTAATGCTTTGTGACTTGTGCACAGTAATTGCGTAGCATACGATCAGGGGAAACTGGGTGCGAGCGCAGAGAGTGGCTCCGATGAGGAAGTCCCTCTCCACTGGGAGAATCGGCACAATCTTCCTGCCATCAGGGGTGGTCAGGAATACCGGTCCGCTGTATTTGTCGAACTCCATCATGATAACACAGGGAGGGTCTTGGATGGGGTCGGCCCCAGGTGCCCAGCCGATATCGTAAACCGTGCCGCGAGCGCCGTTGCAGAGGCCAACTGGCTGCCAAAGGTTCGACGTCAGCATCAGACGGGAGCCAATGCATATGGGGATCTGCTTCGCAAGGTTGCCCGCCTTGTCATCAGGCGCAGCAGCCGCGCCGGGGCCGACGTTCTTAGCCATGACCTGGATGACTGGCCGGCTGAGGCGGTCGAGGTGATAGTGGTTATATTCGTTCACCCTATCTTTAGTGGCATATACTCGTAAGGCGTTGACAAACCTTGCGACCTCTTGATCGTCTTGTTTTGCCTGTACGCGGCTGGAAAGGAGCTTCCAGGACTCCACAGATAGTTGAAGCAGCCGCAATTCCCCGAGAGCTAGGCGGAATGCCTCCTGATCGTCGCCACGCTGCCGCTGGACAACTTTCAAGAAGACCGATTTATCGAATCGCCTATATGCGTTTCTGCCATTAATCTCTACTCCCTGAACCTCTTTATCGTAATAAAGCGGCTTCTGCAGCACAGGGGGAAGCTGAAAGAAGTCACCAACCAACAGGATGTTCAGGCCGCCAAAGAACTCTTCGTTCTTATTCGGAAACGCCTCTCGGAGACGGTCATCGATCCAAGATAGCTGACGCAGTCCTAGCATGCTCTTCTCGTCAATGATTAGATACTTGATATCTTTAAGCTTCTTCTCGCGGTCGATCTTGGCTGGCATCTACATTCTGTGGTTAGCCCGAAGTACTGCGACCATTAAGTAAGAATATCTGCCCCAGGCCCCTGCGAACCTTTAAACGCGCCGAGTTGAAATATTGAGGGAGTTAGTGACAAAGTCTCCCCTGCACGGCGTCGTGAACGATGGCCTCGCTGGATAGCAGCCCGCTTGGCCCTTGCGCCAGCCATGGAGGAATTGTCCTGTGAGTCTCTCCCGCACTGGAGGAATCTAGGAGCCAAGTCAGAGTGACCTATATCCCTTAGAGTGCCATAAGGCTACACTTACGCTAGTAGCAGGGATTCAGACCAACTGCAAAGCGAGAAAGTTGAGATACATAAGGTCCCACCTATTTTATATGATGCCAGAAGTCACGGCTCTAACATATCTACATCATAGTACATAACATTCCATATTGCTACACAGCTTATCGGCGGTCAAAGAGCGTACCGTTGATCTCCCGGGCCTCCGTGGGTCACCAAGCCCAAGTGTAGCCTTACGGCACTCTAAGAGATAAGACGTGCTGCTTCGGATAGTAGACGGATCATAATGTGAGGCGGTTAGTAGTGTCGGCTGCATAGGAGGTGAGGGAGCTATTGTACGGAAGAGCCGCGAGCTTTGTTGGGTTGGTGGAATTGGCGTCCCTAACACTACACGCGGCTGGCTAATCGACGCCCGGATAACGTCTTGGCTGTATGACATTGCCGTAGCCTCTCTGGCGACGTAGGCTGGGTTCCGAGCAGCGCTCCTAATAGTGCGCACCATTAAGAGCACTATTAGTGCACACTGCCGTGCACACTAATAGTCCGTGCACTATTGGTTCAGTGTACGTTTCTCGGACTACACTGCTGGTTCAGTGCAAGCCTTCAGACCACACTGCTGGTTCAGTGCAAGCCTTCAGACCACACTGATGGTCCAGTGTGAACTTGACCAGACTGACCACTAGTGCAGTGCGAGGGTCGCAGACTAACAGTCCCACTAGCGCGCTGGGGAAATTTCCAATAGGGCGCTAAGACATGTTAGCGGGTACAATAGTTTAGCTGTGTTAAGCTATTGTAACGTAGGTATCACGCTACTGACACAATCGTCTTAAACAGTGTCCATATTCAGCAGCGAACCTAACTTTTTACCGTGGCCAATCATTGGCCAGCGGACTTGATAAGGCCAAACCGGGAAGTTGAAGGCGGAATCCAAGAACGACTTGGAGCCTGTAGTCCAAACCAATCTCTAGGACTTCTGAATTGGCTGGTTACCAAGCATGGGTGGCCGGATCCAACGATTGGAAGCGGTTGGTTGATTTCAGCCCCTGCGGCTTGGCCTGTATATTTGTAGTCATCGACTCTCAAGTGCCTTGGGAGGAAGTTGTACAGCCTATATCTACACCCACTACCCTTGAGGTCGACAGACCAAAGGTGCCACAAGCAACCTGGTCTCTTCAACAATTCTGCTCTACCAGACTCCCGTGATCGCCACCTTATTGTCTACGTGCCGTCTTTGCTGAATCATGTCCTCTAGCGTGGATCACTCCGAGACTGCCAGTGCTATTGGCAGTACCAGCCATACGGTTGACTCCGACCTTCTTGCTCATACAGCATTATCACCATCATCTTCGCCACCCTCTAGTGCGCCCCGCAAAAAGACGTCTCCCATCTGGCGGTACTGTCGAAGCGAAGAAGGGAAGGGTACTCCGGCAGCTTGGGTCGATTCCAACGGAACGAAATGGTGGCATTGCCAACCCTGCTTCGACAAGAAAAGAGCGAAGAAATACAACTGCTCTGGTGGGTCGTCCGCCATTGTCAATCATTTGCGGACGGAGCACAAGATCATGGTTTCTGGAAGGCAAGAGACCATGCGGGAAGTGACGCAAAGTCGCCTTGGAGACATCACTGCCTTCCTGGCCGATGAAAGTCTTGCCTCCACCAAGAAACGCAAGGCGACGGCAGAGGAAGATGCCCTAGACCCAGCTACCCTGCGCGAATTGTACTGTCGATACACAGTAGCTTTGCAGCCTCTCCTTTGCTCATGTTGAGCAGCCGGCCTTTCGCGACTTTATCCGGTATATTCGTCCGGCCGCTGATGATCTCCTCCCGAGGTCTGGTGACACGGTTAAAAATGACTTACAATGGGGATACGACAACAAAAAGGAGTTTGTAAAGCGAGCTCTACAGAATGCCCTCTCATCAATCCACATTGTTCCTGACAACTGGACATCGCCAAATTGTTTTGGCGTAATAGGATTCACAGTTCAATTCGTTACCGAAGATCATGGCCTGCAGTCACTGGTGGTGAGGATAAAGGAATTGGAAGGACAGCACAGCGGCGAGAACATGGCAGAAGCTATCATGGAGCTCATACGAGAATTTGGAATAGCGTCAAAAGTTGGATACTTTATGATGGATAATGCCACCAACATGAACACCATGATCGACAAAATCTCCGACGACTTAGAACAGGAGTTCGATGTTTTCTACGATCCTCTTCCTCACCGACTTCGCTGTTTCGGCCACATCATTAATCTGGCTGTGATGGAGTTCCTCATTGGAAAGCGACCACCCACAACTGATTCCTACCACGGGCCATCCGACGAGGAAGTTGAGCAATGGAGAAAGCGAGGGGCGATAGGCAAGCTGCATAATATCGTGGTCTACATCACTTGGACCCCCCAGCGACTTCAAACGTTTACTCGTCTCACCGACGGTCTAAGGCTACGACGCGATAATGACACTCGTTGGAATTCGTGGTACGGCATGGTCGAATGGGTCCTCAGGCCTAAAATCCGGCAAGCTATCACTGTATTTTGTGCTCAGGAGCCGGCTCTGCAGGACGATGTTCTGACTCCAGCTGACTGGACAACTTTGGCGGAGACTCATAAATTTCTCGAGCCATTTTATGACGCTACAATAGCCAATGAAGGCATGGGGATTTCCATCTCTGACGTTCTGCCTGCCATGGACTATCTCTTGCATCACATTGAGGCGGCCAAGAAGGCCACTACCATCCCCCACCTGGCAACTATGATGGAGACCGCGTGGGCAAAACTGGCCGACTACTATGAATTGACGGAAGATTCGCCGGTCTATTCAGCAGCGACGGTGTTGAATCCTTCCCTCAAGTGGGCATACATGGAGAAGACTTGGGAGGGCAAGACTGAATGGATTGAGAGGGCTAAAGCCCGCGTAGGCGAGCTATGGAGGGAGGCGTATAAATCAACCACCTCCTTGCCTGTTCTTCGACCAGGTTTTGCACAGGAGCCAACGACAAGGCGACTAAATGGGTACAAAGTGTGGATGAAAGAGCAAAAGGCTACCATTTTCAACATGGACTACGACGAGTACGAAGCGTACTGCCATGAGCCTGTGATTATGGTATCGGATCCGCTGAAATGGTGGTTGGAACCAGCGCAGCGACGGCGGTTCCCTAACTTATCTTTGATGGCCATTGACATTCTGTCGATTGCGCCGATGTCTACTGAGACAGAGCGACTCTTCTCTAAGGCCAAACTCTCGGTAACAGAGCAGCGAGGAGCTATGAATATCGAAACGTTGAATCTCTTGGAATGCCTACGATCCTGGGACAGTAGCGTTCTGATAGTCCCATCAGAGGTAAGATTTCTGCTTTGTCAGATGCGCGGTTGTCTAAGTGTGTCTAGTGTTGCTATGTACGGCAGCCGCCAGCACCATCTCCAATGCTTAGTATTCAGGAAAGGGGTTAGCAAGGCGGCGGGTGAGGCAATTCGACGACGGCGTTGGGAGCTTTGGAGGCAGCGTGGCAGGTACGAGGAGGGCAGGCCGCAAGTCGGGTTATTTTGTTCAGACTAATAGTGTAGACCACAGTTTGCACTGTTGGTTTAGTTTGGCCGTGATGAACAGACCAACAGTTCAGTTTGCGTTTCTCAGGCAGACTGATAGTTTAGTTTGGCCAAGTCAGGCGGACTGGCAGTTTAGTGTGGCTAAGTCAAACGGGTCGGCAGTTTAGTGTGGCCAAGCCAAATGGACTAATGGATCAGTTTGAGGTCTCTAAACCGAACGGTTGCACTATTAGGAGCCCTGGTTCCGAGTCTGTCGTTAAGAGGCGATAGGCCAGCATCTTCTTCAGTTCTCTTCGGAGCGGGACCCTCAGTTGAAGAAGGACCGACGGCGAGGTTTCTTAATGTCAGGATCGCGCCTTTGGATCTGGAACGCTTCACTTAGTTAGTATTGAATGTCTTGCGGAGTGGGGAGACAGGGCTGACATGAGAATTGCACCGACTACGACATTCCAGGCAGTTCTTGGTGTTCCCAGCAGATTTCCGTTTGCTGACGAAGTCACCAGCCGGTTTCTTCTCGCCACAGCGGGCACAGACAATGGACACTAAGTCATCTTGAAGCCCTTGAGGACTAGACTTCGGATGCATTACTCAATGACGCAAGACATGAAGATGCGTTGCGTGAACGAAGTTTCCATGCCAAGCGAATGCCAAGCGAAATTCCGAGTAAACAAGCCAGGGGGACTGCTAGCTGGTAAGCTAGGCCCACTTTTTATGAGCCGTCGTCCAGTTGCTCCTCGTTTTGTGGCCGTCCATACAAAATTTAAGCCAATCAGAGACCGAGAAACTTATTAATCCCTGTCTGCACCAAACCCTCATTATTGGGAAAACTTATGGATTAATGTAGAGTCAGCCTTCGGCTGAATCACCACCTAATTTAGCAGAGGAATTATGTACCCTTTTTTTGGCGCCTTCTGATTGGATCGAACCCCTCGTCGTGACCTGGTTGGAGGTGTTTGCGCACTCAGGAGATGGGTTTTTGGACTGTGGCTTAGCGTGGCGAAGCGCGATCAGGGCGCTATGCGGCCCGAGCGTAGGGAGGGCGCGGAAGGAAGAACCTTTCGTTCCGAAAGGCACCACGAAATCTGGTACAGGAGACCGGTCCCCTACGGGGCCCGCCAATGCCTTTCGGAACGAGGCTGAGAAAAGTGGCGCGGCGAGTGGCGCGGCGATTGTGGTGCAGCTCGAGGCTGAGGGAAGTGGCGCGGCGATTTGTGGTGCAGCTCGCACGGACCGCTTGGTGGACCGAGTTTACGAAGGAGGGCGCGGAAGAAAGAACAGGAGACCGGTCCCCTACGGGGCCCGCCAATGCCTTTCGGAACGAGGCTGAGAAAAGTGGCGCGGCGAGTGGCGCGGCGATTGTGGTGCAGCTCGAGGCTGAGGGAAGTGGCGCGGCGATTTGTGGTGCAGCTCGCACGGACCGCTTGGTGGACCGAGTTTACGAAGGAGGGCGCGGAAGAAAGAACCTTTCGTTCCGAAAGGCACCTTTCGTTCCGAAAGGCACTGCAAGCACTGCGACTACACGAAAACGCCTAATTCGGTAACGACGAACATGAGCCGAGCCCGCAAGCACCTGCGGGACTTTCACGGCATCCGGGTTATAGAGTACGCCGAAAGGCCGGATCTGAAGAAGCAGCAACAGGAGACCGGTCCCTGCGGGCCCGCCAATGCCTTTCGGAACGTCCCTCGGATCCTCTGATTTCTCTAATGGTTCTTCGATCGATGACGGCTCGGTGTATTGACGGAGGGTATACGGCGTTAGGTGGTCCTTTGGGAGGTGAGTAGGACGGTTTTGTTTCGCATCACTGTGGCTTACTGTCCAGAACCTTATCTGCCGGGTGACGTAAGGATTCGATACCATGGGAACTGTAAGAACTTGACTCCTCAATTCTCCTAAACAGAAAGCTTCCGAAATCGCAAATTTATATATTATATCCTTATCTTTATTTCTTTGACCGCCTGATCATCCTCAGGTTGTAGTACTGAGCCACTCTCCATGGCGCCAATCGATTACTCCAAATGGGACAACACATAGATGCCGATTCCGAGCCACAAACCCCCACTCAGCAGGTGCCTCCGGCTGAAGCAAACCCAGCACCTGCTCCAGCCACCTCGCAGTCGGCTGCACCGGCGTCGACGGCAACACACAGCACGTCAGGGTCGGTCCAAGCCGTCATCGTCCGGTGCGACGTTGAGAGACTGGAATTCGCGCCTTGGTCCGCTACGACGATCCAGGCAGATCATCCCGTCTTCTCACAGCCCGTGCCTCCTGTCCCAGGACTCATCGAGGTCCCGCTGGTCCTCCACCGCGTAGGCACTCAGTCCGCAAACCGGGCCGACCTCGACAACCAGATCGCCACGTATCTCAATATCGACGCCGAGTCCGGGTTTGCCCCCTCGGAGTGGCGGTCATATGTCGGCACCGTGGTGGTCGCGCGCAAGGACATGAAGCTGTTGCTGCCGCACCATCTCGAGGGCGTGTGGATGTACTGCGACCACATTCTGGACCTCTTCGGTGAGGGAGAAGGTGCGCCGAGAAGTCTGTACAATAGACAGGCCTTCGAAGAGTGGTGGGAGGATTATTGTGAGGAACAGAAGGAGTTCCGGCCGGGAAATGGAGGCGAGAAGGATCCGGATGATTGGCGGGCCGTGAAGTCGCCTTATGAGATGTAGGGGTCGTAATTTGCCCTAGGCGTGTGTCCTGGATAACAGAAACGTTGTGCCTCGCCGTCGGGCGATCTTTTAGATGGTATCTCACGCTGTCCTACGCGTGGCTTTGCTGACTTTCAAATATCCGTCTCGTTTCCGCGGCTAGATCTGTCAACCTCTGCATGCCATCAACTATACTCTGGTCCAGCTTATTCCCGATGAAGTCCTGGTGTCGTACGGGACTGAGAAGCTTGATGCCTTGTAGTGTCCTACACCTGGACAGCTGCACATAGAGACTAGTAAAGTCGCATTTAGAAGGTTGGCCATTGGTCATACGATTTCCTCGCAGCTCTAAGAGTACTTCCACAAACGTCTTGCTTTGGGCTTTATAGTCAGTGAGGACAAAGGCCGGGACAACCGGCAATCCCCGGCGAGTGCATTTGCCCGATAGGAACCTGAAGTGGGAGTTGGCTGGATTGAGGGTGTGTGAGACAGGTCGGATGAGCACTGTCCCCGTTGGGAGGGCTGGGACAGCTAAATCCTTTGTCTCTCGCGACTGTAATAATATGCCCAGTGGCGGGCCAAAGTGGATGGTAACGTCGTCCGCAAGATGATAGCCTGGGGATTTCGGATCGGGGATGACGTCCGCAGCGGCAAGCTCAGCGCCATTCACAATCTTCAAGCCGGTATATATATTTTTGTTGACTACTACAGGCATCCCCTGGGCATAGAAAAAGATACCAGGGACCTTGCAGTTGGAATCGTCTCCTTGTTCTATAGTCTGGGCGATCTCGTTCTGAGATAGGGTTCTACTCCGCCAGGTGTGGGTCGAGACGAAGATAGAGATATGTCTCTTGTTAAACCGGGCCCAGTCTGCCACAGCTTCCATGTTGAGGCTCCATCGGTTGCGGTTGAGCGGTGTTATGGCGCGCAAGCCATCCTTGAAGGTGATTTGGGAGCGGTCCACGAGCTTCGTGTTGAGCAGGTCAAGGTCTTGCTGTGTCTGGACCCCAGCCCGTACTCTGTCCAGAAGAGCGCCTAGCTGAGGATCGTCTCGTGCTCGGACTTGTTCCTCGAGAAGAACGACAGTCTTGAACATCAGCCACAGACTGTAGCCACGGTGGTGGGAAATAGTCGCTTGTCCAAGGGAGGCGGCGAAAGCGGGATCCACGATTCGGTCCACCAGGAGGCTTGTCTCTAGCACTGGGGGGAACTGATAGAAATCCCCCATCAAGAGAACAACGGGAATGCCGCCAAATGGCTTATCTAGGCAGTCGCGGAGCGACTGGAGGTGGCAGCTGGCGTTGAACAGAGTGGCTCCCCCAAGCATGCTCACTTCGTCGATCACGAGGGCTAGCTTCTGCTTGCACGTGCATTTTTTCGCTTCCGAGAATGTTGGAGGCTGTGTATTGTGGGAGCGATGGGTATCCAGTCCGCAAGCCGAATGCAGCGTCGTCCCGCCGATCTGGGCTGCCGCACTGCCTGACGTGCCGGTAATCTGAAGGTGATGCGGCTGACCTCTGGCCGCGAATACGTAGCGCAAGGCATCGACGATCCTGGATTTTCCAGTACCGCCTGGTCCTCCAATGTACTGAAGATGTTGACCAGCGGAGTCAGGGTTGGCAGCGTTCTTGTCCAAGAAGCTGCACACCAGCTGAAGAGCCATACTTTGCAGATAGTTGAGCGTATAGCTGGAGGCGGCAAGATGCCCCAGCTCCACAAAGCTTTTGGTGAGGCCTACGTCGAGAAATATTCCAGGACCTTGTATGACTGGGTCTTCATCTTGCCTCGGAATGGGAATCTCTGTGTCACAATGCCGAACAAGCAGATCGTCGATGTCGGCGTTACCCGTGGAAGTTGTGCCACATTGGAGACCGCTCTCTATCTCATCGAGCATTCGGAGATGCAGCATGTCCTGGGCCTTTGCCGCGGCCCGAACATCCTCCCCAGAAAGAGTCGGATGCTGGTATAAGGAGCTATCCTGGTTACGGCGAATTTGCTGATAAAAACCTTCTTGACGTGGGACAAAAGGTCGACCCTCTTCAGCCGGGTTCTCTTGGCACAGGTCCCGGATCAGGCTCCGCAATACTGGGGAGTCCCTCGTAGCGTCGGAGTCTCGCACGGCATTGTGCAGAGCCCGGAGGAGAGCTGTATAGTTTTGGTGATGTTCAGCCGTCGTTGCAGACTCTTCACTACACTGACTACAGTCGCCTTCATCGAGAGGGAACTCAACGTCAACCGTATCGTCGCCCTCCGAGCGGCTGGCCCAGAGCTTTGCGTCTTTGCGCGCGTCTTCGGCTGATTTGCTGAGGAGGGAGATGTTCGAGACGTGGAAACGCAGCCGGCCGCAGAGAAAAGCTTCATAGGTTAACCATATATTGGTGATATCGCCGCGTGTCTCGGAAAGGAAGTCTTCCCAAGGTACGAACAAGGCCAAATGGAGGACAGAGTTGCTAGGCAGAAGGTCAGAACCGGGCTCGGAGTCGGTAGCATAGACTCTGGAGCGTACCGTTTGAAATATACTGGGTGGTCGTCTTCGTGGTCGTTGCTGATGTATCCTTGAAAGATGGGCACGGCGTATTCGTGAGGTCGCCAAAGTTCTTGCAGCCAGCCGTGGCATTCGGGAGAGGATCCCTCAAGAGATATGTGGGTTTCATCCTCATCTCGGCCACTGCGACGCACCAAGTTAATCATCGACATATAGTCATAGAGGCACAGAGATCTCAGAACTTGACCTCTGCAGGCATAAGCGTCCAAATACAACAAGGTACGCCCGCCTTCCCTAAGCTGCACCGCCTCAGGAGGCTCCTCTAGATCTGTTTCTACGCCGGCCTCCCGACGGAGATGCATCCAACGCCGGAAGATGGCCCAATACAGTGCGGTCAGATTTAGGAAGGACCAGTGCGGCACGTTGGTAAAGTCCGTCTGATAGCCCAGCAGATGGTAACACACCTCTACAGCCGAGAGCTGTCGCTCGGAAAAGATTCGATTTGCTGCCCTCATCAGAAACTGGCGACTCTCATTCAGCAGAGCGGGGCGCCCGTCGCGCTCGGCGGGGTCCGACACCTGACGCCTCCGTTCAGCAGATTCAGAGAGCTGTCGGAAAACCTCGGCTGCGAGGACAATACGTTTCCACATTGGTGTATCCAGTTTAGTGGCGTAGTTTGTGATGTAAAACACCATGGCCAGGCCCTTGGTCCTCGTCAAGATCATCGAGATGTCGTGGTTGTGGCGGAGTCCGATCGCCATTGCTTTGTTATATCGGTTGACTAGCGAGTGGTTCCGGCGGATATTGAGCAGCCCATCCTTTGTAAATCCCGTCTCTTCGACGATTTTCCAAGGCGCCTTGAACCGACAAACGGTCCTTCTGTTCCTGCCCGCACTCTGTTCGGCGAGTCCCTTCAGAGAATATTTGAGACAGGTATAAGTGTGCGAGTGAACCTGGCAACAATACGCAATGTAGTTGGACTCGTTTTCGAAGGCTGCAGTGAGAGCTTCCGTGCTGTTCATCATCTCCTCAACCGGGTGGATTGGCTTCCTCTCCTGTCGGACGGCGTTCCCCGCGTTCTCGTCTAAACATTCATGAAAGACCGAGTCTATATACTGAACTACTCGGGCACGGTATTCTTCCTCAGCAGGATCGGCCATGTCGTCGATCAGCGACGGCAATTGCATGTTGCCGGCCAACCAGAGTAGTCCATGTAGATGTAGACTGCCGCGTTCGTTCGTTTCCACCGTTGCATAATAGTGACTGATCTTCCCGAAAACCGATTCTTGGCCTGTCCTGACGTATTTTTCGAAGAACAAAGAGACTTCTCGGTGGAAGAAGATGGCGGAGCTGACCGGATCCATGGTGCTAAGGGCGATCCTGTCATACCTCCCCCGAAGATCGGCTAAAAGTTCCTTTGCCGTGTCATACTCGTGGAGCCTGTGGATGGAGAGCCACATCTTCACCGGGTTGTTGATGTCATTGGGGTTGATGGTAATCCAAATCGCAGGCATACCGGTCCAAATGTCAAGTGCTTGTATCTTCCTCCGCATCAGCAGTCGACTTTCGTTAGAGAGCGGCTGTGCGTGGCCAAAGATGGACAGCTCCCGGAGCAGGAACGATATGTCGGGGTCAGTCGTCTTCTTTGTCTCTCGCATCTCATTCTCGGCGGCTTTTAGGCGGTCCATCGTCAAGCTCCCATACACCCGTTCAAGTTCCTGAAAGGAGCCCTTTGTCATGCGGACCATGCTGATACGGCGGTTGGAGGATCGGAGAAGGATGTTGAAAACCAAGAAACAGAAGATGGGATGGGTGGCAAACCGGCCTCCGTGTCGTTGCAGAACATACTTAGCCCAGTAGTTGAGCGAATGATTGGAATGGCGTCGGGCAGGCACCGAAGCATCTTGTTGATTGGGATTCGCCTCCCCCCGTGCCTTTGGGCCACCCCTCCCCCACGGGAAAAGCTTCGGGAAGGTCCGCGGGAAGAAGTCCTCGTGCAGGGTATCTGCGAAGTCGGCACCACGCTCCACTCTGATGAATGGCTGTTCGCCTGTTGTTTGAAGGCGCATGGTGCATGGCTCCCCGTCGTCGGCAGCTCGACTCTGACTCGTCTGGAGAGCGTCGGCTAAGAAGGACAGCTTATCGGCCTCCTCGAAAGCGGTTGGCCCGTCAAGAGGAAACATGCCGGATGATGAGGTCCCATAAACGACTTCACCGTCGCGGTCGGCGTCATCCGGAGGCAAGGGACGGTGCTGTTCGATCGACAGAGTGCCATCCGGAGGGCAGGGGTCTTCGCCGGAGCCAGTTTGTGCCGAGGTGAGTAGTTCTTCAATACTCACGAGCCGGTTCTCCTCCAACCCTCGATCGGTATCTGGGACGATGTGGTTCGTCTGCGTCTTCTCAACAACCGACGGCTCCTCCCTCTACATCATGTCCATGATGAGGGTGGGAACATTAGAGCCCTCCGCGTACCGCCAATCGTCTATCTCGCCGTGGTTGATTTTGATGTGCTCGTAAAGTGGGTTGTTTTTTTGGAGCCACGACAAGGCAGCCCTTACACGGGACTTGCGCACCTGAAGAAGATGCCCAACGTCTGCAGGGTTAGGTTTGCTCGAGCCGCTCCAAGAGACGTGGATGTTCTCGACGGCCTCCAGAAGAGGGTGTGGGAGAACTGTGGCAACAAGATCCTCCACTTTGTTCGGAAAGACGACAATATGGCCCTTCACGTGCTTCCGGTAACTGAGTCCCGACGGGGTCTTGTTATCAACTGTGAACTTTGTGATGTAGCCGAAAGGGGCTTGGAGAGCAATCAGCCTCTCTTCAACAGGAGAGAGGCCATCGAGTTCTTCAGGGTACCGATGCTCACATCCGATGTCCATATTGTTGACCGAGCAGGCTTTGGGCAGCTTTCCACCCTCCAAGCCGGTGAGGCACTCGCGGCACACGTGAACTCCAGCATCGTCGTCCTGTGGCAGGCACTTCCCGCACTGCTGAAGATTCCTCGTGGCCTGCAACAAGAAGGGCGTCAACTGCCTCTTCCACTGGATGGTGGTAAGTTCGCAAGGCGCATGCTTTCTGTAGCAGAAGACGCAATGGGAAATTGGCAACGTCTTCTCATCTGTAAATGCCTGGTAGAACGACTTGGAAGCCTCTACCTGAGGGGCGAGTGGGACCTCCTTGCACCATGATCTTGTCACCGATGCCTCCTGCTTGTCGCGAAAGCAGGATTCGCGATATTGCAGAATAGATTTGATGGACTCCTGCTGGAGTTGGACGGTTTCCTGCATCGGCCGCGGCCTCTTTGGGGAGCGGTTGGGTTGCGTGCCCGGCGGAGTGGGAAGCGTTTCCCCCATTGATCGTCGCCTCTTCGGAGGCCGGCCCGGTTGCGTGGGCGGCGGAGTTGGAAGCGCTTCCTGTTCCCTAGGGCGCTCTGGTGAAGGAGTGGTTGGCCGATGTATCCGTTCGGTCTCTCCGGCCCTTTGACGGGCTCGGTCTTCGGCGTGCTGGCGGTCCAGATGATCCAACATGCGGAGGATCTCCTCATGGGGGACTCTGACAGGCTCCATTTGGGGCTCGAGGAGAGCTTGTAGAGTGGCATCGTCGGGATGGACTCTGACCGGCTCTTGCCGGCGGGGGACGGCTCTCTGAAATGTCAGGGAATTTGGAACCGTCGATTGAGAGGCTCCCTGCCTCCCTCGGGCCCTGTTCTGAGTGCGTTGCCGATCCAGATCTTCCAACGTACGGCGGATGTCATCAATTGGGACTCTAACTGGTTCTTCCCGGGGCATGGTAACAAGTGGATGTGAGGCATGGGCGTGGTGAGGAGGGAAAGGAGAGGTAAAACAAATGGCGCGCCATCAGGATAGGAGGCAGCTAGCAAAAGAAACAATCGACCGCCACTTGTAGAAAAGAAACAACTGAGAGCTGCCGGTAGGGCGGTCTCCCCGTGCCACTGACAAATCTGTAGGTTTCACAAGGGTAGGGTTCGAACCACTGGTTGAAGCCGAAATAGTGCTGTATTTAGGCTTCGTATTGATGGATCTTGTGTTGTTGTATCATCTAACTAGCCAGCAGGTGCGCAGTGGGGAGATATGGATCTGTGCCCCATAGGCCGATAAGGCAGTCCCCTTATCGCTTCCAGGTGGGCGCACATACCACCTGCCGCATCCCATCTGCTGCTTGTATGTATCCTGGCCGCGATGTTCCAACAAAATCTCAACCATTTCAACCATTTCTACCAATTCTCCGTGGATGTACGGACGGTGGCGGAGCTCCATTTCAACCACTTTTCAACCATTTCCACCATTTCCACCTTCTCCGTGGATGGACGGATGGTGGCGGAGCTCCGGGAAACTGTCCCCCCCTCCCCGCAGAAAGCAAGGGCCGGGCCGGGTTAGTCCCCACGGAGCAGCGGGACGGGGAGGGGCCGTCCCCACGGCGACAGCGGGGACGGGCAACAGGAGACCGGCCCCTACGGGCCCGCCATCAAACCTTCGGAACGAGTCTTTCAGTTTGTGGGTTTCATGAAGGTCTACAGTTTGAGATGTCGCGGGTATCATGGTTGTGGCTGATGAGCGCACGGACTATTGAGTGTTTTGAAGATTGCATCTAGCGCACGGACCAAGGAGATTCTCTCTTATTCCATCTCATCATCGTGATTCCAGTTCAATTCAACAACCATTGATAATGTTGAGATGAATGCCCTTGGGAAGTACGAAAGAGCTAGGCAGTAGGCATCATGCTGAGCCCTCCTCCGCTGAGCGTCCATCAAATGTTCTACATGGACAGAACTGTATTTGTTGGAATATCACTAACACTGCCAGGGCTAGCGCCAGGATCGTAGGCACCCACGTGTGTAGACCACAGCTAGTAACAGCTGTAAGGGCACGTGCAGGTGCCTCCCTGCTAGATATAGGGCCACTTCGTGGCCCTATTACCTAGCCTAGATTCTGTTCTTTAGACATCAAGTAAAACACCAAGTTAACCATCACGGTTTTGACGTCTCACCCGCCCGAAAGAGCAATTGCTATAACAGCAGGATACCTGAGTTATCCAACACTGATCAGTGGTTAACCTACCAGGTCCACCACTCAGAATACCGCAGATCAGCAAGGTTCATCAGAAGAGACAGCAGTTACGATATAGCTGGCTTCGGCCCATTACGCGCCAACAGCCCCTCACTATCGTAGCTACTGTGCTACCAGGAAACCGGTTCATCTAGCTCCCCGTCACTGGCCCAGCTAGATCACCGGCACCCTCATCCTAGCTCCCCTTCCAAGGCCCAGCTAGGCGCGTCCATCACGCACGACAACAGCTGCTTCAACGGTTATATAACCACAGCAACAGCAGCCACCCGATCACAATCGACAAGACTACGGAGTACCATCGTCACCCAAGGACGTGGGAATCCCGGAGACCCTGACAACAAAGCAATAAGGGGCAGCATTAGCCCGATCAGGGCTAGCCAGCCACACCATCACATCATCAGTTTCATAAGGTTTCATAAGGTACGCTAGCAAGCAATACCTAAGATGACATCAGAGACGCCAGACAGCTCCCAGAGCAGCGACAACAGCAGTGGCGATACCCTCAAGGGGACGTCAAGGGGAACGCCTATTCCCGAGGAATACCAGGACTTCATTGATCCAGCACTTTGGGGCAAACTCAACCTGCTAGATCTGGACGATGAAAGTAACCCACCTTCGGAACAGCACATCGGCTCCTTCATTCTCTTCAATGTAACAGCCTATAAGCGCCAGGGCTTGTACGGCCGTTACCTATGGGCCCGAGCCTATGATGACTTCGAAGAGTTTGAAGAACAGCACTTCCGGGTCAACAAGAAAGCCTGCAAGATACTAAGGTCGTTCATGCTAGAACAAGGTATATGGATGGGCACCAACCGCCAGGCCCACGCCATCAACGTGGCAACCGCTTTACAGCAGTACCACGTATGGACAGACCTAGAGATCGAACAAACTGCTAGCAAATACCCCAGGTTCCTCAACAACCTCGACAAGATCCCCAGATTCAGGGAACACCTCAAGGAGGACCCAGCAGTCCTTGCGAAGGCAGCAGTCACAGCCCCAGTACGGCCACTGCAACTGCAGTTGCCAAGCCCCGAGAATACCACTCCACCTCCAGCCCCAGCTATACATCACCAGCAGCAGCAGCAGCTGCAGTATGACACCCCACGACATACAGCACCGTTAACAGCAACTGACACACCCACGGAGCCAGATGTCCCTACCTCACGGCAGGTGACAGACCTCTCTAAGATGTACACCGACGACAACAAATACGGTGGCGACATATATGACGTGTTAGAGAACAAGCTGCTGATTTTCCGGGACTTCTGCGGTAAAGTTTCAATTCCGCAGACGCAATTTTCACATGTATTCTCCCTGATGCTGAAGGGACGGGCATTACGCTTTTACTTCTCGAACCTCGCCCGGACCCGCCCAGTAATGCAGTTCACACACATGGTACAACAGACGTTACAGCACTTCGAGCCCGAAGAGATGCAGCAGACGTACCTGTCAGAGTGGCGGTCTATTACACTTGCGAAGATGATAACCGAGCACCCAGCAAAGTCAAAGAGCGAAGTCTTCGAGTTACTACTGGAAAGGATAACATTACTCCACAGCGCACTACCTACGGTCAGTGGCAGCAGAATTGCTCTCAAGGAGCAAATCATCAACGCCTGCTACGGCCAACCCGAGTGCGCCAACGCGCTATACCGACCTGCAGTAGATTGCGAGGGCGTTATCCAACAGATCCGCGGTTCTATTAAGCTAGCAGCGTCAACGCAGCATTTCCATACCGCTGCAACGCTCCCTCAAGAACCCACCAGCAACCCAGTACAGTACTGGACGGACCGAACGTTCCGTGGCCAAGGGAGAGATACGAAGTACGGCAACCGCGACTCTAATCCCAGCTCCCAGAGCAAGAAGTGTTACGTCTGCAACAAGCCCGACTGCTGGTCCACAAGGCATACAGCAGACGAACGAACACAGGCCTACCGGAAATTCAGGACCAACAGGGCAGCCACCAGCACTTCGCAATCCTCCTACAAGGCGTTTTTAACGTGGCACGAAGGCCCTGAACCAACTGTAACGCTGTCACGCAGCGGCAGCCCTGATCTCGTACAGCAGTACTTCCAGGAACTCGCAGACAGCAGGAACAACGAGCCTAGCAGCGAAGAGGATGCTGCGTGGGAAGACTCCCAACAGTTCTTCACCAGCTACTTCACATCGACAACGACGATTGATGGCCCCGCCCTCGCCAGGCTTTCTATCCATACTCCATACTCCATACAGACCCGTATGGAATATGGAATATGGAATGGGCCTCGTATGGAAGCTTATTCCATACGTATGGAATACAAAAAATGACGTCATCTCACACTACCACTATCGTAAAGAACCAGGTTTGGGAGCTCTGCAATTCAGTAATTGTACAGTGATTTGCCTGCCGTCGGCTGCAGACAGCGCTGACATTGAAGTATGAACCAGCATAGACGAAGGTTTGGGATCACTCTGAAACAGACTACAATAGCGGGAATAATATTTTTACTTTTCAGTCTTGAAAAGAATCAGGTGTTGAGCCCCGCCACCTTTCCATACTACCACCTTCTTCCTCGTTATCCCCCTCTTCGACCAAGTCGACCGGAATTCCCTGGGTGATGCCGCTCTTAATCCAGCTCTTCATGCACTCTCCTCTCTCGATTGTACGACTTCCCAGCCGACATCGATCCCATGATATTGTGCGTCGTGCGCCAGAAAAGACGCGCTCTGGCTCGGCCGACATAGCGGGTATTGAGAGGATATCGACGGCCATTTTGGATAGACGGGGGTATCGTTGTTGCTGCTCCTCTCTAAGCCACCAAGCAAGCGGGGGACAGTCGATGGCGACAGGAGTTTCCGCGGTGAAGGACTTGTATTCGTCGAGATCACTCATCGCTGGGCTAACGACATCGAGCTCTCGAGCAAGCAGGTCATACTCGTCGAGTGGCTGTAGGCTGTCTCGTAGCTCAGGCGTTGTGGTGGTAATCGGTAACCCCTGGTAGTAATCCTCCCAATACTTCTTCACGCCATCAAGGACTGGTTTGTGCCACGATTTGGGCCAGTTCTTCTTAACATGGGCCATACGCCGCGACGGATGAAGTATCATGGCTGCGCCATAGGCAGGGCTCTCATCTGTAAGCTGGTAATACTTGTCAAATATAGCCCATGAGGCTGCAATGCAACTTCGGAGGGGATGATTGTCGGATTGCTTTTGGAAGGCTTGTGTGTAATGCTTGTGAAGAACGTCCATGGTGAAGAGCGTGCGGTCCAGAGTGGCATAGCGGCCCTCCGTGAGTTGAGTAATCTTCCAGAAGGGTTGAAGGAAAGCGCGTGTTTCCCGTAGGACTCGCCACTCATTAGGGGTGAGATAATCGTCCTGCGTGTCCTCATAGTACTTTCTCTGATACCACTCCACATGCTCCTGGAGATCAAGGACAACGTCTAGAAGAAGGAACCATGAGTTCCAGCGCGTATCGTTGTCAAGGCCCAACGACCTTCCAGCGCGCTTCTTAAATAGATTCCACCGATAATCATTCTCGCGCATGTGCACTGAGATATTGTGGACTTTGCCAAGTGGCCCCAGTCGACGCCAACCAAGCGCTTTTTGCGCCTTGACCCGTTCAGCAAAGTCACTGCCAAACGCAACTTCGTCGTCACCCTCAATCTGTTCCAGAGCTGCTCGTGCGGCTTCTTTGGAGTCCATGAAGAGGAAGGCTTGAACAGCGAGGTTGATGACATGGCCATGGCATCGAATCCTCTGCTTCTTTGCCTCCCAGTTGATGCCTTTCCCCTGAAGATGTTTGCCCAGCAAACGGCAGAGCTTGTCGTTTGAACCATGGTTATCACCGGTATAGAAGCCGATCTTATTCCAGATGTTATAGTCTTCGAGGACATGCTGGAGAAGCTTCCACTGCTCAGCTCCGCCATGGCTACCCGGCCCATCGAGGCCGGGTAGCTCTGATAGAGCAAGCAGCGCTTGCAGTGTCTCCTTAGCGTCCGTGTCGACAAATTTGACGCAAATTCCAAGGAAGGCCTTGTGATTCGGAGCCGACCAAACATCTACAGAGAGATGGAGCTTCGACGACGAGGATTGCAGCTTTCTCCGCAGGACATCCTTGTGCACACAATAAGAATTGGAGACAAGCTTTTGGATGGAGCCGTGGGAGAGGCTAATTAGGTCCTCTGCAGTGTAGTTCACCGCGCAAATAAGCGCGTGTAATTCTGGCCAAGAGCTGCAGTTGTAGGAGAGATTGCGGACGGTGACGAGCTGTACCAGGGCCTCAAGTGCGGCCTTCCGATTGACTGCAGCTCTAAGAGTTTCCTCTTGCCTCGCCAATTGCTTCGTAGTATTCGCCTCACCAGCCTTGGCGAAAGCATCCTGAATAAGGTTGTCGCGTTGTTTCTTGATCGGATGGTCGTGGGCAACTAACTCAATTCCGTGGATTTTGAGCAAATGGCGGCGAAACGTGGTTGAGACAGTAGTGGAATAGGTCGGATCTCTGCAATGCATACAATAATAGATCTTCTCATTTTTCCGAGGGCAGCGCGCAGGCTCTGAGTTCTGAGGCTCACGGGCATGTGCCCAAGTATTTGCAGTTGACTTGCGTTTTCGAGTCTTGCGGCCGCTGCTGTCGGATGGATCTTGCGGAGCAGAACTTGGAGATGAGCGAAGCCCAGTGGTGGACGAAGCCGACCCCGCACGGTCAGTGGAATGATTTGAAGCGAGGGAGGACGGTTGGAACATTTCCGGGCCGATCGCATCACGACGCGCCTTTTCGTTGCTGATGTCGAAGCGGAAACCCGATGAAAGTGCCTGGTAATTAATTACACAGCCCCTGAATTTGCTGCGGCAGGATTAATATTCTTCCGGCCTTATTCCATACGTATGGAATACGGACGGCCCGTATGGAATATGGAGTATGGAGTATGGAATATTCCATACTCCATCACTTATTCCATACGAGTATGGATAGAAAGCCTGGCCCTCGCTAACCAACTAGCTAATCAGGCAATGTACCACGCCTTCACAGGCCGTCTCCCGACTGCTCCCACATATACGACGGAATCCGCATATGCATTTACACTGCAGGCCCGGTACAGAGACATTTTTCAGGGGATATTGCCAGACACAGGAGCTTCCGGTCTTTCTACTGCTGGCAACCAGCAGTTCATAGCACTGCAAAAACAGCTCCCAAGCCTAGCATTGAACCAGACAGCAGCAGGCTCCAAGATCACCTTCGGAGCCGGGCCCCCTACCTACTCCACAGGCACGATCGACGTGCCTACACCGCTTGGTCAGATGGTGTTTCACGTGGTGCCAGCAGATACGCCGTTTCTGCTCTGCTTAGCAGACATGGACCGCATGGGCATCACATTTGATAACCTGGCCAATGTCCTTCGAAAAGGGGCACTTACTGTACCAGTCATCCGCAAATGGGGCCACCCATGGATGCTATTACAGCCAGAGATACCACTGGCGTTCAACCACCTGACAGAGGCCGAGCTACGTCGAGTACACCGCCGATGTGGCCATCCATCCGTGCAACGCCTATATGACCTGCTATATAAAGCAGGCCACGACGTGGAAATCAACGCTATTAGAGCCCTCACGGACATCTGCAGCCAATGTCAGCTACACGGGACACCGCCTAACCGCTTCAAATTCACATTGCGCGACGACTACGAGTTCAACTACGAGATTGTGGTTGACGTCGTCACCCTAGACGACGGCAAAGTGTTACATGTCGTGGATACAGCTACATCCTTTACGGCAGCCCGTTTCCTCCGCAGTCTATCAGCACAAGACACGTGGGACGCACTGCGCCTATGCTGGATAGACGTTTACCAAGGACCCCCTGACTGGATCGTTTGCGACGCCGGCACCAACTTCCACGCCGCAGAATTCAAGGCGGCAGCAAGAGCTGCAGGAATCAGCGTCAAGGAAGTGCCTATTGAGGCACATAACAGCATTGGCAAGATCGAACGAGCCCACCCTGCACTACGGCGAGCCTACTATATCATCAGATCAGCAGACAATACCGTGTTACCAGAGAGCGCCCTCCAGATGGCCGTCAAAGCTATCAATGACACTGCTGGCCCTAACGGCCTTGTGCCTACACTGTTGGTTTTTGGCTCCTACCCACGGATAACCGAGGATTCACCACCCTCACCATCTAACGTGCGGAGGGCTGCAGCAATTCACAAAGCAATGAAGGAACTGCAGCACCTACAAGCCAAACGCAAGGTCCAGGAAGCGCTGGCCGCCCGCAACGGGCCTGACATGGTCCCTACGATCAGCCTACCACTGCAATCACAGGTCCGCGTGTGGCGCGAGAACAAGGGATGGCAAGGCCCATTTACCCTGATTGCAACTGCTGGCCAGACTTGCACTCTGCAACTGCCACACGGCCCACGAGACTTCCGCTCTACTGCCGTCAAGCCATGGCACGATGATCCCGAAGACCAAGTGCTTACTACATCACCTACGTCAGCAGTAATAGCAGCCGAAAATAACACTATCCACGACGAGATCATCGTTTCTACTACGCCCGATACCCCCCCCCAAGCCCAAGCCCAGCCCAGACGTGGCCCAGGTCGACCCGGGAAGTCACATCTCCCGCAGCAGGCGACCTCACAAGACCCAATTCCCCAAAGACGGAGACGCGGGCGTCCCAGAAAACACCCACTTGCCCCCGTGGAACAGGACGAACCGCCACAACAGCACTCCGTATACATCAGCGAAACGGACGTCAGCTTGCCCATCGTGTGTACGGTAGCGTACCTATCGTCGAAGGAACAGGACGATCAGGCCTTGGTTGCTATATTGCGTGCTGAAGGCATTAAAACAGCTCCTGGAGAGCCGTTTGTAGCATCCACGTACAAGGAGATCGACGCCCTCATCAGCAGAGGCGTATTTGAGTTCGTTCCATTCGATCCGAAACAGCACTCGGGCACCCGCATCTTCCGCTCCCGGATCGTCAACGAACTCAAAGGCAAGGGCACCTCACAGCCCTACGAGAAGTCACGCCTCGTCATCCAGGGCTTCGCAGACGACGGAAAACGCACTATTTTAACGCAAGCACCTACAATTCAACGGTCCAGCCAACGGTTGATCCTCGCACTTGCACCATCTCTGCTACTTCGTGGCCAGCACCTATGGCTACGAGACATCACGCAGGCGTATGTCCAGGCGGCTATGCCGCTGAACCGCACCATCCTCGCCAAGCTGCCGACACAGATACAGCACCACTACCCGGACAACACCATCATGAAGGTGGTGAAACCGCTGTACGGCATCGCCGAGGCAGGCACTTACTGGTGGGCCACGTACTACGCCCACCATAGAGAAAAGCTCCAGATGGAAACATCTACGTACGACCCGTGCCTGCTTATAACTACCAAGGAAAACCAGCACTTCGGCATCGTTGGCATGCAAACGGACGACACCATCGGCGTGTCAGATGAAGCGTTTGACCGACATGAAGATACTGCCTTGCAGGCAGCCAGCTTTACCGCAAAGCCCAAGGAACGCCTACAACCGGACAAACCGCTTGCCTTCAACGGCGGGACCATCACACTGTGTGCAGCAACCGGTATCATACAACTACGGCAAAAGGGGCAAGGCGAAAAGCTGCAGCTCCTAGAGATCACCCCTGAATCAACCGCTGCTTCCATCAAGGCCCAGTACACCGAACAGCGTGCGCGCGGTGCATACATTGCATCCATCTGCCAACCCGAGGCCTGCTACGACCTGTCTGCTGCAGCGCAGCACCAAGAGCCAACTCTCGAGCAGGCGAAGGCGCTGAATCAGCGTCTGCAATGGCAAATAGACCACCAAGACCGCGGCATCCGGTACCTGCCCATCGACCTGTCAACTGCGAAGCTGTTCGTCTTCGTAGACGGGTCTCTAGCAAATAACCCTGACCTGACATCTCAGCTTGGATTTGCGATCATCCTAGGCAACGAAACAGCAGTTAGCGACGATACCTTTACGCTAACTGGCAACCTTGTGCATTACAGCTCCACAAAGTGCAAACGCATTACCCGTAGTTCCTTGGCTTCAGAGGTCTATGGCATGGTGGCAGGCGTAGATATGGCCTACGTTATTACAAACACCATCAATCAAGTGCTAGAACGCCTGGATCTCCCAGCAGTACCCACCATTGCATGCACCGATTCGTACTCACTATACGAGTGCCTGGTAAAGCTCGGAACAACGCAAGAGAAACGGCTGATGGTCGATATAATGGCACTTCGGCAGTCATACGAACGCCGAGAGCTGTTTGAGATCCGTTGGATCAGCGGTGAAGACAACCTAGCAGATGCCTTTACTAAGAACAGCTGCAACAAGGCGTTTGAGCGCTTCATGGATACGGCAACTGCTGTGATTCGGATGGAGGGATGGGTCGCAAGGTGATGATTTTCATAAGAACCAGCTGTCCCAAGAGCTGGCTGCGCGGGCGCAGCCCTAACAGGACCAGGAAGCTCCGGCCGAGATACGGGCGCCGGAGCTGCGATGCTGAATACGCAGTTACGGAATCAGGCTTGCGGGAGTTACTGCTTCTTTTATATATCTAGGTGATCCTGGGCCCTGGCACAAAATTGAAGACTGCCAGTGTTGGAATATCACTAACACTGCCAGGGCTAGCGCCAGGATCGTAGGCACCCACGTGTGTAGACCACAGCTAGTAACAGCTGTAAGGGCACGTGCAGGTGCCTCCCTGCTAGATATAGGGCCACTTCGTGGCCCTATTACCTAGCCTAGATTCTGTTCTTTAGACATCAAGTAAAACACCAAGTTAACCATCACGGTTTTGACGTCTCACCCGCCCGAAAGAGCAATTGCTATAACAGCAGGATACCTGAGTTATCCAACAGTATTGATTTCGAGTTAGCAGGCCCCTACAAGATGACATAGCCTAAGAGCCCCGGCCCTCATAAACTCGTTTCGTCTCCGCCGCTAAGTTCTTGAGTCTCTGCATGGCATCAACCATGGTCTGGTCCAGCCTGTTACCAATGAAATCCTGGGGCCGTACAGGGCTGAGAAGCTTGATGCCTCGAAGCGTCGTACACCTGGACAAGGTAAGGTAAGGTAAGGATTTTATTTCGCCCGGGGGGACACACCCTAGAGGGCCTTTGCGCTAAGCTATTTTCGTTTCGTACGGTTCTTCCATAATCACCCGAAGCCCCAAAATTTCACTTTTACTAACTGGTCCAATCTGGTGTATATGTCGTGACAGGCCTGCTTGAAGGCCAATTTCCCCAAGTGTTCAGCATCCTATCCTCAGCAGCTGAAGCCCGGTCTGTCAAAATGAGACTGTATGATGTTAGTAGGGATTGATCTGCATAGTTAGTGTGCCTGAGGCTTCTAGTCCATGTTAAGCCTCCCCGTTGCAATGGCAAATTTGATCGTTGCCCGTACTGCCCGCATATCTGGTGCCCATTTGTCATCGTCAGACGCTGCCTTTCCTCCCAAGAAGAACGAGAGGTTTCCCATCTTTGTTTGTGGGCATTTCAGCACGCCTTCCCGTTGCTTTGTCCACTTTGTGCATCTGAATAGAAAATGCGCAACTGTCTCGGATGCTTGACCACATTCGCACATATCCGATTCCACTGCGCCGATGTTGTGCAGAAAGCTATTTAGTCTTGCCATTCCGGTGCGGAGCTGGACCAGCACCTCTGCTTCTTTCCTCTTCAGCAGGTCATATAGAGTACGGGTATGCTTGCCAGGTAGTGCCGTGTCTATCATCTTCGAGTATTTCCCGATTCTTCCCGGCAATGTCGTTGGTTGCCGCTGCTTGGTTATGGCTAGTCTTATCCTCGTGGATCTTGCTTGATACGGCGGCTTATCTGGTCTGCATTCACTTTCAGTGGCCTTCCGGGCTGCTGCTTTGGCTTTTGGTCCTAGTGCGAAGTCTTCCTCTCCTGCTGGAACCCACATCATCTGGAGAGAGTTGCCCTCGTCTTCAAGACGGTTGACATGCTTGTAGATTTGCCGAATGATCTGTTGACCGGACTGTTGTCGCGGCCGCCGTATGGCTTCTAGTGCGGAGCGGTTGCTCGTCATGACGATGATATTCCGTCGGCGCAGTCCGAATGGCATGCATCTCAGGGCCATCTCTATAGCTCCCAGCTCGGCTATGTATGGGTTTAGCTCCTCCGTCAACCCGAGAGTGATGGAGTAGCTGGCCACTACCTCGTCATCGTTGTTGATCGCCGTATCTTGTACGACACCTCCCATGCCTACCATGCCCCTTCTCTGCGAGGAGCAGGTGGCCATGACTATGCCATCCACCCTCTTTGCTTCTTCCACCGCTCTCTCCCGGTCAGGGTCGCACAACACCGGGATACGGTCTCTCCATGGCGGTAACGCGTACTCCCGAATGATCTCCATTCGTTCAGTGGCTGTTTCCCCTTGTACTTGAGCAATCCTCTGCATCGGCGATACGAATCGGCGACACACTTTCACTTTCAGTGTCGCCAACGGGTGTGTCCTGGGAAGGGTCCGGAGGTTGATCCAAAACCTTGTTGCCGCTTGCGCATGCCGTTCTTGCACCGGTTGGATGCTAGCTTCGGCCTCGGCCACCGCTGTTGCCACGGTCCGGAAAGCTCCCGTGATCGCCTGTGCTCCAACCATCTGTGCTTTGTCCAGCCAAGCGGCTTCTCTAATGCCGCATGAATGCGCCCACACGCTAGACGCATAGTCCATGGTGGGAGCCACTGTTGCTACGAACAGTTGTCTCGCCGTCCGCGGTGACAACATTTTCAGTCTTTTCAAACACATAGCGGCCGAGAGCCCCTTTGCGGCAGCTTTAGCTATGTGTTCCTTGTATCGTAGTTTCGCGTCCATGACCACTCCCAGGATCTTGGCGCTGGTCTTGGGCTTGACTACTTTTCCTTTGATCATGAACGGTTTGTCGCTGGTACGCGCGGCGTTTCGCGTGAAATGCACGATGGCCGTTTTGTCTCCGTTAAACGTCGCACCGCTCCGTCTTTCCCAGCCCAGTGCTTCGTCTATAATTGATTGGATGCCGGCTCGATTCTCCTCCGCTGTTGGTCCCACCACCCAGGCTGAGTAGTCGTCCACGAATGCCATCGAGCCACCTCTTGCGTTGATTCTTCTCTGCACCAAATCTGCATTGAAGAACAGGAACAACACCGGCGACAGCGGTGATCCTTGCGGGAGACCTGCCTGTGGTAACTCCCGTAACTGTGACGTGTGCCCATTTACCACCACGGTGGCCATTCGTCCAGAGCAGAAGGCGTCAATCCATCTCACCAGTCCACCAGGTATGCCTCTCGCCTTCAGCCTCTCCAGTAGTCGTTCTTTGAACACTCCATTGTAAGCGCCTTTGACGTCGAAACTGATCAGACTGAGCACCCTGCCGGCCCTCCATGCCTTATAGATCTGCTCCTGCAGCAGTATCAGTGCTTGTTCGGCTGACCTTCGCTTCCTTGCCCCGAAGTGGTTTGCGGGCAGCAATCCATAGCTTTCCACTACATAGGATATCCGCTCTGCAACGACTGCCTCGAGTATCTTGCCCAGTGTTGACAGCAGCGATATCGGTCTCCATGCCTTGGCCACTGTGTAGTCTCCCTTGTCTGCTTTCTTTAGCGGGATGATCTTCGCGCTCCTCCACTGGTGGGGTACCACACCATCCCTGAGGGATGTGTCGAAGAGGTGCAAGACACGGTATCTAACCACTGGCCAAAGCTGTTTCCACACCATTGCTGGCAGACCATCCTCTCCAGGCGCTTTCCAAGGTTTCGCTGCTATCACTTTTTCTTCAACTTCCTCCATGGTGAGGTCTGGCATGTGCACTTCCGTCCGTTGCGGTCGGTCGCCTACACCTGGACAACTGCACGTAGAGGCTGGTAAAATCACATTTGGAGGGTTCGCTATTAGTCATACGATTTCCCCTCAGCTCCAAGAGAACCTCCGCAAACGTTTTGGACTGGGACTTATAGTCGGTAAGAACAAAGGCGGGGACAACTGGCAGCCCCCGCCGGGTGCATTTCGTTGACAAGAACTTGAAGTGGGAATCGGTTGGATCAAGGGTGTGCGAGATTGGGCGGATGAGCACCATCTCCGCTGGGAGGACGGGGACCGCCAAACTCGCCGTCTCGCTTGACTGTAATAAGATGCCTAGCGGTGGGCCGAAGTGGATGGTGACGTCGTCCGCAAGATGATATCCTGGGTGTTTCGGATCGGGGATGATGTCTGCTGCAGTAAATTCTGCGCCATTGACAACCTTTAATCCGGTGTATATATTCTTGTTGACAACCACAGGCATACCCTGGGCATAGAAGAAGAGGCCGGGGACCTTGCACTTAGAGTCGTCCCCTTGCTCGATCGCCTGCGCGATCTCATACTGGGACAGGCCGGCTCTTCTCCAGGTATGGGTCGACACGAACACGGAGATGTGCCTCTCGTTGAAGCGCGCCCAGTCGACAATGGCTTCCATATTGAGGCTCCATCGGTTGCGGTTAAGAGGTGTTATAGCGCGCAAGCCGTTACTGAAGGTAATATCGGAGCGGTCGACCAGCTTTGTATTCAGCAGGTGCAGATCTTGCCATGTCTGGGTGCCATGTCGCACTCTGTCCAGAAGAGCCCCTAGCTCGGGGTCGTCCCGTGCGCGGACCTGTTCTTCGAGAAGAACCACGGTCTTGAACATCAGCCAGAGACTGAAGCCGCGGTGATGAGAAATCGTGGCTTGGCTCACAGGGGCGGAGACGGGATCGGCCATTCGGTCTACCAGGAGGCTCGTCTCCCGTACTGGGGCGAATTGATAAAAGTCACCCATCAAAAGAACAACGGGAAGACCGCCAAAGGGCTTATCTGAGCAGTCGCGGAGCGACTGGAGACGACAGCTGGCGTCGTACAGAGTAGCACCTCCAAGCATGCTAACTTCGTCGATCACAAGGACCAGCTTCTGCTTCCACACCCACTTCTTGGCCTCCGAGAAAAGTGGGAGTTGCTTGTCGGGGGAGCGCCGGGTATCCAGTCCACAGGAAGAATGCAAGGTCGTGCCACCGATCTGTGCCGCTGCGCTCCCCGAGGTTCCCGTGATCTGGAGAAGATGTGGTTGGCCTCTCGCCGAAAAGACCCATTTCAGGGCCTCGATGACCCTGGATTTTCCCGTACCGCCCGGCCCTCCGGTGTACTGGAGATGTTGACCCGCCGAGTCGGGGTCCGCTGAGTACCTATCTAAAAACCTGCACACAAGTTGAAGAGCCATTGTCTGCAGAGAGTTGAGGGTATAGTTCGACGCGCCAAGGCGTCCTAATTCCGCAAAGCTAGTTGCCATATTAACGTCGACGAGCATTCGAGGACCCTGTGCGACTACGCTTTGACTTCGACGCGGTAGGGGAATCTCCGTGTCGTAGTTGCGAGCAAGTATATCATCTATGTCGCCGTTAGCCGTATGGTGCGCGCTACCCTGGGGACCTGTCTCAATCTCATCCAGCATCTGGAGATGGAGCATCTCCTGAGCCTTCGCAGCGGATTGAACATTCTCTGCAGAAAGGGTCTGGAATTGGCGTAGGGGAGCGTCCTGGGTACGGCGGATTTGCTCATAAAAGCCCTCGGGACGCTGAATAAATGGCCTATCCTCCGATGCCGAAGTCTCTTCACGCAGGTCGCGGATGAAATTCGCCAGTACTGGGGAGCCTCTCGTTGCATCGGAATCTCGGACGGCGTTGTGCAGAGTGCGTAGCAGAGCCGCAAAATTCTGGTGGTGCTCAGCGATTGTGGCGCGCTCTTCACCGTCGTCGCCCTCATCAAGAGGGAAGTCTACGTCGACTGTGTCGTCGCCTTCTGATCGACTGGCCCAGAGCTTTGCGTCTTTCCGGGCGTCCTCAGCTGACTTGCTGAGAAGGGAGATATTCGACACGTGAAAACGCAGCCTGCAACAGAGAGAAGCTTCGTACCCGAGCCATATATCGGCGATGTCGCCATGGGTGTTGGAAAGGAAACGCTCCCAAGGCACGAATAGGGCCAGATGGAGAACTGAGTTTCTGCTCGGCATGTGAGAGGAGGCTTGGAATTACCAGTGCGGACGAGCAGCGTACCGTCTGAAATACACCGGGTGCTCGTCCCGGTGATCGTCGCTGATGAATCCTTGGAAGATCGGCACAGCGTATTCGTGAGGTCGGCGGAGCTTTTGGAACCAGCCATAGCACTCTGGAGAGGGCCCCTCGAGAGAGATGTGGTTTTCGTCCTCGTCCTGGCCACGGTTACGGACCAGACTAACCATGGACATGTAATCGTAAAGGCACATCCCTCTCAGGACATGGCCTCTGTAGGCGTAAGCGTCTAAGCACAACAGGGTCCGGCCGCCCTCTCTGAGCTGCACCGTTTCTGGTGGCTCTTCCCCCTCCGTTTCCTCGCCAGCCTGGCGGCGGAGGTGCCTCCATCTCCGAAAGATCGCCCAATACAATGCGGTCAGGTTTAGGTAGGACCAGTGCGGGACGTTGGTAAAGTCTGTCTGGTAGCCGAGCATATGGTAACATACCTCCACGGCGGAGAGCTGTCTCTCGGAAAATATCCGATTCGCCACCCTCATCAGAAACTGGCGACTCTGGTTCAGCACAGCAGGTCGCTGGGCGCCCTGGTCGCCTGTTGCGGATACGTCATGCCTCGACGCGGCATCTTCGCGAAGCTGTCGGAAGACTTCGGCCGCGTGGGCGATTCGTCTCCACATGGGCGTGTCCAACTTCGTGGCATAGTTGGTAATATAAAATACCATGGCCAGGCCCTTGGTCCTCGTGAGGATCATGGATACATCGTGGTTGTGCCGGAGGCCGACCGCCATCGCTTTGTTATATCGGTTGACGAGCGGGTGGTTGCGACGGATGGTGAGCAGGTCGTCATCGCTCAGCCCCGTCTCATCAACGATCTTCCAGGGCGCTTTGAACCGGCAAGCCGTTCGCCTGTACTTGTCTGCGTCGTGATTTGTGAGGCCCTTCAGAGAATACTTGATGCAAGTATAGGTGTGGGAATGGACCTGGCAGCAGTACGCGATGAAGTTGGACTCGGCGTCAAAGGCCGCAGTGAGAGCCTCGGTGTCGTTCATCATCTCCTCGACCGGGTGGATCGGCTTCCGCTCCTGGCGGAGAGCCTTTCCAGCGTCCTCATCCAAGCATTCGTGAAAGACCGAGTCCATGTAGCGCACCACTCGGGCACGGTACTCTTCTTCTCGAGGGTCGGCGATGTCGTTAACGAGCGACGGCAGCTCCATGTTGCCGTGTAACCACAGGAGTCCGTGCAAGTGCAGACTGCCACGATCGTTCGTCTCTACCGTTGCATAGTAATGGCTGACCTTCCCAAAGACGGATTGTTGGCCTGTTCTGACGTATTTTTCGAAGAACAGAGAAATTTCTCTGTGGAAGAAGATGGCCGAGCTGACCGGATCCATGGTACTGAGGGCGATCCTGTCGTATCTTCCCCGGAGATCCGCTAAAAGCTCCTTCGCCGTGTGGTAGTCGTGGAGCCTGTGGATGGAGAGCCTCATCTTGACCGGGTTGTTGATGTCGTTGGGGTTGATGGTGATCCAAATCGCGGGCGTACCGGCCCAGATGTCAATTGCTTGTATCCTTCTGCGCATGAGCAGCCGCGTTTCGTTGGAGAGCGGCTGTGCATGGCCAAAGATGGACAACTCACGGAGCAAAAAAGCCACGTCTGCGTCCGTCGTCGTTCTTGTTTCTCGCATCTCGTCCTCGGCCCTTTTCAGCCGGTCACCCGTCAGTGTTGCGTAAACCCGTTCAACCCTCTCGAAAGAGCCCTTTGTCGTGCGCACCATGCTGATGCGGCGGTTAGATGAGCGGAGGAGGATGTTGAAGACGAGAAAACAAAAGACTGGATGCGTGGCAAACCGCCCTCCATGCCGCTGCAGCACGTATCTGGCCCAATAGGTGAGCGAGTGGTTTGAATGGCGCTCGGCGGCCTCTTGAGCTTGTTGTTGCTCGGGGTCCGACACGTGCAGCGCCTTTGGGCCACCTCTCCCCCAGGGGAAAAGCTTCGGGAAGGTGCGCGGGAAGAAGTCCTCGTGCAGGCTGTCCGCAAAGTCCGCACCTCGTTCCACCAGGATGAACGGATGCCCTCCGGTTCCTTGGACGTGCATGGCGCAGGGCTCAGCCTCATCGGCACCTCGAGTCCGACTCGTCTGGATAGCGTCGGCTAGGAATGAAAGCTTATCGGCCTCTTCGAAAGCCGCCGGCCCATCAAGGGGAAACATTCCGGACGACGTTGTCTCAAGAATAACATCACCATCGCCGTCGGCATCCTCCGGTCCTGGAATGGAGGTACGAGGATCCCCGGGCAAGGGAAGGTCCTGTTCGTTCGGCAGAGTGCCCTCGGGAAGGCTGGAGTCGTCGCTGGAGTGAGCTTGCGCCGACGCAACGATCTCTTCAATAGTCGTAAACCGGTTGTCTTCCAAACCTCGGTCGGTATCTGGGACTATGTAGTCTGTCTGCGTCTTCTCAGCAACGGACGGCTCTTCCCGCTGCATGCTGTCCATGATGAGGATAGGTACTTCCGAGCCGTCTGCGTACCGCCAGCCATCTATCTCCCCATGGTCGATCGTGACGTGTCCGTAAAGCGGATTGTTTTCCTGGAGCCACGAAAGCGCAGCCCGGACACGGGACTTACGCACTTGGAGAAAATGCCCAACGTCTGCAGCGCCAGGCTTGCTGGAGCCACTCCAAGAGACGTGAATGTTCTCGATGGTTAGCAGAAGAGGGTGAGGGAGGACTGTGGCGACGAGGTCCTCGACCTTGTTCGGAAAGACGACGATATGGCCCTTCACATGCTTCCGGTAGCTGAGCCCCGACGGGGTCTTGTTGTCAACGGTAAACTTTGTGATGTAGCCGAAGGAGGCCTGCAAAGCAATCAGCCTCTCCTCAACGGGAGACAGGCCGTCGAGCTCTTCGGGATAGCGATGCTCGCATCCGATGTACATGTTGTTGACCGCACAGGTCTTCGGCAGTTTCCCCTTTTTCAAAGCGGCATAGCATTCGTGGCAAACCATGGCCTCAGCGTCGTCGCCAGCAGGGAAACAGTCCCTGCACTCCTGGAGCGCTGCGGTGGCCTGTAGCAAGGAGGGCGTCAAGTGCCTCCTCCATCGGATCTTTGTGAGCTCGGAAGGAGGCTGCTTCCTGTAGCAGAAGTTGCAGAGCGAGATCGGTAGCGTCCTTTCATCTGTGAATGCCTGGTGGAAGGACTGTGCAGTCTCTACCTGGAGGGCAAGTGGGACCTCTTTGCACCAAGATCTTGCTACGGATTCCTTCTCCTTGTCGCGAAAACGAGATTCATGGTATCGCAGAATGGTCTCGAGGGACTCTCGTTGGAGCAGGGCGGTTTCCTGCGACGACCTCGGTCTTTTCCGGGGGCGGTCTGGCCTCGTGGGCGGCGGAGTCAGAAGTCCTTCCGGTTGTGCCTCCCGAAGGCGCTTTCGGGGAGGCGGGGTGTGCGGGATTGCCCGTCTGGGCGGCGGAGGTTGATCCCTCGGACGGTTCGAGGGGGGCGGGATCTGTGGAGCACGGAAGATCCGCTCGGGAGTAGCCGGTGGCTGTGTCTGTGGCGCCCCTTCAGCTCCTTGACGGTCGAGCTCACCGGCCTCCTCTTCCGCTCGTAATCTTGCGGCTCTTGCCCGTAAACGCTCCTCCGCGTGTTGTTGCGTGATAGCCGCAATTGTACGCGTGAGTTCATCTTCCGGCACCGTGACGGTATTACGCCGGGCCGCTGCTTGTGGTCGACGGCCCCGATCTTCAGCGCGCTGGCGTTTAATATCAGTATTTCGGCGTACCTTCGGTCCAGACCATCCAGTCTTTGGCGGACCTCGTCAAGCGGGATTCTCACCGGCTCCTCTCGGGGCTTGGCCCCAGTCTGTTGATATTCTCCATGTCTTCGAGGGGTGCGTCCTCTGGCATGTCGGCGATCCAGGTCTTCCAACGTACGTTGGACCTCGTCAAGGGGAACTCTGACCGGCTCTTGACGCGGCTGATGAGTTGGAATAATCGAGTGAGGCGGTCCTGACCTTCCTCCAGCTCCGTTTCGAGTGCGTCGCCGATCGAGCTCTTCCAGCGTGCGGCGGATTTCATCGATCGGTACTCTGACCGGCTCTTCGCGGGGCATCGTAGAAGTGATCGTCGTAAACATGTGCTGTCGCATCTAGTAGATGGAAGTGATCATGTGTGTGAGAAGCTCTTGCTATTCTTCGTATCTAATGAGGGTCTTTGGGTCAGTCTTATAGATGAAGAGACTGATGATGACCTCGGATGACCTCGAACTGCCGAGACGGTCCGGATGCTACGGACTATTTGACTTTATCTAGCTATTCACCTGATCATAGGAAATGCTAGGCTTGTGATGAAGCTGATGACGAGGCCGGTGACGAGGCTAGTGGCTATGCACGCCTATGATGACAGAAGGAAAGCTTAACTGCTGCATAGAAATCCGATATCCCGAAATGTGACATGTGCACTGAAGTGGGAAGGAGAGGGGCAAAACGAACATTGCCATGCTTGGTATGAAAAGGGGCTGGACGCGACGGATCAAGTGTCCCGCAAACAAGGCGGTCCTCCCGCGGCGCATCAAGTCTGGCTACTCTGGCTTCTTTGATGATGAAGCGGGAGAGCGTAGGGAATCCCTTAGCTGGGTCAATGGAAAACGATGAGATAAGAAAGAAGGTGAGAAGAAAAAGTGAGAACGTCAGTGCGCATACGTTATGTTTTATTACGCCCGGGACTAAGCCTAAACGAGCACGCTTGCTAAATACATAATCCCTGCATATCAAATCTGCCCTAGTCTGCTAAGCCCGTACATAGATCTATTATCCGCTCTCCTACTACTACTGCTGCCAACTTGAAGGCGACTTCTGCAAGTGTTCAGTGTCCGAAGAACGCCATCCGAAGAAAACGCCATCCAAAGAAAGCGTCAGTGCGGATACTTGGACCTGTGGCTCCTCAGATGTGGGGCATGAGCCGTGGCTTAAAAGCATCAGATCGGTTACTGAACCGTGCGTCTGGGGGTGGGAAGAAGGCGCGGAAGGAAGAACCTTCGTCACTAACGTTCCTCAGGCACTAACGTTCCTCAGGCACTAACGTTCCTCAGGCACATGGCACCATCACGGATTTGTTTGGAAGGCAGGAGGAACGTCAAGCCAATCGAGACCTCAACGAGGAAAAATATTTGGCAAATGCTATTAATATTCCTGCGTTCGAGGAAGCCCTTGCCAGGCTTCTTGCGGTTCGCAATATTGCCCACACATTCATCGAGTACCCCGAGTTTCATGCTGTCATCCTCTCCTGTAACTATATGGCCCGGGACGTCCTCCTACGCAGCCGCAGAGCGGTACCGAAGCTTCTCGAAAAGACGTTCGCTCAACACAAACAAGGCCTCGTCAATAAGCTTCATGGTTCTCTCTCTTCCATGGTCCACTTCACCATTGACATGCGGACCTCATCGGAACAGAAGGCAGCATATCAGGCAATCGTGGTCCATTTTGTTGACGCGGAGACTAGAGAAGTCGCTCAAGCGTTATTGTCACTGCGCGAGTTCAAAGGAAGCCACAACGGGAAATTGCAAGCCAAGGCTTTCCTGGATGTTGTCGAAGAGTACGACCTCAGCGGAAAGGTTGGCTACTTTACGATGGATAATCACGATGCCAACGATACTATGCTTGACGATATCGCAAAAGAGATTGATGGTTTAGATCCGGTTGCCAGGCGACTACGCTGCAGTGGCCACATCATGAACCTCATCGTTCAAGCCTTCCTTTTTCGGAGTAAGGCAAAGAAGATTCAGGAGGATGAGCAAGAGGGGATTGATGAGGCGTATGAGCGACTGTGCAGGCGATCCGAAAAAGAAGAAGGGGGCGTCATTACGAAGGCACAAGCCACCGAGGAATGGCGGGAGTTTAATGTTCTGGGGAAGCTCCACAACTTGTGCATGTATTCAAGGAGCTCTACCAGCATCTGCAACGACTTCAAGGCCAAGATTGGCAGGGCCTTGCCGAGGGACAATGATACACGCTGGAATTCATGGTTTCGTCTTATTGACGTGGCAATTGAGAGGCGGGCAAAGTTCATGGATTGGATTCAAGAAAATCATGCCAAGATCGAGAAAGATGCACTGGACCACAACGACTGGAACGAGCTCCGAGACATCCATGCGTTTCTACAACCATTTCACCAGATCTCGGTACGCCAAGGCCGGGAGAACACACTCGATGAAGTTCTCTCTCATATGGATTTCCTCCATCATCACTTCACGCAGGCTAAAGACAAGGCTTTCAGTAACCCACGCTTCTACGCCCGCTTTCACGTGGCTTGGCTAAAGTTCGAGAAGTATTACCAGCTTACCGAACAGGCCCCCGTGTACGTGGCCGGTATCCTCCTCCACCCAGCACTCCGAAAGAGCTATCTGAGTGAGCAGTGGAAGAGAAACCCAGCCTGGGTTAGCAATGCCGTGAGGTCTGTTAGACAGATTTGGTCCACAGAGTACAAGAGCTACCAGCTCCAAGATAGGCAACAGGAGAACGGGCAAGAACTCGACGAGTTCGATCGCTGGAGGCAGAAGGTGTACAGCACAGCGAGCGAGGTGAAGGATGAATTCGACCGCTTTATTTATGTAAGTAATTTGAAGCCTTCTACCTAATGGCCAGGTTTTGATGATACATCGCAGGGCTCACAAGTTGGGATTGGACAACAAACGGCCTTACAGTGGTGGCTTGAACCGACCCAGCGAGAGAATTTTCCCCTCCTCTGCCGTATGGCCGTTGACATATTCTGCATCCCTCCGATGTCTACGGAAGCAGAGCGAATTTTCTCAGGCGCAAGACGGCAGGTTACATGGGATAGAAGTAGCATGTCTGCCAAAATGGTAGAGGCATGTGAGTGCATTAAAAGCTGGATAAGGGTTCCAAAGGGGAAAAACTGGCCGCTTCTTGCAGGGGTGTTTAGGGGAGCGGAGGATATCGACGCGGCTGTAAGGAATCTCCAAGAAGATATTGAGATGGGCAAGGGGGAAGAAAGCGATGGCGAGCCCAGCGAATTGGTAGCACAGGTAGGCAGGCAATGCGAGACATCTTTGAGGTGCCCAGTGGTAAGGTGTATGTCGGCACCGAGCTTGCCAAAGACAGGGGGAAAAAACAAAGGAATTAGATATTGATTCATATGAAACTGAAACTATACTGGCGTCCGGTTTCATGAAACTGAAACTCATCCCAGTTTCAGTTTCATAGCGTGTCTATCCAGCACTGGGTGGTGAGACTGTCCTTGATCTCGCTGCTGTAAAAATCATAGTTTGCTGCAATATATCGGACCATCGTACGCCGTGAGGTAATGAGGGAGTCTTTGATGTATGGGTTACACGCGAGAGCTAGTTGTTTAAACTGGTCCCATTCAATAGCCGAAAGGGCACTCTCCGACGCGTGAGTATGCTGATCAATGCTTCCTGATATGCTTGCGGGTTGAAGGCATTTCGAAGTGCGTCCTCGCTTGCTACAGGGCGAAAATGTGCGGAGATTGAGCGCTGGGTGCCCGATACAGACCTGGTGGATCTGGATGCGACGGGATGGTTGTTTCTGACGTGATTGGCAGCATTTGCCTTATGGTCGTATCGTTTATCTCGACTCACAGTGCAAGTATAGATGATTTTACCTCCAGTCTTGCGTCCGCGTGTACTTGAACGGTCCTTCGTAATGTCCATAATTGAGAGGAAGATACACGAATGCAGACATTGAACAAAAGATCAGTGTAGATTGAGGACCATCTCTTCTATCTAAGAAGCGACGAGAGTCGGTCTCTTATACCTGTGTTCAGTCTGCCGATCTCATAGGCAGCAGGCTGTTACCTGACGCTAGGTATGGTGTAGCGTTCACGCCGACCGTGAAGCTATTCACGATGGTCGTGATCCTTGCCCTTGACCTAAGCGAAGGTCTCCGGAGCTTGACATTTTGAAAGATTTTTCGAGTGCCAGGGCTGGAAAATCGTTTAACCGTTCAAACGGTTTTAGGATGCCCTTAAACGGTTAAACGATTTAACATGCATAAACGTTTTAAACGGAACGAACGAACGAATGAACGAACGAAAGTGCCCATGGATGCAAGCGGACTGACCGTCGAAGGACCAAGACACTTCTCCCAAACCAAACCAAAACCGATGTGGTCCAACATAAACGGCCCCATGCGGTGTCGGCTCGGAAGAGTTCCAGGTGAGACCACAATACCAAGTGGGAAACCCAGATCCAGCGCCGAATGACGCCACGCGAGGCAGTCAGGAGGCTACGATTATTTGGGTACGACCCAGAACCAGGAAGGAAAAATTGAGAGATGAGAGCTACTTCTTCGGCTCGACAAGACAGGAGAGGAGGCCGTTAGACTGGAATCCCGGCAGCTTGGTTCAGCCACAACATAGTGGGCAGGTCTCGGGCAGCACGATGTAGCGCTCATGGGGTCCCTTAGGACAGGCCTTTTTTCGATTTCCATCGGTGGAGGTCTTGCAAAAGTGAGTCCCAGGATCCATGCAGGATGTGTAGATGTAGTAGTTTTTGGAAAAGTCACACATGATTGTCGTAGATGCGTAGTTATGAACTGCGATCGACTTGTTAGAGTGGGTGAGGTTGTGGCTGGCCACTTTCCGGAAAGGGCAAGCTCACTAACAGCGCGGTTGTAAGTTGTAAGGGTCGGCAAGAGAGTGGAGCGGAGTGCGCTTGTAGAAGAGCAAAGATGGAGGCGGAGCGAAAAGGCCGCGATGGACGAGTGAGGGTTGGGGATTTATTGATGACGCAGAATGGTTATTGCGACAGCATGCGTTATGATGGGAAATTTGGATGAATAAATAAACTTGGGAGCCGGCAGGGAGTCGACGCAGGTAGGAAAAGCGAAAGTAGGCAGCAGACCCCGGAAGGGAGGGTAGGGTGAGAGAGGCGTGCGGTGTTGGATGGAGGAGTACTTGAAAATGGTGGTGGTAGTGGAGGAGCAGGATGCTGTCGCCGGGTTCCTTAAGACACGGCGGCCGAGATGAGACGCTACGGTGCGTTGCCGGTGCCGTGAGGTGAGGAAGGCCCAGGCTAGCCCATGTCACTGTTTGGGATGCCGGAGAAAATGTGTCTAGTCGGGCCCAGTGTCAGATCTTGGGGACTTGTGTACCCTTTGCTTCTTCGACGTCAAGTTTGCATTCGGTGCCTTACTACCTGCCAGGTCTGGGCCTTGTGGTTCCAGAACTCGAGGTAACGGGCTGCACTTTGGGTCCATCTGAGTGGGTTCGTTCGTTGTTGAGAGCTGGTGGGGTGAGAGGAAAATTAATTGGCCCTTTTTCCTCCATCCAACTCTCGAACGATTGAGGCCCGTCAAGCAAGGTCTTGGAGGCCAAGCACAAGCGCGACGGCCATGATACCAAGAGCCAACGTACCCCTCAGACGTTGGTGCGGGGCCGGGCTCTGGCTCTGGCTTTTCTCTGGCTCTGTTCTTCCTTGGACGCTGAACTATGTCTGATGCCAAATGCGATGCGAGCCTACGCACCAGGCCCCTGCCCCCATCCCATGCCCATCACAGGCTCATCCGGTTCAGAAGCCGTCAGCGCGCACGAGAGCTCGCACGTACCCCTGTATTCCGCCTCCGTCTCCTTTCTGCATGGAAGTGATGGATAAGGGACGGTTCCTGGAGTAGCGCTGTCAGATCTTCGAGACAGGAAGCGATGTGTAATGGGGCTTGCGGGTGAGCAGGAAAGTAGGATAGAAGTCGCTAGCCCATGGTGGTTCATCCTCGCGAGGCGATCATTAGAATTCTGAGGATGCATCTGCCTACGCCAGCAAGGTAGGAGAGGAGGTCTGCTGGCCCTTCGTCAATCGAGCTCAATTGTCACATTGCCACGCCCACCGCGTCGCCGCACCGGGTATCCTGTATGTCCCTCTCCGTGCGAAGCCATGCCAGCGTGACTTAAAATCGTCCCGGAGACATGCCGTGTGTGTCTGGCGGGCGCTGCTAGTGTTGGACGAGGCCACGTTCTATACCGGCACTGTCTCGGCTGTGAGGCACAGCACCAAGAAGGGCCAGCCGCAAGCCGCAATAGCTCGAGCGAAGACTGGCGGCTGCGCTCAGAGCGGAATCGTCTAGTAACTTCGGGGGGAGGGAGCATCGTAGGGCTGCCAAGTCGGGATTCTCCAGCCAGGTGTTGGCCCGCGGCAGATCTTTCTAGCCTGCCGGCATGAGATTAAGGTTCAATGGTTAGCGTTGAGGCTGAGACAAATATAAGTCATGGTAAATATGATTGGATGTTGGCCTTGCAGGTCTTGTCTTGTTTTGGATTCTCCGTAGCTCGCTCTGCTGCATCTCATGTCGGATAGTCCCGAAGCCAGTGCAAAGGTCCATTGTTAGATCCCGAGTCACTATGTTACTCCGTCAGGGATATTGTTCCCTGCGGAGCCTCGACCGTACGGACCCCTGGCTTGACATAATGCCTGAAAACTTCGCACGTCCGACAGAATGACACCAGAATAACCTCAAGTCACAGAAGCTTAGTCCCTGTGTCGTATTAAAAAGCCATTTCTACCTGGTAGATGATATCCCGGAAACTGTCTCCCACTGCCCGTAAGATTAGCATCGCCAACTTTGGAAAATGACCATCGAAGACAGGGTTAAGGAAGATGAGATAATGGAAGCTATGGCTATTTCGAGTCTGAACAACATCTGAGGAATCTGGCAGAGCTATTCAAGTTACAGAACAAACCGAAATGGGTTGCCCTTTTTGTCACACTCTCAGAATCTCTGCGCACGGACCCTTTGCGTCTTTTTGTGGCTACAGTCTCAGTCGCGATTACAAGCAGCCAATTTTAGACTTCATCGAAGGAAGATCTAAACTATGACGAAGTATGTCCGCTTATGGAGAGGCTAATAAGCGCTGCTAATTCAATACTCTTAGTTGCAACACATCTTGGGATCTTTGATATCTGAGTTATGAATCGAGCATTGAAATAGGATTTGCTTTGGAAACCTCGTCCAGCAAACTCTGTGCCAAGAGGGTCACCGCTGAACTCGAGCATTCGAGCCACCAAAGCTGGCCAGGCGGGTGTGGCACGAGTCGCGACTCGAGACAAGTGCGAAGGCGACCACGTAGGCGACTCTACCTTCTCCATGCGGCCGCGTGCACACGCAGGCGATATCACATGCAGGGGGTTGACAAGGGCACACTCAGTACACACCTAACGGGCGGTGCGTCCGTGCGAGGTTGTTGACGCAGCCAGCGGTCGGCAAGTGCCACCGCTGAATGACAAGTGTCTAGCTAAATTGCCTTACTCTAGCACCCTCTGATCCACATTTTCCTGGGGCACTTGGACTATGCGGGGAATCGAAGATCTGCCTCCCCGACCAAAGAGAGAGCGAATCGCGAGGCTGCAGACCGGGCTGGAGGTGTTGGGTCTCGCACAGTGTGCACAAAATTGCTTCGGCTGGCTAGAGTGCATGGATTTGGCATTTGAACCCCGTGAGCCCCAAGCATGAGCCGGGGTGCACGGAACACAAGCTATCACTCATACGGCTTTGCAACGGCACTTTCCGAATCAAGCGCCTACCGCGGATATTAGCTGAACATTGAGGATTGGTTCAGCATCCTGGCTCGGGAGCTGACAACCGATTCCCCGCCACCGGGCTGCCTGGGACCAGGATTTTTGCAGCAACCAGCTCCATGCAGCAAACAAGCTCCTCATCTAGGCCGTTCTTGACCAAAAATACACGTTCGTCACGTTGGGTGCGCCGTTGGGCTGATGGGGCCATTCGGTGGCTAGGAGCCCGACAGTGGGTTCGCAGTGGCACTCTTAGTAGGTTTACTGTTCCTTGGGCCAGCCACCTGCCAAACTAAACGCAAAATACCTGAGTGCCAGAGTCTGGTCCTGGCTGCCACCGTCAGTGAGACATCGCGGTGACGTTGAGAGCAACAGCCATTGTGAGGTCGCCCAGTCGCATGGATATATTAGCAGTTGAAAATCTTACAATCGTTCCATTGTAGTACGTCCCAACCCAACGGTGCAACCACAACGGGCCTGTGAGTCTTGCTTCCCGTCGACATGTTTCGTTGGCGACGCTCCCGCTACCGTCGTTATCGCCGCCGCCGGAAGACGAGCCACCACCTCCTCCACCTCCATCGCCAGAGCCACCACTACTAAATACTCCGCGTCTCGCCGAGACACTACCATGCAGTACCCACCTACCGGTAATACCCACCTACCGTACACCAAAAAGAAAACTCCCCCATACAAAATGCTCATCTTCACTTGCACGGTGATCGGCCAAAATTGAAGCTATTGCCATGAAATCATATCTGTTTTATTAAGAGTTTCATGGCGTTTGATATTCTCATATTGCTTTTTTGATCACACAAGCGGCATGGTCGCATAGCACTAATGTAAAATATCTCAAAATGCCTCCTTATCACCCAGCCTCCTTGAAGATTCATCGAAGTTTTATCTACATCAGTCTTCCTTAATTGCCTTCGAAATGCCTCGAACGTCTTATACAGAGAATGATGTTATTTAAGCCATACTGGATGTCACAGATAACTGCCTCTCGCAGTACCAGGCCGCCCAGAAGCATGGCATGCCTCCGACCACTCTCTGACCGATTAAGAGGCCTACCGTCAAAGTCTGAGGTCACCCAGCCTGCCCAGCTGTTATCCAAGTCTCAGGAGAACAGGTTAGTTACCTGGATACTTCGACAAGAGGCCTTGGGCTATGCTCCTTCCCACAGTCAAGTTCGCGCCACTGTCGCTGCCCTCTTGAGACAACAAGGCCGGGAAAGGGCTATTGGTGTACACTGGGTAGCCAGGTTCATGAAACGACATCCAACCATAAAGACGAAGATAGGGAAACGCTTACCCCGATGGCCGTCAATTGGTCCTTCGATATCCGGGAGAGCGAGTATGGCTGGATCAAGCCTGAGAACACAGTTAATGTTAACTAGGGCGGTATCATGGCTGGATTTGGTGAGTAATTATCGTTTTTGTCATAAAATTCACTAATCCATTCCGAATCTAGGCTTGGATTCCTTGGTTATCGGCAGTAGCGATCCTAAGAGGAAGGCATTCCTCAAAGGCTCCCAGTCCCGCGCTTGGACTAGCTTTATTGAAGCCGTGACTGCAGATGGTCGTCTTCTAAAACCAGGGATTATTTTCAAAGGCAAAGAACTTCAGCAACAGTGGTTTATCAATGAGTTCAAGAAGATAGCCGACTGGTATTATATCACTTCTGAAAATGGCTGGAGTCACACGAATGCTTTGATGTTGGGGTATGAAACGAAACTCAATTTCGCAGTCTTTGCCACGACAATGACGGCCAAGTCTTGCCCGGCCAACCAGGTACGCACTATTGTGATATAACTCTATGCTTCACAGTGGCCTTGTGACGGTCTAGGCCGTCTCTGCGGGCGAACTTTCGTTTTGTGGGCGGGTTTGGACACCCAGGAACGTCGCACCACCAAGGTTTCCGATGTTTGTTGCAGTGTTGTCTGTGTTAGAGGTTAGCGGACGGTGAACGTCTCCGATAAATCCAGACGAGCTAGAGGGGCCAAGTGGCAGGGCGTACGCGAATGATGAATTCCGGCCAAAGAGCACTAGATGCCCGTCCTTATCTACCCCACCCTTGTCGCATCGATGTCCACGCGGACAGTAGTACGATCCCTTGCCTCTCTGCTTCAGTGCTTCCATGTCGATCCTGGCGAATTGTTCGTCCTCGTCCTGTCCTGAGTTATCTGACATGGGCGCAATATTGCCTGGCGACGGGGGACTTGTTGGTGACATTTGCGAGATTGTGAGCATCTTTTGGCTGCTGTGCACCTTAACATCTACTTTGCCAGTCGCAGCCGCTGGTGGGTGCGGCAAAACGGTTCGCTTCATGTCGTAGAAGTGGGTGACTGAATCGGGGGGCAACGCAGAAGGAGCTGTCTGCCAGATATCCTGAACCTCGCGGGACAACTTCTCGGTCAGGTCCCGGATTTTGCTATCGAATGATGTTAGCCATACTCGGCCACGGCACGTTGTTGGGCGATTGGTGTGTGGGAGTGACTTACCGGGATTTTGGGACTTCAACGTCGGAGACGTTGTTCACTCGCCTCGACTGCTCATGCGCATCCGTGACTGCCATCTCCACATGCGGACCAGTAACCATGAGGTCGGTGAAGCTGGAAAGGGCCCGTGCAACGCGGGTCAGGAACTCTCCCATGTCGGTGATGACTGTATTGGGCAGGCTTGAGGGCGCTGACGTAGGAGGAGCTGGCTGGGAGATATCCTGAATCTCACGGAAGTAATTCTCGAACAGGTGCCAGGTTTTGCTATCAAAGGACGTTAGACGTAATTCGGCCACGGCACCTTGTTGGACGATTGGTGTTTGGCAGTGTCTTACAGGGCCTTTTCAGCAGTGGGGGGATTGCCCTCGAATTGTGCAATCCAGTCTTTCCCGATAGCCACTATAGTATGGTCAAGGGTCAGGCACGAGGGCACCGACACCTCTGACGGGGGATTCATGGCAACTTCGATGGCATTCTTCGGCTGACTTTTTTTTTTTTTTTTTTTTTACCAAGGAGCTGGTACTGGGAGACGCGGCTGTGGTTCCGGATTCGAGAACCTGCGCCATTGATATGGTGTTAGTGTGAAAGGAGCAAGCGAGGCTAGTCTGCGTTGAAGAGAGTTACTAGCGTAACTATGCGGGACCTACTACGTAGTAATACCTAGTGGGCGCCAGTGTGGCACTGAGACTAGGTAACGCCTGGCCAAACTCGGCGCGGTGCGACGCGGCGGTGGACTCAGCGGGAGCAGCAAAAATCCCCCCCAAAAAAGGAAGGAAAAAACCCCGGGCTTCAGAGGAGAGGGGAGATGGAGAGTCAGGCCTTGGGAACAGGCTCGGGCTCTCAACCGAGAAACGGGATGCACGAGTCGGTCGCGGAGGAGGAGGCGCGAGCGTCGGGTAATTAGATGTTATTTATTCATGGGCGGAAGGGAAAGTCAATGGCAATGGACGACAGATTGATGAAGGAAGGGATAACAACGGGGACAACAAGCCAGGGCTATCCCTTTGAGTGTGGTAAGACTACACCTGACCGTGCCGCCCCACACCCCCCCCTGCCGCGCCGCGGTACAAGGGAGTGACCTAGAGCGCGTTCAGAAACAACACCAGCCAATTCCTCATACAACGCGTTCTCTGTATCCCTATGGATTCCCAACTGCCCCCTAGCCAAGCGGTCAACGTGTATGACGACGACAGCTTCATCCGCGTTGACTATCACAGCCGCCGTGAACGCCCTGAGGATAATACGTGCCGGCCGATTGAAAATCCGGACCCGGAACGCGGCTACAACTTTGAGCCGATGGACCTTCCAAGCCAGGCTCCCGTGATAGCAGCTTTGCCCCAGCAGCCGCTGTTGCTTTTCCAGGCCTTTATACCTATTTCCCTAGTTGAAAGCTGGGTCGGCTATACGAATAGCTGGGTCAGTTACCTCTTGCAGCAGCATGAAGCCGGCCGCCGCAGATTGAAGCCGCGGTCTCGGCTGTTACAATGGAAGCCGACCTCTGTTACCGAAATCTACATATGGATTGCAATCATAATTTATATGCAATTAAATATAATACCAAAGATCAAGGACTATTGGAAGGTTTTCAAACCTGGGAAATTCACCTCATATCACCCAGTAATTAACCGACTACATGTCTTATGACCGATTTCAGCTACTATCACGACATCTTCGTCTCTGGGACTTTACAACGATCGATAAGGAGCCCGCCTTAAGCTTCTACGGCCGTACCTACAGCCGGGTCAATGCCTGGTCTGACCACATACAGCATATGTCTACCGTTTTCTTCTCCCCGGGCACCTGTATCGCTATAGATGAGTGCATAGTCCGCTACCTCGGACGGTGCTATGATACAACAACTGTCCCTAATAAACCTACACCAACGGGCTTCAAAGTGTGGGTTGTGGCCCAACAGGGCTATTTCCTACGGTGGATTTGGCACAGGCCGGGCCGGAAGTTCGGGCCCGTAGGGGTCCGGCCGGCTCGACGGCTCCAAGGGTCACAGCTACGGCGGAGCCGGCAGCAGTTCCGTAAGAGAAGTACGATCTATCTGAACCCGACCCAAGCTGTGGTTGTTGCCCTAGTAAATCTGCTGCCGGATTCCACGCATCACGTCTTTCTCGATAACCTTTTCTCTTCACCCGGCCTCTTTCTTCGGCTCCGGCAGCTAGGTCACGGGGCCACGGGCACAGCCCGCCGTAACGCCGGCTTACACGAATCTCTCGTCAACCTCAAAGCTACAGATAACACAGCAAAAGGCAGCATTCCTTTTAACGAGGTTAGAGCCATCCCTACGAAGGATAATAAAGTCAGTTAAGAAGACACAATTATGCTATATTTCCTTACTAATTTGTCTTCTATTAGGTCAATCAGATCGTGTGGAAAGATAACGCCCTCGTTATGTTCCTAACAACCCGATTTACGGGTAGTGAAAGGACTAGCTGTAAGAGGAAGAAGCCGACAGGGGACCAAATTCAGTCACGGCCGATACAGCGTTTTTTCAGTAATGAGCCCGTCAAAGAGCTTTCTATCCCGTCTATTGCTGCTGCTTACAACCTCGAGATGAACGCAGTAGACCGCGGTGACCAACTGCGGTCGTATTGGGGCCCCAACCGCCGTGTGCGTAGGGGCCCTTGGAAATCCCTCGCTTGGGACTTTTTGCTAGAAATAGCCCTTGTGAATAGCTTCATTTTACAGAAGCAAGGGCAGCCACAGTGGCAGCCGATAACTAACCCAGGGGACTGGCGGCAACGCATTGTTGATGACCTCATGGCTGCGTACGCACCAGCAAGTCAAGCCCGGAAAAGGTTTCGGGTTGGAGACGACTTTACGCCTGTCTCACAGCATAATTGGGTCCGAAGGAAGAATCCGTCAGCATGCCGGGCTTGTCAGAACGTACGGCAAGGCGAGCAGCGGCCGCGGCGGCCGTTGGAAGCAACAGCCGGCAACAGTAATAGCGGCAGACGGCAATCGCGTTGGCGTTGTGAGCAGTGTGATGTAGCTCTTTGTAACAAGGGAAATTGCTGGGACTTCTATCACCACATAAAATAGGTGGAGGCAGAGGTACCCTAAATTTGCAGCATTTTAGTTGGTCTAGATCCCTGCTGCTAGCGCAAGTGTAGTCTTACCACACTCAAAGGGATAAGTGGACGCCACTTGCTAGTCGACGGGGTGGCCCGTTCGTTTATCACCCGCCCATCCCCACATTATGTGATTACCCGTCGCCCGCGGCCCAACCAGCACCAACCTATCACCCACCCATCTCTTTGATTGTGCGAAGGCTGACGTCAAAGTATGTACTAGTAGGGATGTTACACCAACCGCGGAAACGCTACATAAGACACACATGGGTAGGTTTATCGAGCCCATGCTCTGACTATCAGGCACCCATTTATACCGCTTATGGTGAGGTCCACACGACCCCTGCTGCCGAGATGTACCTAGAGGTAGCTAAATACACATAACCTACTCGTACTCCGTACAGGTATCTTTATTTCTGACATTAACAAATCGACAACTCTCCCTGTAAAAATTTTCCCCTCGCAGCTGCTGTTAGCATTGCGTTAGGGCAGAGATTATTTTTGCAGGCCATCACCCGCAGCTTTGCAGCTAGGACCTAACAGGGTCTTAGCAGGCCACAATCCGAAGGGATTAGGAGAGTTGACCTTCTTGTGAGCTGCAGCGACAGCCAGGAGATACTGTCCTGGCACCAAACAAACCAGCCGGTTCCAGGCTCTCGCAAGATTGGGTGCCTTGTGAGGCCCTGGATCCTGCTGGCCCTCCGCCCTACCGACCTTTGCGAGTCCGATCGGCGTGATCTTCCGCGGCCCTGCCGCCTCGACAACCCTCTGCAGCTTCGGCTGCCCAGAGCCACCAGTGCGGCCCTGCCGCCTTGACACACTGGGCCTCGTGCCCTCGACCTCTTGGGCTTCTGTGGCCCCACCAATTCCCTTCTGCAGCTCTGACTGCTCGACATTCCGGGTTTCGCGCCCTCGACTTGATCTACGGCTTTTAGCCGCCCCGACCGACCTCTGTAGCTGCGCGCTGCCCAGAGAACCTCCTCTCTTTTTGTAGCTTCGGCTGCTACCCGGACCGCCACCGGGCCCGACAACTTGTCTCACTGCTTCGAGACAACATACACAAACCGCTGGGTCAAGATGGTACAGAGCTTGCCTCGAGACCGCAGATCGAGGCAATCGCCTCCTCCGCAACAGCGCCCCAGTCGCCTTGGGTTTTTCTCCTGCGAGGGTTTTCCCCAAGGATGCACGGCTTTGGTTGCAGCTACTAGCGACCTTCGATGACATAGCCCTCCGGCCCTAGGGTGTCGATGGCTACTTGATCTATCTGTGCAAGAGATTTCTCGACTGGGTGAGGGACGGTTCCCGCTGACGGGATGCCCTCTTGAAACAATGCGCCTTTGAGCAGATGCCATGCTGGATGAGCTACATAGAGGCGCTGCTACATGGAAGTTTTGCCAAGATCACCTATATCGATATCCTGTGTGACGTGCTTTAGCAGAAACTACTTAGGGCTGGCTACGAGTAGAAAAGTGCCTTTTGGAGGGATTGAGCATGCATATAGCTCCTAAGAGGCCTTGCAAATGGTCTGAGTAAGGTCCAATGCAATTGTAGATAGTTTAGCCCAGCACGTCCTGTGCCCCAACAGGGGACTTTTACGGGCCTCACGGTCCCCCGGACGAAAAATATACATACATACATATTAACAAATAGAATAAAACATATGTTCTTATAACTACAGAAAACTAATTTCTTTTTCCTTCCCTATTTGCCTGCCGCCAGGTCCGTGCCATGGGGACTTCCCATCTCGATCCCCCTTTTCAAGGTCCCTGCCTCCATCGGCCATGCCATCAAGGACCTGGTATGGCGAGTGGCTAGCGTTCTTGAGGCGATTAACTAACCTAAACCGTCGGGAGGACGGCCCGTATGATCATAGTATATCAACATGTGATATGCGCCGCGTCAAAGCTAGGGTGTGACGAGGGCGGCTTGGGGGTGTCCCACAAATGTGTCTCAGACCCCTCCTTCGTATCTCCGCGGCGCCTATGAGAAGGACTTGCGTAGTACAAGCTAGAAGCAGCGGGAAGCTCTCGATGTGTGTGTAAGCTGAGCGGGCCGAATTGATTGACAAAGGTAATCACAATGGGTTTGATTCCATGGCAAAGGTGTCTTTTGTTCTTTGTCGATGTCTCCCTTGTCTCCTCCACTTTCGAACCCGAAGTCGGGGGCGAGAACCGAACCATGGCCCCGGCGAAGTTGGGAATGCATGCAAGTTTGATCACCAGGCTACCCTGACCGCTGCGGCGGCCTTGTTACTGCCGTCGCACAGGCTATTGGTGCAAGATGCTGCTTTTGGACTTGCAAACGGCCAACTTCTGTCATATCTGGTCCGTTTCCAACAATCTGCAAGGCCTCGCCCTTCACTCTCCATACACTATCCAACGCGAACAATCAAAACCACCCCCAGCATTGGCGGGGCCGTTCCCACATAACTGACGACTGCGAGAAGCAAGGCACACTTGAAATACCGCAACCACAGCCCGGGAAGTCAGAACGACCCTGAATCAGGACAAACCTGCAGGACTCTGCGGATCCTTTCCCCCGGACACATCGCCACCATGCCCTGATACGGCAGAGCCATCAAAATCCGATTCGTGGTGGGTGAAGCAGCCCCTTTCTCAACGTTGCCCAATGGACCGGGACACATCGTTCGGGTTGGGCCAGTTCCAAGACCGGACTTGGTGGTTTTGAGATGCCTGTTGGAGAGGGAGGTTTTAGGCTGCTAAGAATCAGTACTCGGAACGTCAAGTATGTTCTTTCCCTGCTCGTCATTGAAAAACGGATTCTCAATTTTTTTTTTTCCGGTTTAGGAGGAACATGCGGGCCATGAATAGTGATGTTGTACTTTTCGTACAACTCATTTGTACGTACGTACCGTACAAAAGAAAAAGTACGTACACGTACTACGTACGTACGACAAGGGTCCATGTTTTCCTAATAAGGTAATTTGTGGGTCACATTGTACAAACACGGGGCTGTACAAAAACTCCGCCGGTCATGAATACGCTTGCCAACTCCGTTTCTCTGTTACAAACGAAAGCTCGGAATCGCCTTACACCCATGCACGCTGATATGCAGGCATTCATTTTTATGAATGACCGCGTATTAGATCGCCTTAAGGATCAGAAGTACACCCATAAAAAGCGCTGGGCGGATCTTGAGGAGAAGGACTGGCTAGAACTCGAAGATTCATATCTCGAGTTATTTGTAAATGCGCAGGGCAAGAAGGTCTGGATGGATGGTGTGATGGCCTCCACCAGTGGAGATTTTGAGTGGGAGGGTGTATTACAGTCGACGGGTGATATATTGGGGGTTGGCTCTGAGGTGGAGACAGAGGTTTGAGGCTTGAATGGCAGAAGACGAGGACCGTGAGAAGCCTACTAAGTTACCAGTATTACCTAAAAAGGAAGGGGGAAATTTGTATGGTACATATTTGTACGTACAATAAAGTTGTACGTACGTACAGCGGCTAAAATACATTACGTACGTACGTACAGACGACCATTTCAAAAGTCTTTGCCCACGCTAAGGACGCCACACCCTCAAATCCCTGCTGGATACTTGATAGTACATTTAGCCGCGTAATATTACAGGCTAATATTCACTAAATCTACTGCAGCTTTAGTAATGTTAGACCTATATTATGGCTAACTAGTGGGCTAAGTGCACTATAATATAGGGCCTCTTTTAGTGCTAACATTCGTAAGATGTACTTAATGTACTTTTGATAAGAAAAAGCAAAATGTGGCTTGCGCGCTGGCAAAGGCTTTTGAAATGGTCCTCCGTACGTGTACAAGAAATTGCATCACTAGCCATGAACCAGACATGGATGGTCCGTGCCTCAAGTTCACAACTCCCAACTGAAAAAGCAAGTAAGCCAATAATCAACTGCAGAACCCAAGCGTTGCAATAAGCCGTTTGGCGAGCCAGAAAGCTAAGAACTTAATCAAGCAGCTAGGAGTGCCAAAACCTAACCCCCTAAATAAACGGCGGAGTTCAGATGAGAAGCCGGTAAACAAGAGAGATCTCAAGAGAAGGATCCAGAGAGAGACCAAATCATTAGTTCATCAATTTACTCATGCGGCAGGTAATCATTAGACCCCGTGTATGCCATGGCCCTTCATCCAGTATCTACTAACCGAAGGAGAGAACGCAGGCGGCTACAAGTACCATCCAGTACCCCTCTGCCGATAAGACCCCTCTACTGATAAGCAAAAAAAAAGTTTCCCCATACAAAATGCCCAATTTCACTTACACGGTGCTTGGCCAAAATTGAAGTTATTTACGTGAAACAAGTTGTGTCTTATTGAGAGTTTCATGCTGTTTCGTATTATGCTATTGTTGCTTACGCTATATGGGCGGTTTGGCCGCATGGAACTATCGCAAAATTTCTATCAATGCCTCCTCCACGAACACTCCTCCCCAAAGCTTGTAGGACTTTTATCTGCGCCGGCCTTCCATAATCGCCTTGAAAAATGGCTCGAGCTTCTTACACAGAGGATGACGTTATTGAAGCAATATTGGATGTCACAGATAACGGTCTCTCGCAGAACCAATCCGCCCAGAAGCACGGCATCCCTCAGCCGACTCTTTCGAACCGATTAAGAGGTGTCAGATATGTCAGAGGCGAAAGTTGCCACCTATTGCCACCTATTGCCACGAGGCTTAGCAATCAGCTTCTAGCTGATTCTATACAGAAGAGAAAGAGTATATAAAGCTTGCTCTAAAACCTCAAGGCATAGGCGGCAAGGAGAGAACACACAACATACAATTTTTCACTCTAATATTTGACAATTAAGAGTCTCACTGCCTCAACCCATTTTAATATCTTTGAGAATCCCTCTATCATATCTTTGATGCTGCATGGAAAATCCCAGAAAGAAGGTCTTACAGCCACTCTTATAAAACCTGGGGACTTCCCGGACTGGGAGCACGAATTCCTTCTTCAGGTTGACCTTCTAGGTCTGCAACAGCACCTCAAAAGGAAGATTTTCCTTGAAGAGGAACCGGCCTTCCCAGATATCAGAAGACGCAAATACACCAAGACAACAGCAGCACAACGGACCATTCGATCAGAAACACCTGAGACTGAAGGGGCCAATTCAGATGATATACAGGAGACAACCAATGGAACATGGTCTCTATCTGACCTAACTGAACAAGGCTAGAAGAGCTTCCAACAGGACCTCTCTTTCTATCAGCTTCAAGAAAAGTCATCAGAAAGACAGAGGAAGTCTCTAAGAACCCTCCAACAAGGCTCGAACCCACTACACTGTAAATCCACGTGGACCACATATAAGTGGCCCATCTCTATTACATCCACTTGTCGGCGCTCAGATTACGTAATAATCCACTACACTTGGACACGAAAGTGGATGTAATGGAGTGGATTTAGGTGGATTTAGGTACAGTGGGATATTCCCTGACCCTGTATGGTTCATAGTACTTATTTTTGTATATGACTGCCCATTAAATCGAGGTACCTGGACCCAAGTTAGCCGAGGTCGATCACCCCTACAGCTAATCTAATAATATTGACGAGAAACTACCCCTATTGAGTGCGTTTTCTACAGATTTCCTGCTTTGTTTTTGCCAAAAAAAAAAATTGATGTCAGCCAACCAGCCAGGCCAACCAGGCCAACAGCAGCAGCTCGAAGACCGTCTTTTTCGCCATTTCAGAGGCTGGAATTGGTCAGAACGCGGCAAATCATCTATGGCGTGAGCACAAAACACCAGCACCAGAGGGAGAGAAAAAGAGCACAGCACAGCTCAAATCCGAAGGCGCACTGAAATCGAACCAGCTAACTATTGCCTCTGTTTTGAAACTGGACGTCAACAAGCCTGCGGAACAGAATATCGCGAATAGCTTCATCTCACGCTTTGATAAGCAACACTTTCAGCGTATGCTAGTCGAGTTAATCGTCAGTAGCAACCAGTCCTTTTCCTTCGCCGAGAACCCCATCCTCCGCGAAATCTTCGACTATTTGAGTCCCTCCGTTTCCATCCAACACGCCACCTTGACTGCCACGGCTGTCCGATATAAGATCATTCAAGAGTATAACCGCCACAAGCAGACGGTTATCGAGGTGCTGAGGAACTCCCCTGGAGCCCTTCATATTTCATTTGATGGCTGGACGTCTCGAAATAAGCTTGCCCTCTACGGTATTGCTTGTTTTTTCAGAGACGAGAAGAATCGGCCATGCAAAATCATGATTGGAGTTCCAGAGGCTCATCGTCACTTCGGCTCAACGATCGGTGGGGAGGTTCTCGACGTCCTACACACTCTTGGCGTGGGTCCAGAGAAGGTTGGCTATTTCACGCTCGACAATGCAGAAAACAACGATACTGCCATGGAGGTCATTGGTGCTGAACTTGGGTTCGATGGCCGACTGCGCCGAGGACGCTGTATTGGCCACACAATTAACTTGTCAGCCAAGGCGCTCTTATTTGGCAAAAACGCCGACGCGTTCGAGAAGCAATTGTCAGGCGCAGAAGCGTTATCTGATACTGAATACGCTCAATGGCGCAAAAAAGGACCAGTTGGCAAGTTAATTACACAATATCGTAGTTGATGTGCGTATTAGCCACCGGCTGATTTACTTGTTCAAGGAGGTCCAGAGGGTAAGTGGTTTAACTAAATCCTATTCGTCTCATATTAACTCGGTATATCTAACAGGACGAAATTAATCGCGCCACCACCCTTAAACTCCGATCGAAGAAACCACTCAAGCTAATTATCGACAACGACACGCGTTGGCTGTCACAACTCTACATGATCCGCAGGGCTCTACGGTTGAAAACCTCTATCGAACTCCTACTGATCAAGTATAAGGCGCAATGGGAGGACGAAAATCGGTCTAAAAAGACTGGCCAAGTGACACAAGCCAAGTTGGCGAAAAAACCACGCATCCTCCGAGACGAGAATCAGCTAACGGACAAAGACTAGGAGGTTCTTTACCATTTGGAGGCTATTCTGACTGTTTTTGAGACCGTGGTAAAGACGCTTGAGGGTGATGGACATATCCGCAGGCGTAAGCAAGGCTGGACTGGCTCCTATGGCAATATCTGGGACGTGGTGCTTGGCTATGAGTTGCTGCTTAATATACTGGAAGAATATAAGCAGCTTGCTGCTGATTTTCCTGATCTAGAGCACTTCCGCATCGGAATCAACCTTGCTTGGGATAAGCAGGATGAATATTATCGGCGGCTGGATGAGACGCCCATCTACTATACGGCTATGGCGCTCTATCCAGCTTATCGTTGGGACTGGTTTGATGAAACGTGGGCTCATAAGCCTAGCTGGGTTGAAAAGGCAAAAGAGATGGTTGCCGACGTCTGGCTGTCCGATTACGCTCATCTCGAGGTTAGAACCAGCAGCAGCAGAGGCGACGACGAGCCACCAGCAAAAAGACCTCGGTTTTTCAATCCCTTCGAGAAGAACAGTCGTCTGCCAAGCTCAATACCAGCCTACGCAGCAGCTATTGTTGGTGACGAGTACCAAGCGTGGCAGACGGATCGTGACGCCAGCGACGGCAACGTTCGTGATCCAATTGGTTACTGGATCACTAAGCAAGGCAGATATCCTCGGTTATCCAGGATGGCCTTGGACTTCCTGACGATCCAGCCGATGTCAGCCGAGTGTGAGAGGTTATTTTCAGCTGCTGGCAAGATGGTCTCGGGGTTGCGTACGAACCTAGATGCTGAGATTATCGCCATTTGTCAGGTCTTACGCTCTTGGTACCGTGCTGGCCTTATCAAGGACCTGGATCCATTGCTTAAGTCACACCTCGAAAGTAAGCTGGATGCCGGCTGTGGGACTCTAAGCGACGACGAGCTGGCTCTTGCTGAGTCAAAATGGCTATTCGAGGGCGAGGACAGCGCCAGCGAGGTTGACGATTCATCACAGCAGCAAGAGGCTGAAGAGTTAGTGTCAACCTCTGAAAGTGAGGCTGAATAGGCGTCGACGAGGTTGTGAATAGCCTCAAAAGTCCACTTACAAAAATCCACTTATAAATCCACGTGTACATCCATTCCACTCCGGTCGAAAGTGTGCTACATCCACTTTGTAATTGCCTAAAAATGGTCCATCCACTCTACTTGGTCCAAAAGTGGAGTGGATGTAGTGGTTTCGAGCCTTGCCCTCCAAGACTGGATTATCCGAACTGTCTCTCCTAGATACATCCGGACCTGTTGTCAGCCGCGTAAGTCGATCTACGAATAGCACTACAATCTCCGTGCCAGGTGCAGGAGGTCGGAAGCAGACGAAACACGAGATGCTCGAAACACATACTTGACCCTCATGAAAACACCTCCAAAGACCGCAACTCAAGCACTCAAATGGTTAGAAGAGTGGGAGGAAGCCTTGGCTAAAGGACAGCAACAAAAGGTCCCTGAGACCCTCTTTTGCAGCTCCTGGGCATATGACTTCTTCAACATCTCTTCACAACTTCTCCCTGCCTGGACGGCAGCCTATGAAATTAGCCAACAAAACCTGATCCAAGATGAATCTCTTATCTATCGAGATCTAGCGAACGCCTTCCGGAATAAGCTCAAAAATGCAGAGGCCTTACGGGGCCCAGGTCGCACGGGAAATTTCTCCCAAGGTGCATTCTCTGCGAGCTTTGCTGGGGAGGACCCCCAGGATGATGAACCAGAGGACGCTCGCATCATTGAAGGTCAGTACCGTTCTCTGAAGAAGGAAGGGCAAAGGACGAAGCGCCAGAGGCCTCCTGAAGAACAGGATAAATGCCCGGCATGCGGCCTACCCCATGTCCTTAAGAAATGCTTCTATGTTTTTCCAAACATAGCTTGGAGAGGGTTTAGGCCTCGAGAAAAATTTCAGACAAAGGTGAGAGAAGCCCTTGAAGAAGGCCTAGACCTCCAGGCACAAGTAAAAGCTCTCACTCGGAAGAAGTCCAAGAACCTACCAAAACCAGCTATTGAGGAAACCTCTGACCAATAACTATATGGCCGGCTTATTGCTAAAGTCAACGCCGCATTTGCCGCCCAGAGCAACGACTATCCCTTACGAAAATCTCAAATCCTAGACCCCGGAACAACGATGTCAATCACGAATGACCCCAATCGACTAGCTGATCTCCAGTCGGCCCTTCCAGGCGACTTCATCTGGTCAGGTGACCGAAAGTTACCAATTTTGGGATACGGAACAGTGATAGTCAGGCTGACAAGAACTCGAGCCCTGTTGCTTGAAGATGTAGCCTACTGTCCCCGACTCCTCACAACTCTAGTCTCCTTACGTCAGCTACGGAAGAAAGGACTCTATTGGGATAACAGACGTGATCCAACGACCCTCCGTCATTCCGATCAGACAATCGCCTGCACGATCAAGGACCTATACGGTCAATACGTCATTGAATACCAACCGGCAGAGATAACCCCAGCGGCTTGGGCAGCCCACAAGTTCACCTCATACACAAAGAGGGCTCCCTTGGCAGGAGAAGCCATACGCTGGCATAACCGCCTAGGGCATCCAGGACCGCAAGCTCTTGAACACCTTGTCTCAGCATCTCAGGGGGTGCGAATTCGAGGACCAACAACCGTCGAATGTGATGCCTGTGGCCTATCAAAGATCAAGAGACAAGTCAGACGGGCTCCAAGGCAGTCTAGCCAGACAGCCGGTGAACGCATCGCTATCGATTTCCATGACTATGAAGAAGGCATAGGTGGCTATACCTCACAGATGCTACTCACCTGCCGATCAACCGGTTACATTTGGGATTACTACCTTACAACTCGGACAACGGAGGCTATTATCGCAGTCTTCAAATCCTTCTTCGAACACCTAGAAGTTCAACATAACGTCAAGGTCAAAGTCATCGAATGCGACAATGAGATCACAGAGGTCAAACCACAAGTCAGAAACTTCCTACGGAATAGAGCTATCGTTATCGAGCCCTCGGCACCGTATAGCCAAGCCCAAAACGGCGGCGCCGAACGCTCAGGGGGTGTGATCAAGGATAAGGAAAGAGCCATGCGAACAGGCTCTAAGCTCCCTCATCAGCTATGGCCAGAAATCGGCAGAACGGCAGTTTATCTATACAACCGAACGCCAAACTATAAATCACGCTGGAAAACACCATACGATCAATTGCATACTGCGATAGCCAGAGCTAGAGGAATTCCACAACCAGCGAAACAGCCTGACCAAACACATCTAAGAGCATTTGGCTGCAAGGCCTATGCCATGACCCCCGAGGCACAACAAAAGTTTAACCGCAAGATGCGGCTCAAGCCGAAAGGATGGATCGGCTTCCTGGTCGGATATAGATCCTCAAATATCTACAGGATCTGGGTGCCTACGATCAATCGAATAGTGAGCACCCGAGACGTCATTTTTAATGAAGACAAGGGCTGCAACGGAGACTGGGAAAACTTCAAGGACGACCTCTTAGAGGCAGACCTAGAAGAAATCGCACGAATTGCATCCCTTCAACAAGACGAACTGATTGATCAGTCAGAGACTGAAGACTGCATTGAGGTGGATTTTCCTGAAGAGGAAGACTCAAATGAACTCACAGGAGATCGTCTTATAGTAGCGATTGATGAAATCTCGCAGGCAAAAAGGGCAGAATATGAAGACTTCCTCACGCCTCCAGATACACCGCCATCTGCCCTACTCGCACAATTACCTCAAAATGTGTTAGAACAAGGGAATAAAACGATCACATGGCAGGCAGCTTTTCTAGCTGGAACCAAATCTCCCCTGCAAATCTCAACAGAACGGAAGATCCGTCAAGGGGTAAAGGTGCATAGAAATGCACTACCTCCAGCACCAATAAAGCATCAAGATCTCATAGAACATCCATTAGGAAATCTCTTCCAGAAGGCTGAAGAAATTCATCTTCAAAGTCATAAGGAAATGAGGTCATGGACTGAGATCCGAGCCAAGGACCCTCGAGCATCTGATCAACAGGTCCTAGGCTGTATGTAGGTGTACGTCTATAAAACAGACAAACACGGTTACTTTCAGAAATGCAAGGCCCGGCTAGTGGTACGAGGGGACCAACAAGCAAAAGGGAAGCTGCAAGACACATACGCAGCTACCTTAGCCGGAAGGTCCTTTCGGACCTTGATAGCTATTGCAGCAAAGTTTGATCTAGAAATGGTCCAATACGATGTGGTCAACGCATTCGTACATGCCCCAATTGATCAAGACATCTTCATGCAGATGCCTCCTGGCTATAAGAAGGCAGGAACTATCCTAAAGCTTAACAAGGCTCTATACAGACTGAGAGTCTCCCCCCTACTGTGGCAGAAGGAGCTTTCTAGGACCCTCTTAGAGCTGGGCTACAAACCAGTTCCACACGAGCCTTGCTGCTTTAGAAAAGAAGGAATCCTCTTCTTCGTATATGTCGATGATGTCATTCTGGCCTACAGGAAAACACAAGAAAACAAAGCTAAGGACCTGATCAGACAACTCCAATTGAGATACAAACTAACAGGCGGCAACCCCGTACAATGGTTCCTTGGAATGGAAGTCATACGGGACCGACCTACGAGGAAGATCTGGCTATCCCAAGCAGCCTATATTGAGAAAATTACAAACCTAGCTAATAAAGGAACAGCTACAGTACCAATGACTCAGTTAGAGCTACGGCCTGCAACAGGGCTAGCAACCCCAACAGAAATTCAACGATACCAACGCAAGATCGGATCAATCCTCTATATCGCAGTCAACACCCGACCCGACATAGCCTTTGCCATCTCCAGATTGGCCAGATTCCTCACCAATCCAAGTCAAATACACCAAGAAGCGGCTGACCGCGTCATCCACTACCTCACACACACAAAGAACCTAGCCCTATCCTTCGGAGGGCCCGGCGGTCTCAGCATTGCTAGCGATGCCTCTTTTGCCGACAACACAACTGATCGGAAGAGCTCGCAGGCATATACCATCAAGCTGTTCAACGGACTGATCGGATGGAGAGCCAACAAACAAGACACAGTCACCACATCAACAACAGAAGCAGAGCTCCTAGCCCTAGCACAGGCAGCTAAGGAATCTCTCTTTGTGAGCCGACTGCTCAAGGAGCTGACAGTTCAACTGGATGACTTGACTATCCAGATTGACTGCGATAACACTCAGACTATCAACCTCGTGACGGCTGAGATAGCTACTTTGAGGACCAAGTTGCGGCATGTTGATATCCACAATCACTGGCTCAGACAGGAGGTTCAAAGAGGGAAAATTCAAGTCAAATACGTTAAATCAACAGACATAGTCGCAGATGGCCTGACGAAAGCACTTCCAGCCGGAAAATGGAACCGCTTTTTACATCAACTTGGATTAGAAGACGTTAGGAAGAGGCTCCAGAAGGACGAAGAAGGGCTTCAGACTCAATGAGAAGTCATTGAATCTGAGGGGGTGTGTCAGATATGTCAGAGGCGAAAGTTGCCACCTATTGCCACCTATTGCCACGAGGCTTAGCAATCAGCTTCTAGCTGATTCTATACAGAAGAGAAAGAGTATATAAAGCTTGCTCTAAAACCTCAAGGCATAGGCGGCAAGGAGAGAACACACAACATACAATTTTTCACTCTAATATTTGACAAGAGGTGTACCGCCAAAGTCCGAGGTCACCCATCCCGCCCAGCTGTTATCCAAGTCTCAGGAGTCCAGATTAGTTTCCTGGATACTTCGACAAGAGGCCTTGGGCTATGCTCCTTCTCACAGTCAAGTTCGCGCCACCGTCGCTGCCCTCCTACAACAGCAAGGCAGGGAAAAGCCTATCGGCGTACATTGGCTAGCCAGGTTTATGAAACGACATCCGTCCATAAAGACCAAGATAGGAAAACGCCAGGAGGCGTCGAGGTTCAATTGTTTTACCCCGACCGCCGTCAATTGGTACTTTGACATCCGCGAGAGCGAATATGGCTGGATCAAACCTGAGAACACTGTTAATGTTGACGAGGGCGGCATCATGGCCGGATTTGGTGAGTATTTTGTCGTTTCTTTCATGAGACAAACTAACCAGCTGCCAATATAGGCTTGGATTCCTTAGTTATCGGCAGTAGCGACCCCAAGAAGAAAGCCTTCCTCAAAGGCTCTCAGTCCCGCACTTGGACCAGCTTTCTCGAAGCCGCAACTGCAACTGGTCGTCTTCTGAAGCCGGGGATTATCTTTAAAGGCAAAGAGCTTCAGCAACAGTGGTTTATTGATGAGCTCAAGGAAGTGGCTGACTGGTATTACATCACGTCCGACAACGGCTGGACAGACAACCATATCGCGGTCGAGTGGCTCAAACAGGTCTATCTTCCCCAAACACAGCCGGAAGATGAGTCAGATGCGAGGCTTATCATACTAGATGGTCATCGAAGCCATGTATCTGTTCGTATCCGCCTTTTCCGGGCCACCTGGGCCGGGGATGTCGCTGACCGTAAATCTAGGATGAGTGGATGGCTACGTGCTTTTTGAACAACGTGTATTGTTGTTACCTGCCGGCTCACTGCTCCCACGGCCTACAACCACTCGACAATGGTCCATTTAATGCATCCAAGGCGGCCTATCGCAAAGAACTCCAAAAGCTGACAAGCCTGACCGATTCTGCGCCGGTGGACAAGGTCAACTTCATCAAGGCCTATGCCAAAGGCAGAGAAGTGGGTATGACGAAGAAAAACATCCTTTCTGGTTGGAGAGTGACTGGAAACTGGCCGATTTCTCGACGGAAAGCGCTCATACATCCTGAGATCCAGCCTGACAAGAAGGAAACGACGCCCGCATCAGACGGCCTCAGCGACGGGCAACGCGACTCTGATAACACGCCAAAGACCAGCCGTCACATCAGGGATCTAGGTAAGAACAAAAGCCCTTCGACAAGAAGGCGCTATTCTGTGATATCGAAAGGTTTTGAAGCACAAGAGTCAAAGATCGCTTCTCTAAGCTCAAGAGTAGCCAGTTTAGAGGAGGAAGTCGGGAGGCTGAGCAGAGGCAAGAAGAGGAAAGCGATACCGAATCCCAACAGGAAGTTTATGACACTGGCCGAGTCTCTAGTGACCGGTGACACTATTTCTGAGCCAAACGAAGTGATTGAAGAGACAGAGGGTGTCGAAGAGGTGATCGAGGTGGGAGGGGTGGAAGAGAATGAGGGCTCAAATTCGGAGGCGGAAGAGTTAGCTGTCACACGCACGCGCGCAGGCCGTGCAGTTAGAAGACCAAGACTATATTAAAATACATTCGATTCCAAGCTGGAAAAATAGGAATTGACTTGTTTTTCGTATTTCTGGTGGCTCTTTGTGAGGGGGTTGAAAATTAGCAGTTTGTATGGGGAAACTTTTTTTTTGCTTATCAGTAGAGGGGTCTTATCGGCAGAGGGGTACTGGATGGTATCAAGAACGAACCAGCCCATGTGGATAGAGTTGATAAGCCGTTGATTATCGGTGCACGTCTTCTATAAAATAGTTAGCACCATAATGCTTAATGATGTCGTAATTAATATATACCTTAGCATCTTCAAAATGCTTGAGCAGGATATCCATGTGGTAAAGTAACTGATCTAACGACGACCACTTCTTCTGCTGCGCCTGTGTAGCCTGCCAGAAGGGTTGGAGGAAGTCCGCCGTTAATCTGAGGACATCCCAGTCATCCTGTGTGAGACTATCGTCGCCAAGTTCTTTATGATGCTCTTGTTGAAACACCATAAGCTTGTCTTTCTTCTCGAGCGCAGTTCGAAGCAGCATGTACCATGAATTCCACCTGGTTGCATTGTCAATGCCGAGTGCACGGCCTGCCAGACGTTCCCAAGCATCGCTGTGTACTGTAGAACTCCGTATAAACACGGCAATATTGTGTAGATTACCAAGGGGGCCCATCGATCGCCATCCGGCTTGATCATCTGGCACCTTTCGCTGCTTACCCTTGCTGTTCTTCTGCTGCAATTGCGCCTGTAGAGACTCAACAACTGTGGTGTTCGCGTTGCTATCTGCCTCTTCAATGGCCGCATTGAGTGCCTCTTTGCTGGAGGCGAAGAGGAACGCCTGGAGGCATAGATTGATAATATGACCTCCGCATCGAACACGGCGCTCAATGGGGTCGAATTCAACCCCATATTCGTTCGCCAATGCCGTTGATAAAGCGCGCATGCAAGTGTCATTTGAGGTAGCGTTGTCCGATGTAAAGTAGCCAATGTTGCCTGCGACATTGAAATGCCGTATGGTGTCCAGCAAGTGCCTTGACATTGTCTCTCCGGAGTGACTGTGCTGCACGTTCGGCAGACCTAATAGGGCCTCACGGAGCTCATAGTGCTCATCAACCCATTGCGCACATATTCCGAGAAAGGCTTTGCGATGCGGTGATGACCATAGATCGATGCTGAAGTGGACTTGTGACTTTGCCGCCTGTAACTGAGCCTTGATGGTTTCGCGATGCATGCTGTATGACAGCTCGATATGAGCCAATACCGTATTGCCTGACTGAATAAGGATCTCTTCAGCCCTCGGGTTAACTGCGCAGAGAAGTGCTTGGTATTCCGGCCAAGAGACACAGTTGAGTGGAAGACGCCGACGTGTGATAAGCTGGATCTGAGCCTCATAGAATGCGTCAAGTCGGATCGTATTCCGTAGTATCGATTGCTCGTCGCGGGATACTAGCTCCCGATTCTTCTCTTCTACACGTGTAAATGCTACTTCAAGAGACTGTTGAAGTGCCTTCTTGGCTGGCCGCTCTTCGTCATCAATGATAATACCGTGGTCACTTCGCATATGCCGTTTGGCGCTTGTAGTTGCGACCGTGCGCCATGGCGGATTGTGACAATGTTGACAATACCAGAGTCGCTGGTTATTCTGGTGTGTCTCTTCATCTCCTTGAGGAACACGGAAGTGCTTCCAGGTTTCTGGCGTGCGTAGTTTGCGTTTCTTCGGCTGCGACCGAGGCTGAGACGTGGACGATGCTGAGGAGGAAGTGGCAGCGAAAATTGACTGCTGTGAATGAGACCGCACGGCTGCGGAGATGCTTGATTCTGGCGCCGGTGAGCTTAATTCTTCGTATTCAACGTCCCCTACAAATAGAGACGACCCGGTTGGCATATTGACTCGCGACGTGTTATGTGTTATAGGTAAGTGCGAGCTAGTGAAGCATTTCGAGTTGCGCGCAAGAGAATCAGTCTGTTTTAATGAGCGTGTGACCCCTGCCCGGCTCCACAACTTGGGAGCCCTGTCCCACCCGTGTCAGCTTCGCGCTCTTCTCGCGCCATCCTGCGTCTGATTAGAATTGATTCTTTTGAGCCCGTTATTCAGCTTGCGTACGCAAGGTTGAACTGTGGGGGCCATGGACGTTGAGCCACCATGTGAAGGTCTGAGGGTGTCACTAGTACACCGGTCTAGGGGTGTGTTTGGTTTGGGCTCAGGTCTCCGGGACCTAGAGCCTTGGACTCCTAGAACCTTGGACCACACACATAGCGTTCTCAGACTACAGAACGACAACTTGGAGATACATCTCTAATCACGGTGGAATTAGTACCACACAGAAGCTCTCAACAGGAGAAATTCGATGACTATGCTTTGACTTGCATGAATGTGCATCTCACGTAGGGACCAGCGTGTTTATTGGCATCTCAACAGTTTTGTCCGGGAGAACGTTAAGCGAGCCTGCCTACCCTATGCATCGGATAGTGGCTACCGCGCATCTCGCCTATTTGTAATGGTGGGGCTGGTACCTCTTAACTTCCCGGCTTGGGTTTCGCCGCTAAGATAACATGCGCTTCACCATCTCTCATGTTACAAATATTCGGGCTGGAAAGAAGCCAGATGAATCATGCGAAGCTATGAAAATTAGCTTGTTGTTGAGCATATAGAAAGTATGTAATTCTGGGCTCCTGACAGGGCGATGGTTTCGGTTGCAAGATACCTTGTTGGCCAAGATCATACAGTGATATGGATGTACCTACCTGCTAACAAGCCTCAGCACCAAGTCAGACGTTTCACCAAATGCGTAGGATGCGTCCGATCGCGTAGTACCCGGTAGTTGAATTGGTAGTCTCGCAGCAGGTAGCCGTGCCGTAGAATTTCGAAGCCGGATATAACCCGGTCACGTGTTTTACTGATTACTGATTGCTTGATTAGGGGCTTACTGTTACTGATATCATATCAGTATCAATCAGTAATCAGTACTGATTGATAACTGATTGCTTGTTGAGACGTCTGTTGGCAATACAATACAACATGGGTCCTGTTCATATTGGGTAATACAATATAGCCTCTTGGCAATACGATATTATTGCGAGGGGGTTCATATTGCCAATATACGTATTGTTTATATTATTAGCAACACTGCGTCTAGTGACGAGGATAAATCTTTTCAAAGAAGGCGTTTGTTTTGGTCATCTTGACAAACTTGTCGAAGTCTCTTCCTATTGCATGGTTGGCTGCTGCATTCGGCGAGGGATCCAGCCTCATAGGTCTCAACAGTCTTCCGGGGTGTAACCCATTTTTATTTTGACACTCCCTTACTTACCCATACTGGATGCCGAAAGACCTGGCAATATATTGACTATGGGGTTTGTTGTGTTGGTATAATTATGCAGTTGCAGCCTTGCTTATATCGTCAAGCTTAATATCGAGATGTCGATGGCCACCCTCATTGGAAAGATTGCTCGGCCGTCGAAAGGCCACGGATCAGACTACGTCATGTCTCGATCCCGAGGAACCCGAGTTGGCGAAACGACCTTTGGTGGGAGAACCCAAGATGCTTAACATGATAGGCAGAAGACTTGGCCAACTGTTACCACTACAGTGGAGATGCACAGCATGGAGGCGAAGCCCTCTAGTCCCAAAAGGCAGCTTGGCTTCTATCACAATGATATTGACACGCTGTTAAATCAAGGAGCCGCCTATTCTGCAGATCCAAGGAGCATGTTCTAACGCGGTAGAAACGTCCACTGAGAACTGAGGCGGCCATTAAGTAATCGCGACTCGCACGGCATAGAGCTTGCCCGGGGATGAAAGTAGACGATGTATATTATAAATAGAATTAACTATTCATCTCGAGAAGATATGGTCCTTCTTACTTTGAGGCGCTCTTTATCGTTGTTGGCCTTGATATCTGGGGAGTGTCCCAGCCCTTGCTGCGGTAGACGAATTCCCGGACCTGCAGACACCGACGTCGAGGTGCGAGAGCGGATCGTGGTTCGTCTGCGGCCGCGCTTGACTTTGGGTTCTTGGAGGCGTCTGGGTCCCTGCTGGTCTTGATCCGTCCACCAGAGATTACTTATTGCCTCCCATTCTTCACGGTTACTTCTACCTCATTCTTCATCTTCACGTGGCGATCTGATCGTGCCTGCCATCTTGAGCTTCCATTCTTTGTACGCCGCCTCAGACGAGCGCGCCCGAACTGCGTCCCATTCCAAAATTCCCATCGCCCTTCCTATCGGTCATCTGACCCCTGTGGCCCGTCCGTCGGTTGGCGGCGAGTCGACCAACAAACACCTTTCTCAAGTTTTCCCGGCTGCCAGTCGCAATACGCCTGCAATTATGGGAGTACGCGTGACCGAAACCTCAAGTTATTGAAGCTTCATACGGCAAACGTCCTGAATAATCGGATCTAGACGAAAGCTGCTCGGATTCGAACGACGGCTCCCCGGACTAGGACGACGGCTTTGCCGAGCCCCTTCACCTGCGCTCGACATGCCACTTGTCAACTTGGCTGCAGCACGATTACGACAGTATCGGCTGGGTCTGGAAGAAGACGATCCGCGCTTGCCCACATCATCATTTAATTACTTCTTATCTTCCATCTGCTTGTACCTCAGCGGTCTTTCGTCATCGTTGTCCTTCCTTGCCGATCCGTTCTCGTCGAAGCTATCTCTAACACTACATGTGCTTTCCCCATGATTGCTTGTCGCAGCATCGACGTCGATGCGATTGTTTTCCGTGGTATAAATAGCCACGCCCACTTGCCAACTTGAAGATGAAGATTGGCCAAGAAACTCCGTGTCCCTGTTCGTCTTTGACCAGCCATTGAAGGCAGCTGACCCATCTGGTCTTTCCTGCAGCTCGATAGATACTGCATCAACTCCGTGGACAGTACGAATTCCATCCGTGGAGACTCTTGTCCTAATATACGTGGATGTGAGGCCTTTACTTGGAACGGTGCTCTGTCGCGCTGTCTCGAGGTCGCCAAAAGTGCCGTCGGAGATGACACCACAATCTCGTTGTCTTGCAATTTTCCCTATCAAGTCTGCCATTGACATCTCGATTTTGAGCTTGACTATGTAGGCGAAGGGATGAAACTGCATGTAACTGAATTTATTGTTAGCAATGCCTCCCATTGTCTATTCCGCTTTTCCTCGTCGCGAAAATTTGTCGGTTCATGCGATGCAGGGTAATATAATGGAGTTGACTTACACGAACGTATTATGCAAGCTCATCATAGAGATAATAAGGACATCCATGCTGAGAGAGAATCCGACGATACACATATTGAACTTAACCAGACCCTTATATTTGGTTAAGCCATTTGCCACCAGGTTCTGTTGAACAATGCGAATGAAATAGAAATTGAGTGCTCCGTCGACAAGAAGGTAGATGACCTTCTCGACACGGTCCCACCACTCGTTGATCCAGATATATCTTTCTGAGATCTGAAGACGGGCGGGGATCCAAATATTATAGACTGAGATATTAACGGCTGTGATTAAGACTGCAACACCAACTTTTAGACGGTATCCCGTTATCGGATCTGTGAGAAGGATGGAGCAACGATTAATGATAATTTGGAGAAGAAATTGAACCTAAAATGGTTAGAATCATTGATAAACTTCAGAGGGGTAGGTGGAGCACACTTACTTGAAGTGCCCATGTCGTAACTATGAAGGTTATTATCTTATTCTTGGCGACTTGGGGTGGTTATGGACTGCTTACGAATGCAAAAAAAGAACGCGAAACTAAAGATCCAGCAATCAGTACTTTCTTCAAACGTTACATCACTAAGAGATCCCTCCTCACACTTTCAACTGCCCTACCAACAGGTGTCGATTGCCACGTCGCCATGTTCGATTACCAGCACGGTCAGCATTTCCAGCGTTACCTTGACTCTCCAGATATGTTCGATGTGTTTGCACCGATACGAAACGTGGGCTGTGCGAGGAGGAATCGTCTCACACACAGGGGATCAACGCTTACCTTGGGGGAATTATGCCTTTCAAGTGCAACCAACAGATAATGCTGAAGATGAGGCATACAAGAATCTCGAGCCAAATCATCCAGACATAGGCATTGCGGAATACGAGAAGGCCGCGTCTCTCGTAAATATGTTTTGTTTGCTTCACGGCCGTCCAGGTGGTGAGCCATCCAAAGCCGATCGTGAAGCCCCAGGCCAGCGAAGCAAGAGCCAGGTCATCTTCGGTCACCTCTTGGAGGACAAAATTGGGAGAGAGGAGTGTGATCATCGTGAACCAAATATTGGGTTGTCAACTATGATAATTTTAGTCAGACTCTGGTTACATGCAGAAGAGGCATCACCATTTAATTAAGGACGATATTGATCAAGATAGGTATCCTTGCCCACCGTTTGGTGTATCATCAGCCACCAGTCAATAGCTTAAGCCACAGGAGCTGAAGTCTAGCCCTCATACAGATCTAGTGAGACATCACTAACTTAAGTACGCCGTGACGCCCGCAAGCATCCCCAGCTTTTGCACAGATTGGCTGGAATTCAAGCTTTCCCTCCCCCTGCCTGAAAATCTCCCACCATTAACAGTATAGGAGGCTTCGGTACCTAAAGACGAGGCTAGGAAAGCTTCGAGAGCTTCTGGCAAGCTCTCACAGAGCGCGGCCTTGCCGAAGACTAGTCTGGACTTGGCACGGAGGTTGCCTGTGGAGTCACGTAGCGTTTGGCGCCACCCTAGACCCAACTTGTATTTCTAGTAAATTCTGGGGAGGGAAGATGCGGCATTCATTACCTGGGCGAAGTGATCAACATAGAACGCTGAACGACTTCCAGGTTGAACATCATTATAGGAGTAGCGCTCTAGGGTTGGAGGCTGGAGCGGTTGAGTGTCGCGAGATTAGATGCGATTCCTAGTAGATCTGACTATACCTTCAAGTTTGCATAACATCTCGTCGGGTCCTCTTCCGTACAATTCAGCACCTATTCAGCACCTAATGTGCACTCTCCAGCCTGGTAGCCCCTGTCGTCGAGAACAAATCAAGAATAATTAAGTAAAACGCTGACCATGGCCATGGAGAGAGCAATGAGGGCCATGGTTCCAGTGTATTTCCAGATTTCTGTGGCGCGAAAGCATTAATGTTTTGGGCAGCGCCTATTACATTAAACACAAGATGCTACTGGCACAACAGGTAGACAGGCGAGTTATTTGCTAGAATAGCTACTGATACGAAATGATATCGCATGCGGTGGTGATCTTTCCTGTCGCTAAAGCGACCTGTCCACTCCTGGCCCGTGCAAATGTTGACGGTGGACGCGCCATGCGAAGGTGACAGATGCCAATCCTAACGCCACGGGCCGGCTGATATCCAGGCGTCACGCAAGCGTGACATCGCTGTCAGCACTCGAGAGACGAAAACCTTCTAGGCGCGTCCCTGAATCGTAATATCGTGGGCTATGGTCGCTTTTATAGGGATGAAGCATTCAGAAGACACAAGTTGAAAGGGGCGTGGATAGATATTAAGTTAGGTGGCACTGTTCCGTTGGCATTCCTGGAGAGCCCGATGCGGGGAAGCAGGCACTGGAGTTGCCACAACTGTCATCGACGCCCTCCTTACATACATAATACGTAGTGGTCCGTACATGATGCATTTCGGATGCCGTTTTGTGGCTTGCGGAAGGCCGGCACATCACCCTGGCGGAGCTTTCCGTGCAGGGGGGTTGAAGTCTGTGTTTGCGCTACTGTCTTCTTCCCCGGCATTCTGCAGTTAGGCCGCTGAGTGCCGGCATGGTCCTGGGGCCAGTGACCAACTGTGGCGCGAAGACAGTGTTTCTAGCACTGACGAGAATCCTCGCCATCAACTTTGGTTATGTGCCGTTGCCGTCGTCTCTATGCCACCGTGCCGGCCCCACCTTAGCATCAGGTGACAGGGCTGAGATGGTATGCTACTTGGCAATTCAGCAGCTCGAATTCAGCACAGAAAGGCCGAATCTATTTCTACCGCCAAATTCTTCTGCTGATTGAAAGCCCATTGGGAAGAATGTACTTTCTATCATGTTCATCTGAGCTATAAATGGGCATGTTTCTCCGTTATCACATATCATTTTTTGCGTTGTCTGGCCTGCGCGGGGCTGGCACTCGGTGGCGTCAGCTAGCTTTCGGAGTTGGCAACTCAATATTCAGCAACTGACAGAAGTTTGGGTTGGAGCCACTCACAAGCGATGTGCGAGCCCAAGGTGTTGACAGGGCCCTTTACATTGCCCTGGGCAAGGCTTTCCCAAGCCTGCTGACATACCCAGACCTGATTAAGGTAAGTGCGGCAAATCAAAAGCGCTCCCGCACTTGGTCTCAGTCGGCAACTTCCTTCCTCCACCGAGTCAGTGGCTGTAGCGCAGGGGTTGCTGGAGTTGCTGGACCCCTATCCCAATGTGGCGTATCCTCGTATCTCATGACACTCACTTTTACCAAGGGTCCTGGGTGCACGGATTAGCCGGACGAGTCTCCGACGAAACGACCATGAGGCCAATAGGGAAATACGGCAACTGACACACACATCATGATCGACAAGCATCTATCTAGGATAGGACTAAAAATTGCTTTTGTTATGGGGACCAACTTGAAATCGAGTAATGCTCCGGCGCACAGACACGCCACGCGCTGCCGCCTCGGAAAACATGAATCAACTGGCCCCAATACTTCAGCAGACTGAAGATTCGGCAGCGGGGTGATGTTGACGACTTCAGCAAGTGTCTAGACACTTGGTCAAACAATGGCGCACTGCGGAGACCATCATCGGTTCCGCCATCCCGCCATAGTTCGGCGTCTGCCAGCTGACATGTGGGTGATGAGACATTCGGCGCTTTGCCAATGGATGACCACAGGCAGGGGCTCGTGGTTGATCAGATCGGGGCAGCGCCGCTGATCTTCCTGTGCTCGAGAGCCTCCGGGAAGCGCATCGGTGTTGATGTGCTTGCCCCTGGCGATGTTGGATAGAAATGCCTTCTTCCTGGCCAGCATGTCGAACTGCTCTCGTCGAGCATGTGCTTCGTCGATCCCGCTGATCAATCTTGTTCGATAGGAATTATGGAACTTGTGCCGGCACCACGGGTTGTTTCGCGTGGTTGTTGAGATTGTCTGCGCTGGCTTACGTACTCTCGTTCGAGTAGAGCGGGACTACGATTCACTCACCAAAGCAGACTTTACCGGGTTGAAGCGGTAGTCAGCAATCTTCAGACACTTTTGCGTGATATTGAAGTAGGCTGCTGAAGCAATCTCCGCGGCTTTTGCCAGAGAAGCCTAGGTTCATGCTGCCTGCCGCCAGTGGACCGAAAAGTGGCACCTTGCTGCTTGTGGCCGGTTAGTGCCTCAACTCTTACAGCATTATCAGCACGGTTGGGCTGGACTGATTCACACCCCTCGGCGCTGCCACATGGATGGCTATCTCTATTCCTTAAAAAACCTTGAAATGATCGAGTAGTTTAGCAACTGACTCATGCCCTCTCCACGCTGTCATGTGAAGGGTAGCCTATCAATCATTATCAGCAACTCTTGACGCCAAAGGACCCTTGTTGTCTAAACGAGAAAGAAGCAGAGAGGGAAATGCACAGCAACGAAGACAACATACCTTTGTCTCCTTCCCACGACGATTACCTGGGCCGAGAAACTAGACACCAGTCCGCGGTGGGCACTGCTGATCATAGCATGACTGCCGACAGCGGTAGCTCGACCGTCTCTCGTCTTAACACTGAGCCCATGGCATTCTCAACTATATCCCTGACAACTGAGTGTAGCTACGGCGTTTCTTCCGCCACTGGTTCACGACGTGGACGAAAAGCTAGCAGGTTGAAGAAAATAGGCACCATGCTTGGTTGGAAGCGAATGCAATTCGACCCAAGTTCACACACTTCCGCGTTCGTTGCTAACAAATACGGCAGATATCATATCTTACAAGGGTTACCGATCGCCCCACCGCAACGTTCCTTCTGCCACCACTGCCGAGCTGATGCCTTCCGAGACGAGGAGTGCTACATCGGCAAAACATCACTTGATGAACCGCACCCAGGCCGTCGGCTTTCGCTTCCCACAGATACGGGGAAGGCGCCTGCACCAATTGTGATGGAAAGCGGCCTAGGGGACCGACAATGCAAAGGAATGGATGGTGCGGCCACATATCCATTACGTCTTGTGCGTAAATGGGTTCAGCCATTGACAAAACCCACGAGTACCCCGCAATCAGAGGCTTTGACGCTGCGAAGCACGCCTCCCGGCATTCTTATCCCTGACTCGCTTTCCATGTCACCAATCGTCGACACAGAACCCGTCGCCTACGGCTGGGATCGAGAGTTCGAACACCAGACCAACGGCAATGCTGATATGAGCTCGCGCGTCGGTTGTCTGGGCACGGAAGAGTATTTCTGCTGGAGAGCTGACCGGGGTTCAAGTTCGGGGGCTATGAGCTCCTCAAGACCCGTGCCATCGATGCACTTGGGTACGAGTCCGCGTCCAAGAACCGTTATGCGGTGTCCCTAGGATCATCTGCCATTGCCGAAATAGCTAGCGGCATCACTTTCTGCCCGTTCGAGGCTGTTCGCATCTGCTTGGTCTCGTAGCCGGGATTCGAGCGTGGTCTCTGGGATGGATTCGCAAGGATTGTCAGGGAAGAGGGGATTTGAGGTCTGTACTCCGGGCTGGTTCCGATATTGCTCAAGTGGTATGCAATTCTCTAAGTAATACCCCCACTGGCAGTACACTGATCGTTCTAGGGTATTATACACATTGGCGACCTTCGTCGTATACGAGAATACTCTCGAGCAAGCCTACAAGTGGTCCGACAAGTCGACCATACCCAGCGCCGCGAACACGGGAATCAATCTGGCCTCTGTGCATGGGAACTAAGGTTTTTTATCGTTTCTTGACTGGTGGCTTCGATTGCTGACACCTCACTTGGGAAGCTCAATACGAAGACATCACTCTGGGGAGATGCATCTTCACAATGACACGCCGAAATCCGGCTATGGGGGTCAAGGTATTATTCCCGAATCCAGTCCTGAGATAGGAAGCTGACAGGATTCATAGGTTCTGCTATTGCTATGGAAGAAGACAAAGAAGAGGATGTCAGTGAGATATCTCCGTCGCCTGAACGGTCCCTCACCCGGAAGTCAGTTCCGACCCCATTCCGGACCGACAAATTGATCCTGATGATCTGGCTTGCTCAATGCCGACTGCGACCCAGCCGTCGAGTCCAACCCTGGATGCCAGCACTAGGCGGTTAGAGGGAATGCTCCACGGGCTGGAGTCTTCACCTGGCCGCTCATGCAGAAGTGCATATTTCACCCCTCCATCAGGCTCGGTCTGCATCTGTCATACCATGCAGTACCCACCTACCGGTAAGCAAAAAAAATTTCCCCATACAAAATTCACATTTTCAACCTCATGGGAAAAACTTAACAAAAACTGTACAAATAAATTTATTTCCAGAATTCGGGTTAGAACTGAATGAATTTTAATATTTCCTCGGTCTTTTTACTTCGCGGCCGCTGCGGGTGCGTACGACGGGTAACTCTTCCGCCTCCGAATTTGATCTTCCATCCTCTTGCATCCCTCCCACCTCAATCACATCCTCAACAGCCCCTGTCTCTTCAATTGCCTGGTTTGGCTCGGAAGTAGTTTCACCAGCCACTAGAGCCTCGGCTAATGTCATGAACTTCTTGTTGGGATTGGGTATCGCCTTCCTCTTCTTGCCTCTACTCAACCGGCCGACTTCCTCCTCCAGACTGGTGACTCTTGCGCTCAGCGAGGCTATCTTTGACTCCTGGGCTTCAAACCCTTTCGATATCACAGAATACCGTCTTCTGGTCGAAGGGCTCTTGTTCTTTTCCAGATCTCTGATATGACGGCTGGTCTTTGGCGTATTATCAGAGTCGCGTTGTCCGTCACTGAGGCTCTCTGATGCAGGCGTAGTTTCCTTCTTGTCTGGCTGAATCTCTGGATGTATGAGGGCTTTCCGTCGTGAAATTGGCCAATTCCCAGTCACTCTCCAGCCTGAGAGTATGTTTTTCTTAGTCATACCCACTTCCCTGGCTTTGGCATAAGCCTTAATGAAGTTGACCTTATCCACCGGCGCAGAATCGGTCAGGCTTGCCAATTTTTGGAGTTCTTTGCGATATGCAGCTTTGGAGGCATTAAAAACGCCATTATCCAGCGGTTGTAGGCCGTGAGAGCAATGAGCCGGCAGGTAACAGCAATATACGTTGCTCAAGAAGCAGGTAGCCATCCACTCATCCTGAGTTTTAGGTCAGCGGCATTTATGATTCAGACCAGGTAGATACTCGCAGATACATGACTTCCATGGCCATCTAAGATAATAAGTCTGGCATCAGAATCATCTGCCGGCTGGGTTTGAGGTAGATAGACCTCTTTGAGCCACTCAACTGCGATGTGATTGTCTGTCCAGCCGTTTTCAGAAGTGATATAATACCAGTCGGCTATCTTCCTGAACTCGTCGATAAACCACTGCTGCTGAAGTCCCATGCATTTGAAAATAATCCCTGGTTTCAGAAGACGGCCATCTGCAGTCACGGCTTCGATAAAGCTAGTCCAAGCGCGGGACTGAGAGCCTTTGAGGAAGGCCTTCCTCTTGGGATCGCTACTGCCGATAACCAAGGAATCCAAGCCTGTATTCGGAATGTATTAGTGAGTTTTATGACAAAAACGATAAATACTCACCAAATCCAGCCATGATACCGCCCTCATCAACATTAACTGTGTTCTCAGGCTTGATCCAGCCATACTCGCTTTCCCGGATATCAAAGTACCAATTGACGGCCATTGGAGTAAAAAAATTGAATTTCGATGCCTCCTGACGTTTTCCTATCTTCGTCTTTATGGTCGAATGTCGTTTCATGAACCTGGCTACCCAGTGTTCACCGATAGCCCTCTCCCGGCCTTGTTGTCTCAAGAGGGCCGCGACGGTGGCGCGAACATGACTGTGGGATGGAGCATAGCCCAAGGCCTCTTGTCTCAGTATCCAGGTGACTATTCAGGACTCCTGAGACTTGGATAACAGCTGGGCAGGCTGGGTGACCTCGGACTTTGACGGTAGGCCTCATAATCGGTCTGAGAGAGTCGTATGGGGGATGTCATGCTTCTGGGCGGCTTGGTTCTGGGAGAGGCCGTTATCTGTGACATCCAGTAAGGCTTCGACAACGCCATTCTCTGTATAAGACATTCGGGGCATTTTCGAGGTGATTACGGAAGGTTAGTGCAGATAAAAATTCGATGAAACTTGGTGGAAGCCGATTCTTGAACGAGGCGTTTTTAGAAATTATACATTAGGCCCGTGCGACCAAACCGCTTCTGCAATGTAAAAAGTAATATCATAATATGGAACAGCATGAAACTCTCAATAAGACACAGCTTGTTTCATGTAAATAACTTCAATTTTGGCCAAGCACTGTGCAAGTGAAGTTGGGCATTTTGTATGAGGAAATTTTATTTTTGCTTACCGGTAGGTGGGTATTACCGGTAGGTGGGTATTACCGGTAGGTGGGTACTGCATGGGTACACGTCTGCTATACGACCAGCTTTCATGGAACGAGACAAACGTGCTGGCACAGCTTAGGACCGGAATGGCCCAACTAAATAGCTATCTGTATCAGATTCGGCTTCTCCGACAGATGAATACCCGTGTGGACGGGCAAAAGAAACGGTAGAGCATTTTCTCTTCCACTGCGTCAACTGGACAACACACCGCAAGGGAATCCTTCAATGTACGGACACAAAACGTGGTAACATCTCCTTCTACTTGCGAGGGAAGCGACGTCAAATGGACAGGAGTGATCATCAGATATGGACGCTGTACAAGCGACAATCAAATTCGCGATTGCCACGGGTCGCTGTGACGGGACAAGAGCACGAACGAGGTCGAGTGCGACTTGGGCAAAATGATTGTTTACGAGGAGAGAAAGAGATTCCTAAGGAAAACTCTGACTTAAGCTATTTACACAAATCTTCATAAGTTAAATGAGACTATTCATAAAGTATGAAAGTCACATGATCGTTCCCTCACAGTCGCCTCGATCAGAGATGATCCAAATCCCGCTAACCCACTAAATCGACTAACACTAACTGTGAAATCCTCGTAAAATCAAAAAGCAGCACTGCTTCAGCTGCCGAAGATAGGAAACTGAACACTTAGAGGAATCAGGCTTCAAGTTGACTTGCTACTAACCCACGCGAGGATAAAAAGAAAGAGCGTCGATTGGACCAAATCAGGAGTAGAAGATATCCTCAGGGACTTTTGTGAGATCAGGGCAATACATTCGGAGGCATATGTATCATAGCATTAGAGCCCTTTGGACATGGCCTACCGGGCGTAATAGAATTGTGTGTGTGTGTGTGTGTGTGTGTGTGTGTGTACTGTATGGAAACATTATCATGGGACTCAACAGCTGCCCGCGACTTCTCCTGTTGTCTGTTGCTTTGCCTGCCTGCACAAATTTCTGCAGCAGAAACTGCGTCGTCGCTGGGAGAGCTAGTCCTCAATGTGTCAGCCAGGTGCTCGTAGCCTCGCAGTCTCCCAAGCCAACTTGTCTCTTCCTGTTCTCCATCATCCGGGGGAAAAGACAGCAATCCGCTCCAGAGAAATCTTGCCTAGAAACCGAGAATGAAAGTATTCAGGCCGACGTAAGTTGAGGCTGGGTCTAAACGAATAAAAAACAAAGGTAACCCATCGTAAGAACGTGCTCCAAGATGGAGGACATTGGCCAAAGGTACTTCTCTCTCAAATGACACCAGCTCGTTGCTCAGGCATCGACCCCGTCTCATCAGAGCCCGGAGACCCAGATAGGGGCTGGCTAAGTCGGTTCGCGACGTGGACGTCAATGAGCATTTCAACTAGCGCTTTAGCGTCCTTATAGATACTCACTAGATCGACCTGGCTGGATCCAACCCCGGCGAGGCTTCCATCAACGCTAGGCTTCCGGTACGCGGCGAAGACGATACCGCGATCTGTCTTTGCAGATCTCGCAGAAGAGATACTCGAGCTGGGGGCGCCATTTCTTGAGTACTGCCCCGTGTAAAACGAACAGGCATAGCCTTGAGCAAACTCGCCATCTCGCGCCTCTTGATTCCGGTGCTCAATCCAGCCTGGGGATTGGAGAATCTTTCCATGCGCGATAGCTGAGATCTGGAAGGGCGAGTTGACATTGTGTAAGCCATAGGCAGCGAGCAGGCGTCCCGTCATGCCCCGCGACGGCTTGGCTGATACGTTAGAGTTGACAGAGGCTGCGTCACCCAGGTCCGGCCCAGAACTTCGAGGCCGAGAGTTCTCCGGCCACCAAAGATTGACGACATATACGAGGTCGAAATTGTAGCGGTCGGCAATTCTAGCGGTCTCAAAGGCGGCAGCCGTGGCAGGCTGGCTCGGGTATGACGGTGGCAGAATGAGAAGAGATTGACGAGGAGACTCGGTTATGGAGGGAGCCGTCGAATGAGCTGCAGTGGCGTTCTGGTCTGGGGTCCAGTTCTCGGGACTTGTCTCGGCAATGTCATCATCGCTTAGGTTGAGGAAGTCGTTGAAATCAGGCTCTCGCAGCATGGAGCTGCTGAGTGACAGTCTGCTGGATGATGGCGCCAGGCTGGGAAGGCTGGGGGTCATTCGGAGTTGGGATTGGTCCCAAGTCGAAGTCTCAGCTAGTTGGCGACGAATATCTTTGCATACGGCCTTGTTGAAAAAGTCAATGGACTTGGAATCTCTTAACTGAGAGTCAAGAACTGGGAAAGGCTCCGGAGAAGGGCCGGGCGTGGGTGGCTTTCTTTGAGGGAGTTCAGGGAGCTTCTTGTTTTGGAAGTATTGGCGACCACGGTCGCTACTAAGGTCGGAGGAAGCGTTGCAGTGGCTGCTTGGGCCTGGCGCGAGGTGCGTGATCGAGGACGGTTGACTGAGCCTATTTCGGTGAGGCGAAACAGGTTCCGGCAAAGAAGGAACTCTACTTGCAGGCTGCGTCACTCCCACCTCTTCTCGGGCAGCCATGCGAGTAGCCTTGAGGCGAATGTAAGAGGGCCAGGGAAACTGAGGCTCCGTGATAGGAGCAGTCACTTGGATCACAGCTCACTAGAGTCGGCAGAAACAGTCGACGACTTCTCCTTGGCGAAGGCCCGCTCAGGGCGGTCGAACCCGTTGGCCAGCTTGAGCCTTTATAAATATGCAAGAACCGAGACGACGACGTTGAGCAAGGTCCCTGGTGAAATTGTGTCAACAGGAAACCTAGGGGTTTTGTGCGGCGCTCGCCCCCTTGCCCTGCGTTCTGTTGTCTGCTGTGTGCTGTATGCTGGGGGTCTTGCGTTTCTGGCGTATGCTTGCTGAAGAGTATTTTGGGTTGGCTTGCGGTTGAAGTGGTGGGTCGCGGGTGTAAGTGCGACGAAAGAGAGGGTGGTGCAGCTGGTGGCAGGTGTAGAAGTCCCCTCCCGGGGCACAGAGGACGCAAGGGTGAATCGGCATTAAAGCGACACGGAAAGCTCCGGGGCAGACACCGTGGTAGGTTGGACTGAGAACTTGGCCCAAGCGCTAACTGCGTACGGATTGTCCTGTTCAATGCGCGGACTTGAAAGCACTACCTTCGGATCGATGCCAGACTGAGAGGTGACAAGCACTTATTCATATCGTCGCGCTTAGATCGTAGCTGGACACAGGTAGGCACTATGTGTTCAGGGCTAATCTCAATGTCAGCCCGAGATTTAATAGTCACTATTTCTTATCAAAGTCACTCTGTCCTAACAGTTACTTGACAAGGCTTAGAACCTCAAGCCCGAAAAGCTTTCGGCATTGGTAGAACGGCGCTGATCGACCGATGATGTCATGCTGTCGTAGCTTTGGTGATTCCCAGCGTCCCACTACCAGCGCCCTGAAACAGAGCGTGAACTTTCGTTTTCTCGCGCTTTGGCCTCCGCCTGCTCCCTCTAACCTTAATAGATCAAAGCCATCCAGTCTCGAACCCCGACTGGCTTTACTCCCTTTCCTTTTTGAGTGACCACCTGTGAGGCCAGCTGGAGCTTTCCGCTGTGGCGTTGGTGTGCGGGGTGTGCTCACCACAAGCCGCTCAGACCGACAAACAGCGTCGGAGACCCGGCGCCACGCGTAGCCAGCAGCGACATTAGGCCCATGATGATCTTGGCAAGGAGGGACGAGGTGATGCAGTCACGGGCAGATGCTGGTGATTGCTCTCGAGCGAAGCTTTCGGGCAACCCAAGATCAAGCGGGCCGGTCCTTGCCCACTAATCCAAGGATGGCATCCCCCACCCGTTCCGGGGCCCAACCGTGAGGGGCATCTCGCGTGCTCCACCACGGCACGTTTGCAGAAAAGGCACATTAATAATGGCACTTTTAGGGCGAAGGGATGACATGGTCTCCAAGCAGGTCCGATTTTTCTTTCATCACTATAGCAGGACTCCTTAATTTTGATTTGTGGTGGAAGATGAGCGCCATAGCAAATTTCGAATAACTTATTTGGGAGCTTTGGTGGAACGTGTTGGGTGAGGGAAGCTACGCCAATTGGAGATGGGTTCTTGATAAAAGAGCTTTGGTTGGGCTGAGGAGGGCTATTAACAAATCGGATAAATGGGTTCTGCGACCCATTCTTGGTGATGTTGGGACTTGGTTTCGGAGGCGAGCCAGTTCTCGCTGGGCTTTACCATCCAGTACCCCTCTGCCGATAAGACCCCTCTACTGATAAGCAAAAAAAAAGTTTCCCCATACAAACTGCTAATTTTCAACCCCCTCACAAAGAGCCACCAGAAATACGAAAAACAAGTCAATTCCTATTTTTCCAGCTTGGAATCGAATGTATTTTAATATAGTCTTGGTCTTCTAACTGCACGGCCTGCGCGCGTGCGTGTGACAGCTAACTCTTCCGCCTCCGAATTTGAGCCCTCATTCTCTTCCACCCCTCCCACCTCGATCACCTCTTCGACACCCTCTGTCTCTTCAATCACTTCGTTTGGCTCAGAAATAGTGTCACCGGTCACTAGAGACTCGGCCAGTGTCATAAACTTCCTGTTGGGATTCGGTATCGCTTTCCTCTTCTTGCCTCTGCTCAGCCTCCCGACTTCCTCCTCTAAACTGGCTACTCTTGAGCTTAGAGAAGCGATCTTTGACTCTTGTGCTTCAAAACCTTTCGATATCACAGAATAGCGCCTTCTTGTCGAAGGGCTTTTGTTCTTACCTAGATCCCTGATGTGACGGCTGGTCTTTGGCGTGTTATCAGAGTCGCGTTGCCCGTCGCTGAGGCCGTCTGATGCGGGCGTCGTTTCCTTCTTGTCAGGCTGGATCTCAGGATGTATGAGCGCTTTCCGTCGAGAAATCGGCCAGTTTCCAGTCACTCTCCAACCAGAAAGGATGTTTTTCTTCGTCATACCCACTTCTCTGCCTTTGGCATAGGCCTTGATGAAGTTGACCTTGTCCACCGGCGCAGAATCGGTCAGGCTTGTCAGCTTTTGGAGTTCTTTGCGATAGGCCGCCTTGGATGCATTAAATGGACCATTGTCGAGTGGTTGTAGGCCGTGGGAGCAGTGAGCCGGCAGGTAACAACAATACACGTTGTTCAAAAAGCACGTAGCCATCCACTCATCCTAGATTTACGGTCAGCGACATCCCCGGCCCAGGTGGCCCGGAAAAGGCGGATACGAACAGATACATGGCTTCGATGACCATCTAGTATGATAAGCCTCGCATCTGACTCATCTTCCGGCTGTGTTTGGGGAAGATAGACCTGTTTGAGCCACTCGACCGCGATATGGTTGTCTGTCCAGCCGTTGTCGGACGTGATGTAATACCAGTCAGCCACTTCCTTGAGCTCATCAATAAACCACTGTTGCTGAAGCTCTTTGCCTTTAAAGATAATCCCCGGCTTCAGAAGACGACCAGTTGCAGTTGCGGCTTCGAGAAAGCTGGTCCAAGTGCGGGACTGAGAGCCTTTGAGGAAGGCTTTCTTCTTGGGGTCGCTACTGCCGATAACTAAGGAATCCAAGCCTATATTGGCAGCTGGTTAGTTTGTCTCATGAAAGAAACGACAAAATACTCACCAAATCCGGCCATGATGCCGCCCTCGTCAACATTAACAGTGTTCTCAGGTTTGATCCAGCCATATTCGCTCTCGCGGATGTCAAAGTACCAATTGACGGCGGTCGGGGTAAAACAATTGAACCTCGACGCCTCCTGGCGTTTTCCTATCTTGGTCTTTATGGACGGATGTCGTTTCATAAACCTGGCTAGCCAATGTACGCCGATAGGCTTTTCCCTGCCTTGCTGTTGTAGGAGGGCAGCGACGGTGGCGCGAACTTGACTGTGAGAAGGAGCATAGCCCAAGGCCTCTTGTCGAAGTATCCAGGAAACTAATCTGGACTCCTGAGACTTGGATAACAGCTGGGCGGGATGGGTGACCTCGGACTTTGGCGGTACACCTCTTAATCGGTTCGAAAGAGTCGGCTGAGGGATGCCGTGCTTCTGGGCGGATTGGTTCTGCGAGAGACCGTTATCTGTGACATCCAATATTGCTTCAATAACGTCATCCTCTGTGTAAGAAGCTCGAGCCATTTTTCAAGGCGATTATGGAAGGCCGGCGCAGATAAAAGTCCTACAAGCTTTGGGGAGGAGTGTTCGTGGAGGAGGCATTGATAGAAATTTTGCGATAGTTCCATGCGGCCAAACCGCCCATATAGCGTAAGCAACAATAGCATAATACGAAACAGCATGAAACTCTCAATAAGACACAACTTGTTTCACGTAAATAACTTCAATTTTGGCCAAGCACCGTGTAAGTGAAATTGGGCATTTTGTATGGGGAAACTTTTTTTTTGCTTATCAGTAGAGGGGTCTTATCGGCAGAGGGGTACTGGATGGTAAGTACTACTATAAGACCGATGAGACGCCTGTATATTCCGCGGCATTGCTTCTCCACCCATCAAAGCGATTGAAATATCTCCGCCTGAACTGGCACGTTGATTGGCATGATGGTGCAATCAATAAGGCTAGGCAGATCTGGAGTCAGTACAAAGATCTTCCTGTTGCCACTACTCTGGAGGAGGCCCCGGAAATCCACATGACAGCGTATGATAAACTCGCGCAGTTGCTCGACGTGACGGAGGCGGATAACGATGAGGATGAGCTGGAGAAGTTCATTAATGGTTCTCCCTGCAAGATCGCAATTACTCCGCTTGCGTGGTGGTGCAGAGAAGAGCAACGGATCGAATACCCCCGTCTGCATAAGATGGCTATTAACATACTTTCGATTGCGCCCATGTCGGATAAGGCCGAACGTGTCTTTTCAGGTGCTCGGCGTACTATCTCGTATGACCGTGCACGCCTCGGAGCGGAGAATATTGAGATGACAGAGTGTCTTGGGAATTGGAACAAGAATGACCTTATTCGGAAGGTGCATGTACTGCCAACTTAGGCTGAGAACCGAAGGAACGGCGACACGTCCGGGCAGTAAGCACAACAACATCATGTCTTGGCGCTTACTGATAAGCTAATCAATCAGTATCAGTAGGAGAGTAATCAAGCAATCAGTATCAGTATAGGCCTTATCAATCAGTATTGCTTGTTGAGAAGTCTGATTGCCAAGAACCCAATATATTGGCAGTGTGATAATACATCCAATATTCCACGTGACCTCATCATTCAACTGCCTCAGCGAAAGTCTCGTCACCTTGAAAATCTCGTATCCCAAACCATGACTTCAGGCACTCCAATGCTTCAATTACATCACTCCCAAGTCGATTTCGACGGTCCGTAATCGTTATCTTTGCCCCAGAGAAGAGTCGTTCGGGCTCCGCAGACATTGCAGGAATTGACAATATATCCACGGCCATCTTGCTCAGGCTCGGGTAGTCTTTCTGCTGCGCCTCCTCTAGCCACCATGCAAGGGCGCTCGTAAAACCATAAACCCGTTCAGACTTGCAATAACGCTCGTATTCGTCCGTGATGAGTGACGGCTGCAGGTGCTTGTTCCGCCAATTCAAGAACTCGTTCGTGGTCGCCGATGGGACCTCGCAGAGTGGAAGAGGTGATTCCACAGGTCTATATTCGTTCCACACAGCGTCTCAAGCAACTTCGTCGACGACTCAACCCACTCCTCTTTCCAGTTCTCCTGGATGTAGTGCCATTTATGCGAAGGGTGGAGCACGATAGCTGCAACATAGGCAGGTGATTCATCAGTAAGGCGATAATACTTGTCCAGCTTCGCCCAGCCCGAGTTATACATCGGTGCCATCACCGGATCGTCGACATTTGCCTCCTTGCCGGCTTCGAATTGTGCCAATACGAAGTCCATAGCCAGGAGGACATTGTCGAGTGTTGCAAACGATAACTCGAGAGCCTTAGTCGTCATCTTCAGCTTCTCTAAGAAGAACTTGATCTTCTCCAAGATGGTCCAGTCCTCTGAAGAGAGCTTGTCTCCAGCGCAATCTGCATCCATCCATTTGTTGAAATAGCCGTCAATTGCGTCTCTAAGATTCAAGGCCGCTCTCAACATGGTATACCACGACCTCCACCGTGTGTCGTGGTCTCGCGCAAGCTTACGGTTATGGCTGATAGCAAGAAACTTTTGGATGCGCTGAACATTCCGTTGGATGTAAACGACGAAGTTGTGAAGCTTGCCAAGAGGTCCCTTCTTCCGCCACGCTTCAATATGCTTTAGTGTCATGTCAATATCAAGTCACTCGTTCACAAAATGAGGCAAGAATCACGATCATCGTGAACTTGTTCACGATGAGAGTGAACGACCACCACTAGCATCAGGCAGCAGCCTGCTGCCTATGATATCGGCAGATTGAACATAGGTATAAGAGACCGACCTTCTTCGCTCCTTTAGATAGAAAATCAAGAGTCTTTCGTTGCCCGATTCACAGGGGATCTTCTTCCCGATCGTTGTTCAGTCATCCAAACAATCGTGTCGTGCGACATGTCACATTATACAGACCTGGATCGCCGCATTCGAGCTTCTCATTGTCGGTAACAAAGAGGAAAGGTTTGGCGGCGAGATTGATGATATGACCTTGGCAGCGGAGTCGGTGAACTTTGGGATCGTATCGGATGTCATATCGGCGAAGGAGGCCTGTGGGATCTTAGAACCAGTCAGTAGAAACGGTGAGTTGTACTGACCAAGCGAAAGGGATCTCATCATTGTGTCATTATTGCCAGCATTGTCCATCACGAAATATCCGAGTTTTGAAGCAAAGCCCCATTCGTCAACCACTTCCAAAATGGCCGCAGCGAGGTGAGAACCGTCGTGCTCACTGTCGATGTCTTTCAACGCCAAAACATGGTGTTCCAGCTGGCCGTCTTCCGTGACATAGTGGCCGACTACGCCCAAGATGGCCAAAGAGTTAAGAGAAGTCCAAAGTCGCAGCTAATATGAATTCTTGACTTCGCCGACTGTATGCGCTGCTTGACCTTCTCCTTCTGGTCTTCATACTGCCGCATAATCCATTTCCTAATGGTCTCGTGCGTATCTGGAAGCCAAGTATCGATATCGTCATTGATGTAGGCCAAGAGTGCCCGGAACTCTGGGCATTCCACAAGCCGAAATGGGAGAGAGCAGGCCGTAATAAACCTCACGTACAACACTTCGAGCTGGTCAGGGTCGATCGAATCTCCGGATTGATCGTTGAGCCGACGGCGTTTGCGGGGATTTTCTTCTGCTGCAGCACGAGCTTGTTCGAGAATCGTTCGTATCGTTGTCACTTTAGCTGATCGCAGGGCTCCTTTTGGCAGGCCGTGGCCGTCAGGAGGAGGGCCCGTAAGATGTTTTGCAGGAGCCGCAGTACCCCCAGAACAGGCATATGCTCTGTCACAATGTTTGCAACGCCACTCTTCTTTTCCGGTCCGCGGATTGTAGTATCTCGTCTCCATCTCCTCGTCTGGCATATGAGAGAAGACCCAAGACGTTCTGGGTTTGGTGGAGGAGGTTGTGGAGGCTGTGCGAGGTCGAGATGATTGGCATTTGGGTGTTTGGCTCTGGTCTAGGTCATCCCACTGCTGGCTGGAAAACTCCGACCCGTTGACTGAAATTGACGACTCTCTTCGTTGCGACCATTGGACAAAAGGGAGACGTTGTTGAGGCATGGCGGTACGGTTAGTCAGTAGGCTCGACGGTGATAAAGAAAATGGGCAGTGGTGGCGACGGCAAATATTGACAGGCAACCACCGGGATGCCCAGCCCAACGTCGTCCGTACCGGCTATGCCTTCCCTTGCGCGTGGAAGAAACGCGTGGTCGCGTGTTAGGAATGACTGTCAACAAAGATGTGTGTCGAAGTGAATGCCAGCCAATAAAAGCCAAGTATCGCTGTGGCTGGTATAGGGTAAGGCCTGTCTGGCTACCGTCAAGAGGCGAATTCGCCCCAGGATTGACAACCCAATATAAATAATATATTGCCAATATGGACATCCTCATATTGTATTGTCACAATATCAAAATCTTCATATTATATTGTTACAATATGAGAAAGTCCATATCATATGGGGTATATTGCAATATACTACTTTATTGCCATACTATTAGCAACACTGACTAGACGAGGCTGACCCGAGACGCACTCGCGCTCCTTCCCTCCTTTTCAATCTCTTCTCTTCTCATTTGTTCCTCCTCCTTATTACCTGGGCTCGGCAAGAAGAAAGGTGTTACAGCACCCTTCACCTGACCGGGAATACCCGAGGCAGCCTCGTGCTGCCACGCCCATGGCCATACCATGGCCCTCCTGGTAACAGGCTGGTTCTGCGGCTACTGATTCTCAGCCGCGACTGGTCATCCCGCTGACGGGTAACAGGCTCGACACGATGCACCTTTGAGCCGATGATATGCTGGATAGTGGTCTGCTTTCGCCTTTTGCAGAAAATGTTTTTCGTTGGGGAGGATTAATTTCGCGTCGCAAATGACTTAACTAAGCCTAACCCCACCTAATGGCATTATGTAGATTGTAGATTAGGATCCTTAGACCAGTAGGGGACTCTACGGGCCTAACGGCCCCCCAGACGAAAAATATACATACATACTATGTGTCTCACCTACCTTATATGAGGGACCTACCGTAGAAACTCGAGAAATTGACGGGCTTGGCATTTCCACTTTTTCCTCGCTTATGCACGATCTGCCCCATAAAGCTCCGTTACGCCCTGCCTTGAGCCATTCACAATTGCAATCAGTTTTACAATATCCTCCTTATTTCCAAAGCAGCCATTGGTTAACCGAGCTTTCGGAGGTGCCCACTTTGCCAAGCCCGTCAATTTCTCGAGTTTCTACGGTATCTTAGCACTAGCACCGGACCGCCCGGTGCCGTTCGACTCGATGTCGAAAGAAATGTGCCCTGTTCGATTCGCGTATTGAATGGGATACGCCATATTCGATTCGCACCGAATCGAACGCCAAGATATTCGATTCGACATTCGTAAGACTTGGCATCGAATGAATCTATCGATTCGATTCCCATTCGTTCGATGTCTGACCCTGCCATTGGACCTCCATGTCCACGTTGTTCTTATCCCTGATTCCACCATTCAGGGGGAGTTCATCTCCCGAACCCGGATCACTACTATGGCCGGTCTGTAACGTCTGTTTGGATACGGACTCCGACCTCGTGATAGCCGTGTGGGTACGGTATTTGTCCTCTTCGTTTCCCAGTCGTTGGAAGTATCTGTCTCCCGATTTGCTACCTCCAGTTCCGCCGATGGTGGTCAGCTCGGTCGGCCGCCGCCAAGCTCTGCTGTTGCCGCTACCCTGCCCCGCCTTGCTGTTCGTCATGCTACCGAACTGGCTGGAGATTTTAACCATGAGCGGCCGCAGCGTTGGCAGGCACCCGCTGATAACTCCGCAAGCTACCTCAACCACACACCACGTGCATGCCGTGGCAAGCGTCCCTTCTGGTGGTTAGAACCAACATTCCGAGTTTCATGCACGTGTTCATCGGAAGACAGTCACTTACAGGTTGTGTCCCTCGTGTCGAATTGCATGAGGGTGGTAAAGCGGTATATAGAAGCGAACAATACGCTAGAGAGATCTTAGCGACCCGAAGACAGGGAACCACAAGAGCAGGGCTGAACTCACAAACTGCCGAGCAAAAACATAAAGCACAGAGACAGTCTCTGTGCGAGAGTGACGTGCAACTTCCAGACCTGCCTGATAGGCATGCACAGGATTGCAACATCCGTGACGATATTCGGGATGGCATTACCAATAAAGGAACCCTTGAGGTCAATACAAGTGCCGTCAATCCACGGCAACCAAGCCTTGCTGATGGGGTTGCACTGGAAGATGCAGGCGGCGACGATGGCGATCCACCACGCGACGACGAGCGCAGCTATGATTGCTGCAGCAATCTTGAACCCGCGTGATGGGAAGATGCGCAGGTACATCTGGAGCACAGACAGTTTCACGAGCATCACTGCTGTGACGTATATGCACTCGAATGCGAGGAGGAGCTTGAAGAAGGTAACGAGCTCGTCTATCGGCAACGTGTCGGCGTGTCGGCCGAGCCCATGAGCGATCACTGCACAGTCGTGGTCAGTCATGACGTCGGCACCGATGCCATGGTCCTGGGACCTAACTTACTAGCATAATTGATTGCGCCAGAAATAAAAACGCCTATCTACTCGTTGTTCTTCGCGTCAGCTGCTGCTCGGGCGTTCAGTCGGGGAAGAATCTCTGAGCCGTCAACACATACCAGCGCAGCAACCATCATCCAGTCGTCGGAACCATAGCTTGCCCGGTTGAGATAACGAGCCCAGAAACGCAGGCCGACAAAGGCGGTGGCGAGGACGAGCAATGCCGTTGTAGTGCCATTCAGTTCCCCGGCTCTGTTGTCGTGGAGGCTCTCGCGAGTCTGGAGAACCGTCAGGATGCTCATCTTGAACGAACAGTTCACTTAAGGAGATAATTAATATTGAAGAAGCAGCTGTTATGACAGCCAAAAGTTCAGAAACGAAGACGAAGATGCTACATTGTTAACTTGAGTTTCGACGGGAATATCATGCATTGTAAACACAGTCTTCCATTCAGTCCGCGCGGGGGTAAGAACCCCGAAACATGTGCTATGGACCAGCCTGTGCCTCTTTCCCAGGTCCACCCCACACCCACAATTTGAATTGCTCCACAACTGCGCCGTCCGAGCGTGGTTTCTGGTAACAAACGCACTAACGACCTAATTCATTTCACTACAGAGGGCACTAACGCGGTCCCAGCCTATCGGGTCCCTGTAGCTCGAGCCCGGCATGCAGACTTCTGCGCCGCAATTTGCGGGGGACCTACAAACGCATGACAGATCGTCCAGTTTTTTTGTTTGTCGCATGCCATGACTCGGGAAGCTAATGGGCTTTAACGGCGTCTGCCGTTAAGCCGCCCATCTTTATTCCCCATACAGACGTATATTCCTAAACATGTTCTCCCTTATTGTCGATCCCCAGGATACTCACTATTCAGCTCGAGACTCGTCACATTTGTCGCAACGCCACCCCCCTCACCATGGTCACCACTAGCAAGCCAACCATCGTCTTCGCGCCGGGCGCCCGGCATACACCCGATTGGTTTGACGTCGTCCGCGACGCCCTCCGTCAGCTACTCCTCCGTCGCGGCCGAGCCGCCTACCAAGGGTCTCGCCAATGAGGGAACGGCGATCGTGCTCGTCGTGCATTCGTACAGTGGGCTGGTTGGCGCCAAATGCTGTCTAGGGTTTGGGCTACAAGCGGCGGGCGAAGCAGGGTCAGAGTTGTGCGTTATCATGCTGGGCAAGAGCATCAAGGACATGCTGGGTGGGCAGCTTTTGCCTCTCACCCTAATGAAGCCATCCACCCTTGTTACAGGTCACATTTGAAATTGGAACAAGAGGTTGCCGCTGACTCGTGACTCTCGAAGGTAATTACGTCCACGCCGACACGCCTGAGGTTGTATTCTATCACGACTTGGAACCGGAGGCTCAGAAAAGGCCATTGTCGCGCTGAAGCACCGGTCGGCCCCGGTTTTCACTGACGCCGTCACATGTGAGCCCTGGCATGACATCTACAGCATGTTCTTCTTCTGTGACGCCGACCCGGCTCTGCCGGTGCCGGTGCAACAGGGAACGGTAGCTTTGCTCGGGCCGAATGCGGCCAGCTTTCACTCCAAGACCAGCCACTCACCGTTCTTGTCGGAGGCCCAGGAGGTTGTTGATGGTTTAGAGTATGCCATGAGGATGGTCAGGAGAAGATTAAGGCTTGAGATCCAGTCAGTGACAGGCCTGTGGCGGCCGGGGAGTGTGAAGGATGATGGTCTTGACTCTTTTTCAGATTTGAGATCATAACGGGAATGTCCAACGCTTGGACCAAATGCTTTTTCACCGTGGTCAGAGAGGAATTCCGTCCAGTGCTTCTTCTTTTGTCGGTGCAAGTGTCGAATAACACGTTTTTCACATGTTTAGCCTTCCTTTCCAGGTCCGGGTCGCATTGGCCTACTCTTCAAGCGGCCCTCGCAGCGTTCCTCCAACAGGTGTAATCTTCTCTTAACTCTGCGAGTTCCTGCGTCTACCACTGTTTCACGTACGGTGAAGGCTCTGCAAGTGGTGTGTGGGTGCGTACAGCCCCATTCACCGAGAAGATGAGGGCGTTATGGAATTCTTCAATTCTTCAATGTTGCTGGGAGGTGGCAGCCACTTAGTCCCTTCTTGGACTGGTCTGTTGCTGCCCTCCCAGTTCGCGTGTTTGAACACAAGTCTTGGTTCGGGCTCCACCCTTGTGACCAGTGAATCGAACTTGCTTCCGACGGCTTGGTGATCCGAGCCATATGCTTGATCCCAGATACTGCATACTATCACCTCTGCTGCAAAGCGTTGCATCCCCTAGGAGTAACTGTTTCGTAGGATTGGCTGACATTCCAATTTCCGTTTTGAGCCTGGTTCTCCAGGACTTTGCATGCCGATTTTGGGCTACGGGACGATCACTCAGCGGACTCTAGGAATCAATGCCAAAACCAACTGTTGTAGAGTTGGGTTTTGTTAGATTGGACCGTGTACAGAGCCTTGTGCGGGTGATCACGTGGTCTAGCCTCGGCCGAGTCGACCCTAGCCACCGTTTCGCCGAACACTCGTCGAGGCTCTGCCGGGCACAGCCCGGATAGAAAGGCGGTCAGAGAAGCCTAGATGTTGAACAGTGGCAAAAGGAAGCTCATGGAAGTAGCCTGAAAACCTGATAAATATTGTCATCAAAGATGACAGTTGCCACCTATTGCCACAGGCTTAGAAAGCGGCTTCCAGCTGATTTTTCATAGCAAAGGAAAGGTATAAAGAGCTAGCTCTAAAAACTCAAGTAGGAGGAAGAGACACAGACAATACACATACAAAATGGAAAAGGTCATCCGAGTGCCATACTAGCAATCCAACAACTATCAACGTGTGACGGTCAAGATTCCCAACGTAGTAAACCGTAACCCGATTGGTTATGTTGGCAGTTGTGACGGGGCTTAGCGTACTGAGCGTAGGATATCACGTCCGATAATGTCAAGAAATATTCTTGAGTAATCGAATTGTATTGAAAAGCTGGAGACCTGTCAATATCAAGTCGCTCGCTCACAAAATGAGGCAAGAATCACGATCATCGTGAACAAGTTCACGATGAGAGTGAACGACCACCACTAGCATCAGGCAGCAGCCTGCTGCCTATGATATCGGCAGATTGAACATAGGTATAAGAGACCGACCTTCTTCGCTCCTTTAGATAGAAAATCAAGAGTCTTTCGTTGCCCGATTCACAGGGGATCTTCCTCCCGATCGTTGTTCAGTCATCCAAACAATCGTGTCGTGCGACAGCCTCTAGATTGAATACTTCAGGAATCGCGTCAACTCTGGTGTCCAGCTGAGTACAGGATTGTCGAGGGCCAAGCCCAACCCATGCCCGCCATCTGGTAGGACCAAGACTTGGGCGAGCCGCTCATGCGCCGCCATGGCGTCAGCAAACAGATATGTGTTCTGCACAGGGACAGAGGCGTCGTTGGACGTATGGAACAGGAATGTCGGAGGCGTCGTCACAGAGACCAGGTTCTGCGCCGATAGCTTGCGGTACTCCTCAGTGGTCGCGTTGGCGCCAATGAGGTTATCACGCGAACCGACATGCGTGTACTTACCCTCAAGCGTAATAACGGGGTAAGCGAGGATGCCAAAGTCGATGCGGGCTTCTGGGTTGGTGAACGTTGTGGCCGCAAGGTGACCGCCAGCCGAGAAGCCCCAGATGCCAAGTTTCTTCGTTGTGGGCTTTTGCTTGCGAATGTAGTCCAGCGCGGCAAGTGCGTCGTTCTGAGGCTTGGGGTAGATCGGCGCAGTTGCATTGGAGGCCGTGGTGTAGTCGAGAACCCACGCATCGATGCCAAGCCTATTGAGGTACTCAGCTGGGGCATATCCCTCCTTGGCTATGGACACACGGATGTAGCCACCACCGGGGCACACGAGGACTCCGATGCCAGTCGAATTGGCCGCCGGGAAATATGTGATTTGCGCAGGGTCGAGCCTACAGGACCAGTCAGCTATATGATCTCTCGATAGCGTTGGGGAGCCTGATTAATCTTACGTCTTTCCACTACCATAAGGGCCTCTTCTGTCGACTTCAGATGTCATGGCAGCTGCGCTATAAAGGAGCAATCCAAAGGCCAGTGCTAGAACACACTTCATGGTGCCTTTGTCTGACGGCTCGATTGGGATTACAAATGGGGCGATGGGTGCAGTTGGGATAAAGCTGCACAGTCCCGTCCGACAAGATGGCCACACCACTTGAATCAACCCACGAACAGCAGAATGTATTGCGATAAATCCGCCTCCTGCTGAACAGTCCGGGGGCGGGACAGCTTTAAAGGCTCTCGATTACCCCACGTCATCCAGCGTCGATTTTCTTTACCCGGTAAAGAACAGCGATCCCATTCGTGGGATATTCGAGTGGCCGGCCTCTCGGCATATTCGAACCCGAGATGCGACCACAATGCCAGGGTTCGGAAAGTCCCCCATTGATATCCGCCTGATATTACTACTTCATTAAGCTTTATATGATTTGAAATGTAGTTAGCTGGAGTTTATGCAGCATATTTCTAAATCCGGCCATTCAGTGCAGTAAATACCTACTTATTTGATTCTTGTGGGGTATTCGGGAGGGACAAGTGGGCGGATGCTGTTGGGATTCTCAAGAGGGCGCGCTTCGGGACGGGGATAACAGGGATGGCCGCATATGTGGGGATGGATCAGGTCCTTCATGTCCTTGCAATTCTGCATCTACGGGATATCGCTAGGCTTTATCCAGCAACCGCGCGTCACCCCCGCATAATTTATAAGCTATCCACCAGTAAGATTAACTTACACGACGTCCCTCATTTAAACGGTGTCATTTCCTTAGGGAGAAGTAGTTTAGCACACCGTCTCCCTAAGGAAATGACACCGTTCAAATAAGGGAGGTCAACTTACACACGTAAACGGAACAACAACCTACCGTAAAAACTCTGTGCCAAGGCTTACTCCCTGATGCAGTGCTTGCTCGGAAGAGAAGGGGGGAGCTCCCTTGCATGCCATGGCCAGCCAGGCGAGTCTCTCGATCGAGCAAGTTCATGAAAGGGCGAATATAGACACAGTACTTATAGACAAGATGTGCCACTTCGGCAGGTAGAAAGCGGGCCACAATGAACTCTCGGTTGGTGGATCTCTTTGCCTTGTGGTGACGTGCCACGTACACCAGAGACCCCTTGTGGACATAGATGCCCCTCTCTCCAAACTCGGCATTTTCGCACCACAGACTGAGCAGTTCTGGCCACCTTGGTAGCTGGCCACCTGTCATGTGCAAGGCCAGCCCCAAGTACTTGCGGAACAATTCTTCCTTCTTCTGGTATCGATGGACTGCTTGCCAGTCCCAATGCTCTTTCCGGGAAAGGGGTTCTCGTCGGGAGATACAAGCGCGTTTGAGTAGCTGGAGGTATGCGTCGCTAAGCTTGTTCTCTGGTTCAACGACGAAAGAATAGCCGCTTTCAGCATTAGCCATCTTATCCTTCATCCCATCAAGGTCAATGGCAGGCTCCCAGCTGTACATCAACTCGCTGCAGACACAACTGGCTTGTTTGATAAGATATTCAGGCAGGAGCCGGAATTGACCCATGGTCATCTGCGTTTTCTCTCCCCACGATACCGTCTGACCCTGATTGCTCCAGTAGAGGAGAGTTGCCGGTGTGTCTGATTGGGCTACGACACGCCCATAGCTGCGAAGGGAGACGAATTCTTCAAAGGCTGACTGCGACCCAATGACCATGTATCGCTCACGGATCGTACTGAGTCGGTCGAGCTGCCTAGTACGTGGACGATGCTTGATTCCAAGGGTAGGGTATGATCGGAGCGGGAGAGCTTGCTCAAGGAAGAGCAGGCGCTGCATATAGATGAGGGCAGAGAGATGGGAGGTGTACACCCTGGCGGGGAGGATTTGCTGTGATGTTGTCGAGATGGCTAGTATGCCACTGAAATAGACCAAGATGGTTGAGCTGGGCTGGCCATCTAGAAGAGGCTCGGTAGAGAGTGCCAAGCTGAGTCCGAAAAGAAGCTCAACGAGTTGATCGGTACTGTTGTCACTAGCCTTAGGGTGCTGGTTAGTGTCTCGTCTCTCTGCTTCCTCCTCCCCTGGCACCCAGTCATCTTCAGTCTCGACATCTTCAGTCTCACCCTCGTCCTCGTCCTCAATTCTCCTCCTCCTCTTCAGTCTTGTCATCTTCAGTCTCATCGTCGTCATCCTCCTCGTCTTCATCCTCCTCGTCTTCATCCTCCTCGTCCTCATCCTCCTCATCCTCATCCTCCTCTTTCCCATCCCCTTCAGCCTCCCCATCATCCTCGTCATCCTCGTCATTTCTTCTATTTGATGTTGCCTCCTGTTGGGAACGAGAAGCAGGCATGGCCCAGAACGGGTGGTTCCATATCAACTGTACGAACCCATATATCCTCTTCTTCAAACGGATGCAGGAGGAGGAAGATGACGGCGAGAACACGCAGATCGCCGAGCTTGAAAGACTTTTTTGTAGTACTGATTATCGTTTCGATTTGCTCCTTCAGGTCTTTGCCGCAGCGCTGACTAAGTACCTCAAACAATTCGAAACTCCTGGGCTTGGCCGTTACTTGCCACTACCTCCCCATCCATAGCTTCATGTACATAACACGGCTCTAACAGCTGGTAGAACCCACCTTCCGCTGGCCGAGCAATGATGGAAACCGCGTACCGAGTAACACAACAACAATATCTCCAACTCGCATATTCTTCTCTGCCATTCCTACGAAACCGCTCTCTGTGATAAACACTAAATGGTTCTTGAGATGTAACTCTGTCCAGAGAATATAGTGTCTGAATACCTCCTTCTCAACCGGTCTCATAGACGGGGTTTCGCTCCTTTTATCGTATGTCCGTCGTAATTGATAGTAACACCGGAATGCTAAGTCCGTGCATCGTCGCAAGCTGCCGTTCTGCAGCGAGGTGCCAGATATATCCTCTCGGCGCTGGACTTCAAGATCCAAAGAGGGGACGCGCCACAGAACACCTGTCCGTTCCATTCTAGTCCGTTGTATGCCGTTTTGCAACAAGAAAGTCTCAAAGTCTCGGAACCAGGTCCCCATGTGCTTCGGTTCCTGCATCAACAAACCACCGGCGGAACCTTCAGTTCTTGTTCCCGGCAAGCTAGGTCCCACTGCGCAAACGGCGCCGATACTAATACCGTGGAGGATAAGTACATCATCTGGCCGGTTTCGCGCCTCGAATCTTGGGTCCTGTTTTAACGAGCCGCCGGCACAGAAAAGGGAGCTAGCTTCGCGGGACGATCCAAACGTGGGTATGTAGGAGAAATCGCTCGCCCAAGACGGGAGAACCATGCGTGGAGGTTGGCGAGCAACTTGAGACAGGATCTCACCTCGTCCCAAGTGGTAGAGCACCCCGCTTCGCAGCAGAGTCCTATTGGTTTCTAAAAAGACTTCCTCGGATGGTTTGGCGTAGTCAGGCTTCAGCTCAAACTCCTCAGCGTCATAGGCCATATTGAGTAGACTGAAAATATGATCTCGCGGGTCGGTTGCGAACCAGCCGCCATAGTCCTGGTTCCTGACCTCGCCCGCCCTAAATCGCCGTAGCAGCTCTGCCAATGGCATCATCGGTCGGGCTATAAGATTATTCCTCACTCGCAACACCGCTGCGAGAAACAGGTGCCAGGGCCAATATGAGTTCCCCGTCGCCACTGACACGGATTTGGCCGCCATCACCAGAAGAACTTCGCACGCTTCCCGGAGATCATCCAGGCGAATGCGCCCGTCTCCACACGACACCATAACGTTGTGTGAAAATACCAGCTCCTGGACGATCCATACCCGCGACCAGTAACTGCGCTGGAAGAACTCGAGCGTAAGATGCGCTAAGGGCGTCAGCGCGTACGGTTCCTCAACCAGGACTTCGTGGGCGATGCTGGATGCGGCGCGGACGCCGTCCTTTCGCGCAATGGTCGACAGGGACCACAGCCAGTCTATGGCTGCGTTGCTGTGGTTGTCTCCCAAACCTAGCCAGGCGAACATAGTCGATGCACCTGTGTAGATATGATGCATCATTTGCACCTGCTCGTTCTTTTCAGCATCGTTGGCCTGGTTGATGCATAACGCATCAACCCAGATTGGATGGTCGACTGCGTCGTTCACGCACAAGGCGTCGAGGGCGTGTCGCATATTGACAGTGACGTCGACGAGGAGCCCATCGACGACAATAGGTAGGGTCTTCGACGGATTGCCCCATACATAGGACAGGATGAGATAAGTCGGGCTTTGGTTGAGGGAGACGCGATCAGTGTGGCTAACAATCAAGCTCGAACTTGACAATTCTCAATCAAGTTCGACTTCTCGTCAAGTCAAGTTCTCAAGTCAAGTTTAAGGGTAATCGTCAATCAATCAAGTTAAAGGAGTGTCAAGTTGTCAAGTACTTGATGCCAATAATTAATTACTTATTTAGGAAGGCTAGGAGAGGATACCCTAGATATCGCTAATTAGCCAATTACATCGCTTAGGACTAATATCTAAGCTGCGCATGGAAGCACTGTAGGAAAGGTTAACAGCTTAGCGCAATGGCCCTATTGGGTGTGTCCCCCCGGATGAAATAACATCCTATTCCTACATCAAATATCTATCAACAACACGTTCTGGGGCCTAAGTCGGCCATCAAGTACTCGAAGCTTATCTGCGATATCTTCGAGTCAATCTACCGATCTAAACTGGCCGATATCGTCGACTGAGCAAACGTCAGATGTACCGGTAGAGCAACTTATCCATCGATCTACCTGCCCTCCACACTCTCTCTCGTTCCCAATTGACTGGGGTGTGCTTCGGCGGCACGATGGCACGATTGTGTAGGGTATACGGTATAGCATACCGGACAAGAGCGTGGGCAGACAGGTAAAGGTCTCGCGGATCTATTCATATGGAGCGGAGCTGGAGTATAGTAGTGACAAGTACTTCCTCTGCGCCGATTGCCATAACAATAACTGGTATATCAGTCAGCTGTTTGCAGCAGGATCGACGACGGCTGCAATCCAGCATGTTATAGAGTTCCACAAGGTCAAAAGGCCTTCGAATTCGACCAACGATGACGATGATATCTGGGTGTGGTGGGTGGACTGACGCCACGTTTGGCCTATTCTCAGCAAACTTGCTCTTAACATCTTCAGCACGCCAGCGATGAGCGCAGAGCCAGAGCGCATATTCTCTGACGGTAGTGAGCTCATCACCGACAAGCGCAACGGCCTCGGCGATGACACAGCTGAAGCTGAGATGATACAGAAGAACTGGACTACTTCAAAGATCTTGCGCGGGATTGCTACACCAAGAGATCTATACAAATTACCTGATTAGGCATAGTACATCAAGTACTTGACAAGTTGTCAATCAAGCTCGCTGATTAGTCAAGTCAAGCTTCAATCGAGCTGAGATAGGTTCAATCAATCGAGTTTGAGGGCCAAAATTGAACTCGATTGATTGTTAGCCACACTGAGTTCCTTCGCTCCAAGAATATTGGGAGACTTCATCAGCAGATGCATTACATCCTATTGCAAGATTTATGTCAAGAGACCGGTTCCTTCAACTCTATGGACGGTTCTGCACCTGGGACACTTCTGATCTGTCAAAGACTACCGTATTTGACAAGGTACACCACTGGAGTACTTACATCCAGTGTATCTCTACTACCTACTGGAAGCCCTCTTCAAATGTCAGCATTGACGAAGCAATGGTACGCTTTACTGGTAGAAGTAAAGATACCGTCAATATTCCAAGCAAGCCGATACCAGTTGGTTACAAAGTCTGGGTAGCTGCCGACTCAGGATATTTCCTCAGGTGGTCATTTCATTCCAAAGGCATTGGGCCAGTTGAGTACGATGCATCGGAGTACCCGAACTTAGCACCTACACAAGGCATTGTCGCCGACCTTCTCAATAGACTGCCTCCACCGCCGTCTCCCCAGCATGGATATCACTGTTTTATGGATAACCTCTTCGCAACTCCTCAACTCTTTGAACTACTGCGAGACAGAAATATTGCCGCAACAGGTACAACACGCCCAGGACGAATAGACAGCAAACAGCTGGCTTCCTTGAGAGTTGAAGACAAGTCAAAAGATGTTGTTCCTTGGGGTACAGTCTATGCTAGGAAACATAAGTCAACAGAGGTCATGCAATTCGGCTTTAAGGACAATGCCTTCGTCCTTCTATTAAGTACAGCTTATGACGGTTGGGAGCCCCCTAAAGAGAAACTTCGTCGTCAGCCGGCAAAGTCATCTACGAGTGCAAAAACAGCAAGAGTGCCATTTCAAGGGCAGGCAACTAGAGTACTTGAGATCCCTCGGCTGATTGATGCATACAACAACAATATGAACGGAGTTGATATCGGTGATCAACTACGTTCGGAGTTCCAAACTGGGAGGAGAATTCAACGAGGTGGTCAGCAAGCACTCTTGTACCTCTTTCTACTTGGTACGAGTCCCCTTAACCGTTGTTTTACACTGGGCTAACAATCTAACAGAAGTAGCAATTACAAACGCATACCTCCTTCAACGTCATGGCTGGGATAAACCTATTACAAGTCAGAATAGATTTCGGAAGCGCTTGTATTTTGAGATCTTTGAGAGGTTTGGCTAGCAGGTGGCACTTCGAAACAGCGGATTGGCAAGTTCTGAAGAATCTACCCCTTCGCAGAACTCAAACTACTTGAAGGTACAGCTCACGAAACGTGGCTTTTGTGCCTTCTGCTCTTCAAAACGACAAAATACGTTACTAAATCAACCACAACTAGTAAAACGACCACCTCAGAATCACTCTGTTATTACGGGGTGCCAAGAATGCGGCGTCGCGTTGTGTAGTAATTCGAAGAGGAACTGTTGGAATCAGTGGCATTCCAAAGGTTGACTTTCACTTCGTGTTTGGCTTGTGGTTTGTATGTACGTTTTTGTACCAGTGGGTCTTTGACAAGGGCTCTGGCCCATCTGATTGGCCCCAAGCCTTTTCGCTTAAAAACGTAATAATTTCGAGGTCAAGGAGATACGCCACTAAAGATAGGGTGAACGAATATCACCTCGACCGCCTCAGCCGGCCAGTCATCCAGGTCATGGCTAAGAACATCGGCCCCGGCGCGGATGGCATGAAGATGAAGATGAGGGATCAGGAGCTTAGGAAACGACAAGTGCTCACACAGAATCCGTACATGTCACATAATACCAAGAATGGCCATGGCAATGGATCAGTACGTAGATAATGCAGTAGTAGTACTAGCTTCCCGGCCCGCGGATAAACAGCCTTCGGCTGAGGCTACCCCATGCACCCCATCGCCGCTCCAATGTGCATGGGGTGACGTAGTATTTTACAGGGTCACAATCCAACAGTATTTTCAGTCCTCCCGCCCGGTTACTGTGACGGGAACGTCCGGAGTGCTGGATCCAGGGTGGGGTCGATACGTAACTAGGGCGCACTGGGCAGGCCACAGGGACTATCAACGCGTCTACGCGTCTACGCGCCTGCCCGCTTTCTCTCTTTCCTCTCCATCGTAGCATTCTCGCAATACAGTGGCATTGCCTCTTGAGTTGATCTCATCTGGCCCGTGACACCTCATGCTCACTCTCGGCAGCCCGCTATAGCGGCGTCTGACCATTGTTATCCTTAGGCGCGACGTCGGCGCCCTTCTCGAGCAGCAGCTTGACGACGAGCGCCGTCCAACCGTCGTTATCGGCGCCCTTCTCGAGCAGCAGCTTGACGATGGCCTCGTGCCTGTTCCTAGCGGCCCGCCATAGCGGCGTCCAACCATCGTTATCCTTAGGCGAGACGTCAGCGCCCTTCTCAAGCAGCAGCTTGACGACAGCCTCATGCCCACTCTCGGCAGCCTGCCATAGCGCCGTCCGACCGTTGTTATCCTTAGACGTGACGTCGGCGCCCTTCTCGAGCAGCAGCTTAACGATGGCCTCGTGCCCACTCTCAGCGGCCCGCCACAGCGCCGTCCGACCGTCGTTATCCTTAGGCGCAACGTCGGCGCCCTTCTCAAGCAGCAGCTTGACGATGGCCTCGTGTCCCTCCCCGGCAGCACACAAAAGCGGCGTCCAACGGTCGTTGTCCTTAGGCGTGACGTCGGCGCCCTTCTCGAGCAGCAGCTTGACGATGGCCTCGTGTCCCTCCCCGGCAGCATACAAAAGCGCCCTATCCTTCGAGTCGGCGTCGACCCCGTCCACCTCGAGCAGTTGCTTGACCACGGCTTCGTGTCCGCTCCCCGCAGCATACGAAAGCGGTGTTCGACCGAACAACCCATCCTTCAAGTGAACGTCGACCCCATCCACCTCAAGTAGTTGCTTGACCACGGCCTCGTGTCCCTCCCCGGCAGCATACGAAAGCGGCGTTCGACCGAACAACACCAAATCCTTCGAGTCGGCGTCGACCCCGTCCACCTCGAGCAGTTGCTTGACCACGGCTTCGTGTCCCCCCCAGGCGGCATACGAAAACGGCGTTAGACCAAACACATCCTTCAAGTCAACGTCGACCCCATCCACCTCGAGCAGTTGCTTGACCACGGCCTCGTGTCCCTCCCCGGCGGCATACGAAAGCGGCGTTCGACCGAACAACCTATCCTTCGAGTCAGCGTCGACCCCGTCCACCTCGAGCAGTTGCTTGACCACAGCTTCGTGTCCCTCCCCCGCAGCACACGAAAGCGGTGTTCGACCATCGACATACTCCAAGTCAGCGTGGACCCCATCCACCTCGAGCAGTTGCTTGACCACGGCTTCGTGTCCCCCCCAGGCAGCATACAAAAGCGGTGTTAGACCGATCCCATCCTTTACATTGGCGTCGACCCCGTCCATCTCGAGCAGCTGCTTGACCACGGCGTCGTGTCCCTCCCCCGCAGCGTGCGTGAGCGGCGTTCGACCGTCAACATCCTTTGGGTTGGCGTCGACTTTGCTGTGCCCATGAGCCCTTATGCACTTTCTCGCCGTCTCAGTTTGGCCGTGCTTAGCAGCCCAGAATAACGCCGAACTATTACTATGCTGAGCATTGTGAACGTACATATGCTCCTCCAGTAGGCGGAAGATGCTGTGATTTGTTCGTGATAAGGCGTAGATGTCTTTGTCCGATTGCAGTCGCTCGGCCACGGCCAGGACCAACTCGTTTGAGAGTTCTGAGAACATTGGTCGGAGCCTACAGGATGGCAGTTCGGGCCGAACGTGCCCTTCTAACAGAAGATACTCTCCCAGCAACGATTGCTGGTGCTTTGCGTGATGGAGTCAGTAAAATGCAGTCCTCGTCGCTCTGTGGAAAGAAAGACATCCCCGATTGACCACCAAAGCCCGAGGTTCATTTACGGAGTACGAATCGGCTAATCGACACGTGGGCAAACCCAGGTCAGTTCTCGAGTCATGTGCACGACTCGACAAGGGTGAAGGTCCCCGGCACCCTCGTCACATAATTTCATGGGGAGTAACGAAGGATAAGCGGGGCGAAGCACTGGTACTGAAAGGGGATTCAGTGGGTTGTGGTTGGCGGGGGGTTGAAATGCGGCCCACCGGCACTCACATGCTATTACGGGGAATGGGACCGGACAAAAGCGGATGGCAAGACGAGACGAGAGAAACGCGGCGACGGCAAAGTGCAGCGGCAATTAGGGCCGAAGAAAGGAGAAATGGACGACCGAGTGGCAGAAGGGGTGTCAACCTAGCACCGATATATAAATGCAGACATTGAACTGTCACGATGTGTATTTGGGTATCTGGGCGTGTCCATGGCGTGTGACTGCTATAGCAATATCCTTCTAGCTACTTTAGCATAAAGGATGTACAGGGACTCAGAGCGGGGACTTGACACAATAAAGAACATACACACACCCAATCAGGTGCCTCACGACAAAAGCTCGTGACATGAACTGTCACGATGTGTATGTTGGGTAGCTGGGCGTGTACATGGCGTGTGACTGCTATAGCAATATCCTTCTAGCTACTTCTGCATAAAGGATGTACAGGGACTCAGAGCGGGGACGTGAGGCAACTCAGAATAAACACACACCCAATCAGACGCCTCACAGAATCAGAGCTCGTGAAATGAACAAATGTCAGACGAATGAGGAAGGTCCAGCCGAGCTGACTAAAACGAGGGGCAAGATCATAAAGATCTTGCCACCCGAAACAAACAAGAATCTTCGAGAAATAGAGGATCATCTATCTCTTCGGCTGCTAAAAACCTCCACTGTGGTCACGACAGGGGTCTCGAGCCAATTAAAATGAGCCAAATGAAAGGTACTTCTTTTTCCTAGTAAATTGGCCTGTGATAGAAGTCCCAGCAATTTTGGTTGTTACAAATCGCAACATTGCACAACTTACATCCGTACCAAGTCTGCCCGCCGCGCTTCTTCCTCGTATTGCCTGTTACCTCCACTAAGGGGCTTCTTTTCTGGCCCCTTGACCTAGGCTGCCCCTGTTGAAAGCCCTGACAAGCTAGGCAATCCGATTTTACCCCCCGGTTGACATGATTGATGCCCCGATCGCTGTGTTCACTGCATTTTTGGCGGTCTTGAGTATCAAGCTCGACCCCAGTCTGGTAATGCTTCCTGGAATCGCTTTCTTCAGAATAGAAGTTAAATAAGGCGTTGAAAATGCACTCCCTCCACTCTTGTTGATCTATATACTTTGCCCAATCCGGCTGGCCGTGTAGCTGCAGAAGATAGGTGTTAACTAGGATGACTTCAAAGAGGAAGGTCCACGTAAGAGCCTGCCAAGCGCCGCGGCGAAGGGGGTGGTCATAGCCTAGATATGCCCTCAGTTGATCGCCTCGATCAACATGATTCATCTCATCGTTATAGAAAGCAGCCACGGTAGGAATGTTGACTTCCTTCACGGCTTCCTCACCAAAAAAACGCTGTACCGGCCGTGCTCGTGGATGGTCTGTTGACAGCCTCTTCCTCTTCCGCGAGGTACGCTCATCGCCCTTAAACACGGTTGTCAGGAATAGCACGAGGGCGTTGTCCTTCCACGCGATTTGGTTGACCTATAAAGAGAAGAAGAAGACATGTTAGTAAGAGATGTGCATAGAATCTTATCGTAGCTTCCTACCTGATTGTCAGCGGTCGTAATGACCTTGACCTCGTTGTATTCGTAACCTGATTTTCCGCTATCCTTATCCCTCTTTTTATCTGCCTTGAGCTCCTTGTGGATGCCACAATTAGGGCGAGCTGTGCCTGTAGCACCGTGGCCGTGTGTGCGAAGGCTGCGGAAGAGATCTGCTGAGGAGAAGAGGTTATCCACGACGACGTGATATGTCTGCTTTGGCAGCAGATTACATAGGGCAACAACGACGCTCTGAGTCGAGTTCAGGGGGATTACATCGCTGCCTTCCTCCTGCTTCTTGCCGCGCCCTCTCGAGGCCCTCGTCTTCGCGGGTTCAATGCCAACAGCGCCGTACCTAGCGTTCTTAAGGTGCCACAGCCACCTAAGAAAAAAGCCCTTCTGTGCGACGACCCATATCTTGAACCCTAGCTTCACGGGCTTATTCTTCAACGTAGCCGTCTCTTCTGATTTGCCTGTGTAGCGGATCATACACTCATCTACAGCGAGATAAGTGCCTAGTTGAAAAAGCTGGAGTGACACTTGCTGGATAAGGTCAGACCACTCTTCAGCAGCTTGGAAGACCTTAGGAAGAGGCGCTGTCTCGTCAATCTTGGTGTGGTCAAAGGGACGGAGATAGCGGTGGATGAGCTGAAACTTCGATAGGGGCATGAACTTGAGGATAGAGTGAAGAGCGCCTTGCTTCCCCAGCTTTGGGGTACTCCAGTGGCTTTCGAACCTTCTTTCCTTATGAATTCCTATGTAAATCAGCATGCCGAACCATATGTATACATCTGCAACAGTGATCCCTTGCCCCCAGCTCCAAACCCTTGACTTTGGCTTCAGCTCGTCATTCCAGCTGTCAGTTACGCCCTTTGCGATCAAACTAGCGACCCAGCTATTGCTGTAGTGAATCCATTTCTCAACGAGCCAAATAGGCAGGAAAAGCTGGAATAGCTGCAGCGGTGTATGGGGCAGTTGGTTAATGTGAAGGTCGCGAGCTTCTATGTGGAATGGCTCGAAGCTATGGCCGCGGGTCGTATCGGCCGGAAAAACCGGCGCCTGGGTGGATTCATTGGGCCCCACTGGATAGCTGTGCTTTTTCTTGATAAAGCTCTTGTCGTCGAAGGCATTGAGTGCCTGCGCCTCTTCAGGAATTGATTGGGAAGTCATTGTTCTCTTCAAAATGATTTGTATGGTGTTTTGCTAGCAAATGCTTCATAAGGGGAACTTTGGGTACCCCGCTTGTACTCTCGTCATCGCAGGGTCATGTGGGGCTCGTGACTTCGTGGAGGTTTTTAGCAGCCGAAGAGATAGCGAGGTGGGGACCAGGCTGTTTTATACTTTCACCATCTGAAGCCCCAACCCCGCCAGCGCCTGGCAGCCCATGTCTAGCGTGGCAGTGTACCCCAGGTTCCTCATTTTCAGCAGCCCCACCGGCCAGGGTCGGCGACGGAGAGAGTTGTGAACGGAGGCATCGTACAGGGTGCGGATGGGGCCTTGGAGATGAGTGTTTGATGCGACGGTGATTGAGTGGGGTTTGTCTAGTCGCCGTCTTGGTGGTGGTGTTGAAGCTGTAGCTGATAGGAGGAGGAAGAGGAGGACGACGACGACGACGGTAAGGAAATGGGCAAAAGTGTGATATCAGGTGCCTGCATCAGATGTCTGGCGACCAAACACCAAAGGCAAGGTGGTAGATAGTTCCCTTTCTCCCCTTCGACGCCATTGCACCATTGTCCAGACCACGTTCGCATCGTCCACACCATCAGCTATGGCTGCCATGCCTCTCTCCCATGCGCACCACCCCAGGTGCCTGCTACGCATTTCGGCGTTGACTACCCGAATCTGTTAGTTACTGGCCCTAAAAGAGACTCGACACCGAATATCATCACATGGGCCCTCCGGATTGTATGTGGGAGACCCCCACGCCGAGTGATCGACGACGGCCTCCACCCCCTCAGGTTAGAACCAGCGGCTAGGACGCCTCTGCTCCAGTTGTGCTCGCTCTGTGACCGAGTGAAGGCGTCTTTTAAGTTTAAGTCCTTCCTCTTCTCGTCGTAGTCGAAAGGCCAAGCAATGGGGTGCCGCAGCCTCCTGCAGAAAATATGGGTAAGGCAGGCTTGCCTCGTCTTCGTTGCTGATAAAGGTGTTTGCCAACAACGTCCCTTCTTGTTCAGGAGGCTCTTGACTTCTTGCCTTAGAGTTTGAGGCTTCCTCCCTCACCACTACCTACCCAGTGTGAGAAAGGCAGCATGTGTGACATACAGTTAGGCAGCGTCTGATTGATTGCTTTCTTGAATGCCCACCGCGCGGTGGCCCAGTGCCATTTGGGCCTCTTCCTACTGCGAGCTCTTCTACTAGCTCTCAATAAGCCAGACCATTATACTTTTAGGGCGTGGTCTTGCGCTGATCCTAATGTCGTTGTTTTGAATAACTCTTCCCGCGGTTGCTGAAGGTATATATGCTTCGGCGTATTCCCCGTGCCCTCACCTGACCTCCGCGCGCGAGTGCGTCACATACCACAGCATCATTGAGCAGGGGGTCTCCATACACGCCCGGCTCTTCAGTATTCTGGTCGCTTTGACACTCCTGTGCACTGTTACACTGTCGAGAAGGCTCGGTGGCCGCTCTGCCTAGGGCAGCTAACAACTCTCAACATCGACGGCATTGTGCCACGTACCTCAGGCGACCTGACAAGATGACGAAATCACTCTCCTTGAATCAGCTGGATGCAGTCAGCGCCATTGAGCGCACATGTTCTGTCCTCTCTCTGCTGGCATCCGTCTTCACCATCTCGACGTACTGTCTATCAAAGTCTTTCCACAAGCCCATCAACCGACTGGTCTTTTACGCCTCCTTCGGTAACATGTTGACCAACGTCGGAACAATGATGTCGCGCACATACGTCAATTCAGCCAACTCGGCTGGCTGCCAGTTGCAAGCATTTATAATACAAATGTACGTAAGGTTGCCTGCCCCTCCGAACAGTTGGCATTGTCCCTAATACATTACTCAGGTTCATGCCGGCAGACGCCTTCTGGACGCTGGCCATGGCCATCAACGTCTACCTCACCTTCTACTTCAAGTTTGATGCGAAACGACTCCGGGGGATGGAGATTCCGTACTTGTGCTGCTGTTACGGCATCCCTCTCGTTCCCGCATTTGTCTTCATCTTTGTCAAAAACCACGCGGGCCAGCGAGCCTACGGAAATGCCGTGTTATGGTGTTGGATTGCCCCTGAATGGAGCGTCTGGCGTATCGCCGTCTTCTACGGGCCCATCTGGTGAGCAACTTTGTTGCCAGATGTATGGTGGCGCACACACTAAACTAGTATCTCAGGGTTATCATGGTCATTACCTTCTTCATCTACATTCGCGCTGGCCGCACCATCTACGAGAAGCGCAAACAGCTTCATGACTTTAGCACATCGGACCCGGACCCTCTGTCTGTCAACGGAGAAGCTACAGGTAGCCTTAAGACGACCGAAGTGAGCGTGACAACAGAAGTCATGGGTGAATCTCGATCCATCCATCTACAGCCCATGGCCCGCCGAGGTTCCGATGCGCCTCCCCACGGTCAACATGACACTGAATCGTATACTGTCATCATCTCGGCGGATTCGTACGCCTATGGCCAGGCACAAGACGACGCCATCCCGCCTATGTGGCAGGCACCCGGCAGTGACGTGACATCTCGACGGGGCCCTACCACTGCTCGTCGGCGCAACTATGACGTGAACAATGCGGCCTGGGGATACACGAAGTGCGCCATCCTCTTCTTCACTGCGCTTCTCATCACATGGCTCCCGTCCAGTGCCAACCGAGTGTACTCGTTCGTCCACTCAGGAAGCACCTATGCGCCGCTAGAGTACATGAGCGCCTTCGTTCTTCCCCTCCAAGGCTTCTGGAACACTGCCATCTACATCGTCACTTCCTGGGGAGCCTGCAAGAACCTGATGAATGGTCTTCGGAACGGCAGGCGGCCGGATGTGGCGGAACTGGCAGAGGGTATGCGGCCGCAAGACGGCCAGCAGCGCACCTCGCACCGCCCCCCGTTCAGATCCCCGCTTAGACCATCAAAGAGCTACGAGACAGAGAGCATGACGGAGCTCGCTCACAGCGGCGATCACTCCGATGACGAGAGGCGGAAGTCCTGAAAGACTATGGATACGATGTTGCGTAATGGGTCAGAGGTTGTTGAGACCGCATGACTAAGAAGGTCTGATCTGCTGGTGGCTGGGATGTAGATATTACATTGCTGAGCTCAGCTGTGCCTCTAACAGCTCTAACAGGAGACACAACTTAGACCTTAATAGGTATATGCAACCCTTTTCCTTTACCATGCCTCCAAGCGGCAGCTCGAGCTCGGCCACAGCGCCTTCAACCTCATTAACCCAGAGCTATGCTTCATTGGCTCTGTCGGGCTGCACCGTGTCCTCCCCGGCGGCATGTCTGGTCATTTCTACTGGGTGTTTATGCAGCCGGACTTCGACGCCATGAAGCTAATTAAGGTGCTTGTCCGGCTCAGGCTTTCTATCCATACTCGTATGGAATAAGTGATGGAGTATGGAATATTCCATACTCCATACTCCATATTCCATACGGGCCGTCCGTATTCCATACGTATGGAATAAGGCCGGAAGAATATTAATCCTGCCGCAGCAAATTCAGGGGCTGTGTAATTAATTACCAGGCACTTTCATCGGGTTTCCGCTTCGACATCAGCAACGAAAAGGCGCGTCGTGATGCGATCGGCCCGGAAATGTTCCAACCGTCCTCCCTCGCTTCAAATCATTCCACTGACCGTGCGGGGTCGGCTTCGTCCACCACTGGGCTTCGCTCATCTCCAAGTTCTGCTCCGCAAGATCCATCCGACAGCAGCGGCCGCAAGACTCGAAAACGCAAGTCAACTGCAAATACTTGGGCACATGCCCGTGAGCCTCAGAACTCAGAGCCTGCGCGCTGCCCTCGGAAAAATGAGAAGATCTATTATTGTATGCATTGCAGAGATCCGACCTATTCCACTACTGTCTCAACCACGTTTCGCCGCCATTTGCTCAAAATCCACGGAATTGAGTTAGTTGCCCACGACCATCCGATCAAGAAACAACGCGACAACCTTATTCAGGATGCTTTCGCCAAGGCTGGTGAGGCGAATACTACGAAGCAATTGGCGAGGCAAGAGGAAACTCTTAGAGCTGCAGTCAATCGGAAGGCCGCACTTGAGGCCCTGGTACAGCTCGTCACCGTCCGCAATCTCTCCTACAACTGCAGCTCTTGGCCAGAATTACACGCGCTTATTTGCGCGGTGAACTACACTGCAGAGGACCTAATTAGCCTCTCCCACGGCTCCATCCAAAAGCTTGTCTCCAATTCTTATTGTGTGCACAAGGATGTCCTGCGGAGAAAGCTGCAATCCTCGTCGTCGAAGCTCCATCTCTCTGTAGATGTTTGGTCGGCTCCGAATCACAAGGCCTTCCTTGGAATTTGCGTCAAATTTGTCGACACGGACGCTAAGGAGACACTGCAAGCGCTGCTTGCTCTATCAGAGCTACCCGGCCTCGATGGGCCGGGTAGCCATGGCGGAGCTGAGCAGTGGAAGCTTCTCCAGCATGTCCTCGAAGACTATAACATCTGGAATAAGATCGGCTTCTATACCGGTGATAACCATGGTTCAAACGACAAGCTCTGCCGTTTGCTGGGCAAACATCTTCAGGGGAAAGGCATCAACTGGGAGGCAAAGAAGCAGAGGATTCGATGCCATGGCCATGTCATCAACCTCGCTGTTCAAGCCTTCCTCTTCATGGACTCCAAAGAAGCCGCACGAGCAGCTCTGGAACAGATTGAGGGTGACGACGAAGTTGCGTTTGGCAGTGACTTTGCTGAACGGGTCAAGGCGCAAAAAGCGCTTGGTTGGCGTCGACTGGGGCCACTTGGCAAAGTCCACAATATCTCAGTGCACATGCGCGAGAATGATTATCGGTGGAATCTATTTAAGAAGCGCGCTGGAAGGTCGTTGGGCCTTGACAACGATACGCGCTGGAACTCATGGTTCCTTCTTCTAGACGTTGTCCTTGATCTCCAGGAGCATGTGGAGTGGTATCAGAGAAAGTACTATGAGGACACGCAGGACGATTATCTCACCCCTAATGAGTGGCGAGTCCTACGGGAAACACGCGCTTTCCTTCAACCCTTCTGGAAGATTACTCAACTCACGGAGGGCCGCTATGCCACTCTGGACCGCACGCTCTTCACCATGGACGTTCTTCACAAGCATTACACACAAGCCTTCCAAAAGCAATCCGACAATCATCCCCTCCGAAGTTGCATTGCAGCCTCATGGGCTATATTTGACAAGTATTACCAGCTTACAGATGAGAGCCCTGCCTATGGCGCAGCCATGATACTTCATCCGTCGCGGCGTATGGCCCATGTTAAGAAGAACTGGCCCAAATCGTGGCACAAACCAGTCCTTGATGGCGTGAAGAAGTATTGGGAGGATTACTACCAGGGGTTACCGATTACCACCACAACGCCTGAGCTACGAGACAGCCTACAGCCACTCGACGAGTATGACCTGCTTGCTCGAGAGCTCGATGTCGTTAGCCCAGCGATGAGTGATCTCGACGAATACAAGTCCTTCACCGCGGAAACTCCTGTCGCCATCGACTGTCCCCCGCTTGCTTGGTGGCTTAGAGAGGAGCAGCAACAACGATACCCCCGTCTATCCAAAATGGCCGTCGATATCCTCTCAATACCCGCTATGTCGGCCGAGCCAGAGCGCGTCTTTTCTGGCGCACGACGCACAATATCATGGGATCGATGTCGGCTGGGAAGTCGTACAATCGAGAGAGGAGAGTGCATGAAGAGCTGGATTAAGAGCGGCATCACCCAGGGAATTCCGGTCGACTTGGTCGAAGAGGGGGATAACGAGGAAGAAGGTGGTAGTATGGAAAGGTGGCGGGGCTCAACACCTGATTCTTTTCAAGACTGAAAAGTAAAAATAAAATACTTCGAACACCCATTAAGTTGCCAAGGCAAGGGACTTAATGGCTGAATATCCAGCCAGAAGGGTAAATACCTAATACCTGCTATTAAATTCTCCTGGGGGAACCCTCTAGATCCCCCTTTCGACTGCGGCGGTAACCAGCTCTTAAAACCACTTCAAACCTGTAGTAAGGGAGTTGGCTGATATTCATAGGGGTCCCTCTACCGCTTCCTGACAGGCTCAATCAACATGGCGGCGGGATTTATACTGAGCGCCACGTACCTGTAGGACCTCACGTGTACGTGAACCCTAGCCATCAGCATCTCCTCAACCATTGTTAGGCCAGGTAGATTACCGGGGACTTCCCCGAAGTCAAGGTTATTCGCAGCGCTAAAGAAGTAGGGCTCGTTAGGGGTTCTCTCCCTGTCTCGACTAATGCAGCGGCTGCAGATTTTCAAGCTATTTCTCTTCATTTCGAACCAATGCTCCCGGCAGCGAATGCAACTATGCATCTTCTCGTCATCCAGAGCGGTATAGAACTCCCGCACAAGGGCCTGATCCTCCTCACTGAGGGCAGGCAAGTTAATGTCCCCTGTAAGAGGTGGATCAACTATCTGATCAAACTGTCGCTCTTGAGGCTCTGGCCGTGGCCGTGGGTTAAAGGTGCCTTGACGTGTATAACGGCCGCGGCAATGACCCTGTGGCAGTAATGAAGGTGTGGCAGGGAACGATTCCTGTGGTATAGGCGTGCCTAGCACAACAGGAGCCGTTGGAAGAGTGCCTTGAGGAATTGGCGTTTGAGGAATCGGCGTGCCCAGAACTACTGTTGGCAGGCTAAGGGTAGGAGTGATAAGGGAAGGTCCCTCCACCGCGCTTGGGGTAGATGGCCCCAGCAGAGGTCCAGGCAGTCCCTGGAGTGTGGGCGCCAGGCGACGGAATAAAGCAGGCGTGGCAAGAGGTTGTAAACCGTGCACAGACGCAGGCGTTGGCGCAGCCCGCCTTGGAGGCGTCAGGTTAGCTAGAGAATCGGTCCTTTTCGTGGCTCTGCGTGGCGATAGCCTCAAGACAATATTCCACATGGCGGCAACGGCGGCTCGGGATCCGGCTACCCGTTCCCTTCAGCGTGCCTACAGCTGGCACACTCTCCTGTAAGCTTCCTAGGGTCCTTGACGCTTCGAAATTCGACTTCGGGCGGGTCTTGCTTGCAGGTGTGGCAGTTTCGAACTGCTTGGGGTAGATCGTCCTCCATCTGGCCGTATATATATCCACCTCTTACCCACCTAGACTGCTAGATATCGCTCGGGCAGGGAGGCTTTGCGACGGCTTACGTCCAATACCATGATAGATCTCGATAGAGAGGCTGTCTTTGAGGTAGTTAGATCAGGTCTGAATGATCAGGGAGGAAACTGCACTGCTTCCCAGAGGCAGGGTAACTGGGGAATCTTGAGAGGTAGGCCGGGTGAGGAGGTAATATGTGAACCTAGATACCGTTAGCAACCTGATGGGTTTGATAGACTCGACGGAAGATGGAAGCAGCCGCCACGTAGATTAGTGTAAGGAGCAAGGGGCACGGGGCTTTTATTCAGTCAGAATCGTGCTTAGAAACCCAACAAACTGATTGCATTGAAGAAAAGAAGAACATGAAAGTTCTTGGAGAGCTTGCCAAGCTAGTTACCTCGTCAACGCTCAGGGGTTTGTGGGCCTTCATTTGGTGGCATTATCAGCCGACCAATTCGCGCACGAGTTGAGCACAGGCCTGGCTAATTAGCCAATCAGAAGAGGTTTTATGCTCTTCTTTCTGACTGAGTAAAACGCCCTTCGGGCTGAATTATTCCCGCTATTGTAGTCTGTTTCAGAGTGATCCCAAACCTTCGTCTATGCTGGTTCATACTTCAATGTCAGCGCTGTCTGCAGCCGACGGCAGGCAAATCACTGTACAATTACTGAATTGCAGAGCTCCCAAACCTGATTCTTTACGATAGTGGTAGTGTGAGATGACGTCATTTTTTGTATTCCATACGTATGGAATAAGCTTCCATACGAGGCCCATTCCATATTCCATATTCCATACGGGTCTGTACGGAGTATGGAGTATGGATAGAAAGCCTGAATGAAGCAAGATAACAGAAGTCTCATCAGACCAAATTACATTCTTCCAATCTTCAAGAGTCCAGTCCTTATAGGCCTCACACCAAAGCAAGGCGTTCATCTCTCATCTTCTTCGTCAGTTCAGGCTTCCTTGTTGGCTTAGTCTTACGGAAGCCAGCTGCCCGAAGAATCCGCTGGACTGTAGCCTTTGAGATCTCAAGCCCTTCCTCGCTAACCTCTCCAGCAATATCAGCAGCTGATTTTTTCCTTCCGTATCGATCGCGCCGAACCTTCGAGATCACAAGCTCCCGGGCTTCCGGTGTGTCCTTTCTAGGCCGGCTGAGCGAGAGCCATCTTGAACAAATTCGTCTTGAATACAGAGGGGGCTTTCTTTTGGCTAGGAGCCCCGTTGGATATATCATTAATAGATCGTAAAGGGATTCCAGTCATAGCCTGGACCTCAGCAGAAGACTTGCCTGCCCCGGCAGGGGCTTTTAAAGTCAGTACAATAGTCCGGGTTGCAATATCGAACCGCATTTTGCTTGAAGGAAAAAATTGAAGAAGAATTGATCAGAGAATTCACTCATACAATTTGGGAGGGGGAATACTATTCCTTTTTTGGCTAGCGTTATTTTTAGCGTTGGCAAGGACTTTTGAGCTCTCCCTCTGTAGTCCAGACTGCAGATCAGGGCAGGGAATACAGACGCCTGGTGTGGACGCTAAATACCCTAGGTTGTTAGCATAGTGTTACAAAACCAGGGTACCCATGATCGTTGCTGTGTCAACCATTTTGTTTTGGATATTTCTGATCAATTTACTGGTGCGATCCAGATCAACATGGCTCATTTCAAGGGCCGCATCATCCTAGTCGTCAATCCACGAACGCCCGTCGTGGATTGATAATTGATCTTGGATTGCAGTCTGGACTAATAGTCCAAACAGTCTGGACTATTAAGAGCGCTGATCTTGCGTGGGTCCACTCCGAGTTTCCGGGATATATGGGACCGGATTGCGTAGTCGTTGTGGGTCCTGGCCGGAGCTTCCGCGTCCAGCCGGATGAAGACGCGGAGGTCCTCTCGGGGTGGGGCACCTGCGGTCGGTTGTCCCTGGCGATGAGGGGGTTGTTGTTTTTGGCGATGTTGTTGATGGTGTCGGGGTTGGTGGGCGAGGGCATTGTTTGCGGCCGGGGGCGAGGCCGCGACCGTGCTATAGGTCGGTACCGGAACAGATTTGGCGTCGGTGAGTGCTTGATTCCAGGCGTCTAAGAAGCTGTCGGCAAACTTTTGAGCGAATTCCCGTTCGGGTCCAGTGGTGAATTGTTTTGCTGCTTCTTCAAATTTAGCGCAGAAGGCCTGAAACACCTTCAACTTGGCATTGTACTCCTCCACACGGTCGCGCGCGAGCTTAGTGGCTGCTTCAAAAATAGAGACTGGTTGCTGTTCATTAGTCGGGGTAGGGTCAGGGGAGGGTTCAGGGTGGGCGAGCTGGGCTCCTTCCGTGGCCGCAGCAGTAGAGATGGCATTAAGTGGTGAAGACGGCGTTTGGGCCGTCCTCCCGAAGGCGGGCGGGACACCAACAGGTCCATTCACGACAGCGGGGCTGTTTTGCAGGAGGGCAGTGCGGGCTCTTCGATTGAGATTGGCGGGGGTATGAATTCCCAGGTCGAAAGGATCTGAGACATCAGGCGGGCGGGTGGTGGCAGATGCCATCGCCGCCGCTATGGGCTGCGCGAAGCGCAGGTTTGTGGCTGTTGTGGTGCACTTGTTAAGAAAATTGGTGTAATTGGGGCTACTTTCTTAACATCTGCATGCCAAGAAAGTAAGATGACAAAGGTGTATGACGATCGGTATCTGCACTGGACTCGTGAGTCCAGGGTAGGCTGATCCTGATTGGTTTTATGGGAAGATCTGCCAACGATTCATTTCCACACGCTTCGTGTGTCATCTTCCCACTCGTTGCTTTTTCTCATCTTCCAATCCCCTCTCCGCCCCTAACGCCATCTTTGTCTCCCCCTTCCTTCCATCGCCACTTCTTCCACCGCGGGCATTGCAGACTTTCACTTCGTCTGAATGGTCTAGCTGAGCTTGCCTGCTTAGTCGCCCCCAAAGGTCACATCAGTCTCAAGGCCATAGGGTCGTAGGCTTGGACCAGGTACAGCTGGTTCTGCCCTTACCCACGCACTCTTGATGGCATTGGACCCAGGGCTGGTCTACTACTCCATCCCTCGTCTCACAGCACCCCTCAGTTGCGCATGCTTTCCCGTCCACCTGTGCTTCCAGTGCCATGATGGCAGGCCAGAATAGGCGCCCCGACCTTCCCCGTCGACTCAATTCTAGCGACCGAAGCTACGACCGACGTGACGACCGCCGTGACGATCGCCGCGAAGAACGCGAACGACCCTACGAAGGCCGCAGCCCAATTCATAGTCAAAGCTCCCCGCATGATTCATTTCCCCGTCGAAGCTCAAACTTTCGACGAGATCGAGGTGGGTCGCGAGATCGTACTTTTGATCGTTCATCTGATCGTTCGCGGGATCGAGATCGAGGTCGCGAAAGGGACGTGCCCTCAAATGCACCCCTCGGGCTGTCAAACAAATCCTTCAGTAGTGGACCAAGACCACCGTGGGCGACACCCTCAAAGTTCGGCAAGGTTGCGGGACAGGCAGGGCCGGAAATACAGAAAACAACCAAGCCGAGCCCACAAGGTACCACCAAAAATGCCGTCATCAATCCTCTCACGAAGCTGGTATGTGAGAGGGTTTCTTGGATGCAGAAGAAAGAGGCGGCAGAAAAGAGACTGGCGAAGTTGCGAGACGACCATGCGCGATCGGCTGTCAGACATGTGGACTTTCCGTCTGTCTCGGTTATGTTCCAGGAACAGACAAAGATGGCCACGAGTGATGTGGCGATGTGCAACGATTCGATCAAGAAAGTAGATGAGCAGTTACAGTCCCAGTTTGGCCAGTTGTCTACAAACCATGTGCTGTCGAATCTAGCTGGCCAAAAGCACTCTCACCCGGACCCAGCTAAGGGCGAGCCAACCAAAAGCCAACACCCAGATCGTGAGAAAAGCCCGAAACAGCCAGCAACATTCGCCTCTGAATCCTTCACTCTTCACCTAGATCAGAAGATCCATGAATTCAAACGAAAGTTTGACAGTGATTTACAGGATCTGAAGGATCAGTTTGAAGCTACTCGCCAAGAAAAAGAAAGCCTCGCACTTGAGAACACAAATCTTAAAAAGAGTCAAGACGAAATGACCAGGGAAATCCAGCAATTGCAAGACAAATTCAAGATCCTGGAACAGAAGAGCGTGACCGGTCTCGCTACCGCAAGCATACAATTAACAGCAATGAACGAGCAGGTAAATAAAAAGTTCGCCGACTTGAACACCAAGTATCAACCCAAGTCTCAACCTCAACCCGACCTCAAGCTTCCACCCAAAGCTGAGCCTGGTGTATCTGAAGCTCAATTCAACGACGTTGTCAGATCACAAAATGACAAGATCGCAACCTTCAGCATCAAAATAAACTCTGCACTCTCGAGCATTACAAAGTATGATAAGCAGTTTCCAGGCCAATTTGAGGAGCTGAGGAAGTCAAGTCGTCAAATGGAGAAGAAAATTCCTGACATATCGCAATTGAATACTTCGGTTTCGGATCACGCAAGACGCATCTCAGACCAGAAGACGATGCTGGACAAAATGGGGGCACATTTGTCCTCGTTACAATCACTTGTATCAGAAATCCCTCTTGACAAGCTAAAACCTCTGCTTGATGGCGTGCCGGCTATCCAGAAACGTCTGAAAGAGGACGATGCCCGCACCGCCGATTTCATGACCAAGGAACGAGTGTACGACATGTTGAAATCGGAACTCGCCACCGCAGTTCAGAAACTAACACATCCGAAGCCAATGACGGAAGAAAGAGTCCGCGAAGTGCTGAAGCCGGAACTTGCAAACGCAGTAGAACAGTTACTCAAGAAGACTGCAAGCAGTGAGTCCCACGTCATGACAGAAGAAAAGGTCCGCGAGATGTTGAAGCCGGAACTCGCGAGTGCGGCAGAAATGCTGCTAAAGGATACTGCCAGCAGTCACTCCAGCGCCATGACGGAAGACAAAGTCCGCGAGATATTAAAGCAGGAGCTAGCTGTTACAGCAAAAAGATTGCAGGAGATGTTCAGCACTCGCTTAGATGTCATGGCTAACCACTTCGGCGGATTCATCGACAAAGAGAGAGCTGCTAGAGGGAAGGCAGATGAAAAGCTCAGCGCTCTGTCTGACAGGGTTTCGTCGCTCCAGAAAGAAGCCGATGGAGTCAATTCGCCGACGGACAGTGCCTCGTCATTCCGGAGAGCATGCGAAGTAGCCAATGTAGCTCAGGCAAAACGAAACCAGCACATGTCGGCCCAGATTTATCAGCACAGCCAGGAAGTTGAGGAGCACAGAAATACCCTCTCAACCCTGACTACACAGATGGAGGAGCTTCGTGACGAGCTCAGAAAAGGATACGAAGGCCACCAGATGCAGATCATGCACTTGAGCTCCTGGGTGAACGCGTTCAACACGAGACGGATGTACAACGACATTGTGGCGCATATCAACGCGACGACCCCGACAGGACTTAATCTCAGTAATCAAATGAGGGCGCTTTCGGGTCGACTGGACGCGCTGGAGAACAAAGAGGGTCGAGAGGATGAGGGCGGCGTGAAAAAACGCAAGGCGCCTAATGGGAACGCAGTGTTGATTCACAATGGCCGTTAAGTTGGGAAGCTTAGGGTGTATAGCCGGCTTGTCCTGGAGACGGAGATAGGAGACTTGCTCCAGCTGTAGTATATCTGAGGATGCAAGCAGGCTTGATGTATACGACAGAGAGCTTGGGTCGGCGTTGATTTGGCAGCGAGCGTCTTCTCGATGGCTTCATCCCTGCAAAGAGCAGCCGGGGAACGATAATAGATGGGTGGACTCGGTGGGCGTGGCATATACCCCAAGGACAAGCGAAAGCTGTGGGCACTTAGGCGCCTACGGTGTTTGTAGGACTAACAGGAGTTTGCATTTCGATGGTTTGTGGGCCCTTGTATACGGAGACGGATGGTGAAGGTGACACGATGAGAGTAGTGTAACGGCTTTGGGGCGGGTAGTAAATGGCCAGTTTTGAGGACTAATTAACGGGCATAACTACCTATGACGCGAGGAGCGAGATGTCATATAAAAAAAAGAAGACAACTGTAGTCAGCTTGAGCTTGATCATCGGAACTTATAGTGAGTCCGCTTGTGACTATCGATCTATCTTGAAATCTTTTATTATTTCCTCAATTGGAAGAGTTATCCCATCGAGTGCGGATGGACCCCATTTTCGCCAAGGCCAAAATACCCACTCTTATACCCACTTTTACTCCGCACTTCAATCAGTACATGACGAAACATCATTTGCACCTATGTTTTCTTACCTGCTGTCACCACCAAAACCATCATTTTGTTCAATGCTGCGATGTCTTCTAGTGATTCTGATGCTTCTGATGCCTCCGGTGCCTCCAGGGCTTCCGTACGGAGCTGTATTGTGGTTGAGATCCTTCCTGAAGACCTCGCTGTCGCCTGCACTGCCGACTGTACGCCGGAGCGGTGCGATAACAGCACAGTCCGGCCCCACGAACCTCCGGCTGTCGAGCGCGGGCCGCCGGGCTCCTTCGTACCCTTTGACGTACCGACCCGGCCCCGAGAGATACGGGAGCTGCCGGCAGCCCCGCTTGACCTATTCCTCCGGTACGTTCCCCGGGGCCTTATTGAGCGGTGGGTGCAATGGACGAATGCAGCGCCGTTATCTAAGGAAGGTCCCCGGGCTAAACGGTCAAGAGTGTATGAGTGGAGGAAGACTTCTGTAGATGAGATTTACCTCTTCTTAGGAATCCTGCTTTATATGGGGATACATAGCGAACCTCAAATATCAAGATATTGGTCAACTCAACAGCAAAAGGAGGATCCTATCTATCTATTCACCCGGTTTATCTCCCGGGACCGCTTCCAAAGTCTGCTCCGGCAGCTACGTATCTTTGATACCTCTGAATTCCAGCCCAGCCAGTCAGGAGGTCAACGCCAGGCCCGGGCCCAAGCCCCCGCCCAAGCCGGGATGCCAGATATATACCGGAAGGTAAACGAGTGGTCAGCCCATATCCAAGAGACTGGGGATTCCTTCTATACAGCCGGCTCCGACCTTACCGTTGACGAGGCTATGGTCCGGTTTACGGGCCGGTCCCTAGAGACGACGACAATACCGACGAAGCCGATCCCAACCGGCTTCAAGGTCTGGATCCTTGCCCAATCGGGCTACTGCCTCCGGTGGCTCTGGCACGTACACGGAAAGGGCCCGTACGGACTAGTCCCTCAAGCCCGGCCGGCAGGCAGCAAGGCTGGAGCAGCTGCCGCAAAGTGGGACCCGTTAACGCCAACGCAACGGGTTGTAACGACACTTATTACCCTACTTCCGGCTGCAGTCTACCACGTATTCCTAGACAATCTCTTTGCTTCCGTACGGCTTCTCCGGGCCCTCCGGAAGCAGCAGGTCGGAGCTTCCGGGACCTGCCGGAAAGACAGTGGGATAGATAAGATCCTCATCGCCGAGAAGGAAGCAGAAGGCCAGGGTATTCCTTGGGGTCAGATCCATTGCATCCCTACCTTAGATGGGGAGGTATGGTATTGCAAACTGCTTTCTATAGATATCTCCATACTGATCAATTTGTCTCTTCATAGGTCAACCAATTCACCTGGAAGGATAATGCCCTTGTCCTCTTCTTGACAACCGTCTTCCGAGACGGCCGGGAGGTTATCCGTCTCCGGCGCCGGCCGGCCGGAAGCTCTGCTGGAAAGCGGGCTGCCCGGAAAGAAGCCTTCGGCCCCGACGTCCGGAAGAACCTCCCGGTGCCTGAGGCAATTGACGAATATAACCATAAGATGAATGGGGTTGATATAAGTGACCAGATGAGGTCTTATTATCAATACAGCCGCCCTATTCGTCGAGGAGGCTGGCAAGCCCTTGCTTGGAATTTCCTGCTAGAAGTGATCGTTGTGAATAGCTTCTTCCTGCAGCTCTGGGGCAAGCCCGAGTGGCAAAAGGTTAAGACCCAGTATCAATGGCGGCGACTGCTTGCATCCCAGCTTATTCAACAGTTTGGACCATTAGCAGGAGGTCGAAGACTTTCACGATCTCAACGGGCTTCAGATAAGAGGAAAACATCTATTCCTTGGCAGCACCATCGCAAGGGATCAAGGGGGGTTAACTCGCCTTGCACCTATTGCGGCAGGAGGAAGAAACGTCAGGCTCTAAGTGAGGTATCTAGGAATAGCCTCACTCAACAGCCGCAACAGCGAAAAAAGACTCGAAAAGGCTGCTTAGACTGTAACGTACCGCTATGTACTGATGGAGATTGTTGGTACCTCTGGCACACCCAAAATCTATAGAGGAATCGAGGTACCCTGAATCTTAGCATATGATTCGATTATTCTAGTGGTCCCATAAGCCCTGATTGGCTTTACCCCGCCCTTGGCGAAAATGGGGTCCATCCGCACTCGATGGGATAAGAGACCGATCTTCATCGCTCCTTTAGATAGAAAATCAAGAGTCTTTCGTTGCCCGATTCACAGGGGATCTTCTTCCCGATCGTTGTTCAGTCATCCAAACAATCGTGTCGTGCGACATTCCTCAAGGTTAGCATTACACAAATTCTGACAAATGGAGGATAATGCCATATCGGATGGGCATCTCTCCTGAAGGGCTGGGCTGACGCCAAACAGGGTGGGCAGAGGCATGCTGGGGTTGGAGCAGCTCGAATGCGTTAGGTGGCAGTCATCCCCTAGGGTAGGAGAACCGCCAATGTCTGGGTTGCATGATTCATGGTCACCCGAAAGATCGCTCGCTGCAGGTTCCCCCGGGGCCTGCCAGGAGAGCAATGGTCCCCGTTGTCGAAATCGACCGGTTCAGCGAGGTCACTTGGCAGAGACGACAGCCTAGTGTCGGTGCTGGAGGCACCATCATGCTGGTCCCAAACACTGTCATCTTCACTCATGCTCGATGGGGCCCTGCTAAATGCCGAGCGCTTTCCGGCCGATCCGACCGGGTTTGTGTCAGATAATGTCACGAGCTTTTGTCGTGTGAGGCACCTGATTGGGTGTGTGTATGTTCTTGATTGTGTCAAGTCCCCGCTCTGAGTCCCTGTACACCCTTTATGCTAAAATAGCTAGAAGGATATTGCTATAGCAGGCACACGCCATATACACGCCCTGCTACCCAAATACACATCGTGACAGATAACCGTTACGCCACTAGCAAAAGCGTAGGCCCACACCCAGTGTGGAATAATAGTACCCTATATGCTATGCGACACACCCCCAGGTATAAGAGAGTTCTTCTGGAATACCCGCTGTATAGTACTAGTAGCTGCTGTGGCGTGCTAGCTGATAGCGAGGCATTGTGTAGTTGTGCCCCCTGATTGGTAGGTCACGTGGCTGGTCTCTGCATATTTTTATTCCTTAGAGAAGCTGGAATCGAACTGACGACCCCTGGAGCCATGTCGGGCATGCGCGAAGCGCTTCCGGGCTCATAACTGTCAGACAATTGGCTCTTCAGGGATCATTGTTGGCACCAGTCAATTGATGAGAATTATCTAAGGAGCAAGAACTCAATGACTGGATTCAATGAGTCGTGTTGCTCTTTATACACAAATGAAAACATTGCCTGTTTAGGCAGTAGCAGCTGCCTGCAGGCAGCCGCTGTAGTGGGGTACGGCTGATATGCGACAGTTTGCCTTGACAACCGAGGAGGGGTTGGGCATACCCGATTTCTATTGGGCGCCCTGTTTCTCCTTCATAGCCTGATCGCATCCCCCGCTTCAGTACCGGCTTGGGTACGAGTGGAGCTGACGCCATCTCGGAGGGCAGGCTTTGGCCCGGGTAACCTTTGGCCCACCCCAAATGAGGAAATAAGATGGCAAGCTGTGTATGGTCAGATCGTCGTGGAGAGCCGTCTGAATCACGTGAATCAGTAATCTAGTCCTAACCAGGAAGGGGTGGGCCAAAGCCTACCCTGTGACGTTAGCAACGTTTGGGTACGCCTGTCCCAGAGCTGTAGCTGAGGCAGCTCGTTGTTGAGCGTGGATCCACTGGTTCGACCCAATCGCGCCTCTCCGCTTCTGCGGTAGCGATTCCCCCCGTGACGGGATCCATACCGTTCAATTGTGGGGTCTGACTCGTTGGGTCTTGTGGTCGCTGCTGTGAATACAGTAAACGTCTAACGGTCACGCGATATCGTGACTACTTCGACGGGGACTCAGCAGAGGAAGAAGAAATTACGCCGTGGAGATACCTGGGCATCATGGTCTGGTTCGGGATGTGGCCTGGGTTCCTGGGAATATATCAGAGGTTATGACATCATCACTACAATGTGCCAGTATGGTTATGCTGGTGTCTTCCGGGTTGAGACGCCACATTCCGTGGATGACGGCAAGTCATTATCTATAGTACTACCAACCTCCTCAAGCGCCAGCCTCACTCCTCGAAAGACACACCTCAGACCAAGAGTAACGACGCAAGTACGCCCGCCGAAAAGCAGTCGCAATAATAGCGACAGGGGGCAACAACAAACACAGCCGCCGGCACCTCAAGCACATCCTCAAAACCACCATCGGCATCATCAACCCTCCGGTCTCAGCAGCGGCCTCGCCAAGTCAGAAACCCACAGCAACAGACAGTCACAGAGAGTGGACTGGTCAGCCGGAGCATGTCAAGCACACGTTCCGGGAGATATCAAAGCTTGACAACCATCGGACACCTGTGCGGCACTGACCACGGGCTAGGTGACTTTGGTAGCCTGGGTACCAGCTCAGACGATGCATCGTCCAGCTGAGTTGCTCAAGTAGATGACGCGTCCTCGTTCTCGAACTGGACACGCTTCCAGATCTCGACCTCGCAGCCGCCGCGAAGGACACCCACACGCATGGTCGACAGGAGGTTGTGGGCGGCGTTAGAGTGGTTGTAGACACCGCCGTTGAAGATGGCGGTGGCATCCTTGCCAATAGCGGAGGAAATGAGTGCCTTACCACCGGGGTGGTCCTTGATGAAGTCGGGCACGTTGTGGATGACACCGGCAATGGCAATGAGGGCCTTTCCGTTCTTGGAGTCCGCCACGAAGTCGTCCCAGTGGACAACGGGGAGCTGCTCCAGGGGAGTACCCCAGTCGAGGGTGGCACACTTCTGGTCGAGCTTCTTCTGCATCTGCTGGACACGACCCTTCTCGATCTCGTTCTGGCGGAACTGCTTCAGGTCATAGGCAAGGCCAAGCTGCTTCCAGATCCAGATGGACCACTTGGTGGGGTCATACTGGTACCACTCGATGGCGTTTCTGTAGTCCGAGGGAAACTCATGGTGGAAGTTGTGGTAGCCCTCACCGAGGGTGACGAGAGCGGTAATGAGGTGGTCACGGGGCGAGTTTCGGTCGTCGAAGGGCTGGTCACCGAGCCAGTGGGCGAGGGAGTTGACGCAGAAAGTGGCTTGCTGGACGAAGCAGATTCGGAGGATACCGGCGTAGACGAAACCGCCGAGCCAGTCGCTCCAACCGAAACCAGCGACGATGGTAGGCAGGACAAACGCCATGAAGATGACGCACTTGAGATAGTTGCGATGCTGCCAGACAACGATGGGGTCCTCGTTAAGGTCGGTGATGTCGGTTCGGCCCTGGCGCTTGGGGTTCTGCTTAAAGACCATCCATCCGATGTGGGAGTAGAGGAGACCTTTGCGGACGGAGTAGGGGTCCTTCTCAGTGTCGGTGTATCGGTGGTGAGCACGGTGGCCGTGGGACCACCAACGGATAGAGCCCTCAACGGCACCAGCACCAGCGGCAGCCAGGTAGATCTTGAGGGGAGTAGTGGCCTTGTAGGAAGTGTGAGCCCAAAGACGATGGTAACCTACAAAATGGCCAGAAGGTCAGTATCAACAATCAGCGGAAGGGGAGCACATTTGAACAAGGTCTCACCAGCAGTGATTCCAAGGCTGGTGTTGAAGTAGAAGATGACTACCCAGATGGCGGTATAGAGGCGGAGAGGGACCCAGTAGGCGGAGATAAGGCCGATGATAGGAATAATGATGATGAGAGTGGTGTTGAGCCAGTTGATGTGGAGGTGGATGTTGGACCAAGTCATTGTAGTGTCGGCAATGTGAAGCTTCTTGGGATCATACTTGGTGTTGCTTCGGAGCGGCTTGTAGTCGGTGGTACCGTCTGAGAAGGCCGCGGCCTCCTTGCTGGCTACCTTGCTGGCCGAAGATAACGATGCCATCTTGGGCGGCGATCGACAAGTGTTGAGACTGCTCGGAAGAGAGTCGTCCACGACAAGGAACCAGCAAGGCTCTTCTCCCAATGCGAGAACCACGAGGATGGTATCTCGTAAGCAAAGCGGGAGGAAGCTAGGATATAGACGGGTCAGGAGAAGTAGAGGGAGGGAAGGGGAGGGAAGGGGAGGGAAGGGATAGATTGACAAGTCGTCGGTTACTTTGGGCGGTACCAAAAAGCGTTACACCAGATCCGAACCCAGGCGAGTGTGTGGATAACCAGGTGGAGGAAGGAAGAAGAAAGACAGAGAGAGGAAAGGGAAGTTGAGAGCAAGGTGATGTAAGATGGATTGGCCACATATTGAGTGTATGAGTGATGTGTGTCACTCTGGTATTACTGTTTTTCCTGTTTTTCCTTCTTGTTTTCTCCCGAACCCACTCTTCACAAACCTACCTTTGGGGATGGGACTGACAGAACACATTTCACAAGAGTCAACAAGGAGGTACCTCCAAACTTTGTTGGACCCGCGCTGCACTGGGCCGCCGGGTCTTTCCAGCTGCTGCGACGAGGGATTGGAACTAAAGCACCCAGCTAGCAACTGAGTTGTACGTATTACGCACAGGTGGGCGTCACATGTTGAGGGTTGTCGATAAACCTGTCAGTCGCGTATCTCAGCGGCGTCACCATGCAATTGTCAAACGATATTCCGCCCCAGCCGAGGAGGCGTCCCGACCCACTTGGACACCATTGTTGTGTATAAAATACTACGTCACCCCATGCACATTAGAGCGGCGATGGGGTGCATGGGGTAGCCTCAGCCGAAGGCTGTGTGTCCGCGGGCCGGGAAGCTATTACTACTACTGCATTATCTACGTACTGATCCATTGCCATGGCCATTCTTGGTATTATGTGACATATACAGATTCCGTGTGAGCACCTGTCGTTTCCGAAGCTCCTGATCCCTCATCTTCATCTTCATGCCATCCGGGGGAGACCCGTAGACTAAGTGATTACGATCAAATGGTGCATCCAACATCAGACCGTCGAGCGTTTTCACGCGAGAGACAGCCACGTAGCTTAAACCAGTCTGAAAGTCCCGGCAGGACAGATCTGTAACTATCATGTCTTCGGTGATGCTTTGTGACTTGTGCACGGTAATTGCGTAGCATACGATCAGGGGAAACTGGGTGCGAGCGCAGAGAGTGGCTCCGATGAGGAAGTCCCTCTCTACTGGGAGAATCGGGACAATCTTCCTGCTATCAGCGGTAGTCAGGAATACCGGTCCGCTGTATTTGTCAAACTCCATCATGATAACACAGGGAGGGTCTTGGATGGGGTCGGCCCCGGGTGCCCAGCCGATATCGTAAACTGTGCCGCGAGCGCCGTTGCAGAGGCCAACTGGCTGCCAAAGGTTGGACGTCAGCATCAGACGGGAGCCAATGCATATGGGGATCTGCTTCGCAAGGTTGCCCGCCTTGTCATCAGGCGCAGCAGCCGCGCCGGGGCCGACGTTCTTAGCCATGACCCGGATGACTGGCCGGCTGAGGCGGTCGAGGTGATAGTGGTTATATTCGTTCACCCTATCTTTAGTAGCGTATACTCGTAAGGCGTTGACAAACCTTGCAACCTCTTGATCGTCTAGTTTTGCTTGTACGCGGCTGGACAGGAGCTTCCAGGACTCTACAGATAGTTGAAGCAGCCGCAATTCCCCGAGAGCTAGGCGGAATGCCTCCTGATCGTCGCCACGCTGCCGCTGGACAACCTTCAAGAAGACTGATTTATCGAATCGCCTATATGCGTTTCTGCCCTTGATCTCTACTCCCTGAACCTCTTTATCGTAATAAAGCGGCTTCTGCAGCACAGGGGGGAGCTGAAAGAAGTCACCAACTAACAGTATGTTCAGGCCGCCAAAGAACTCTTCGTTCTTATTCGGGAACGCCTCTCGGAGACGGTCATCGATCCAAGATAACTGACGCAGTCCCAGCATGCTCTTCTCGTCAATGATCAGATACTTGATATCTTTAAGCTTCTTCTGGAGCTGGGCCTTATCAATGGCTGAGAGAGGCTTGAAGTCCTTATTGATTGGCAGGTGCAACAGGGAATGCAAGGTAGTGCCCGAAATCTGATTTCCCGCGACGCCCGTAGGCGCGGCACGCCAAACAGGTGTCCCCCTCCCCCGTGTCGCGGCTTGGAGGTGCGCTGAGAGCAGGTTAATGAGGTATGACTTGCCAGTGCCGCCTCCGCCATCCACATGGAGTAACAACTGGGAGGGATCCCGGGTCAAGAAGTGGCCCATCACCGTGTCGTACACCAGGCGCTGCTCTGGATTTAGGGAATCGCGAGCCTCCAATGGCTGATCATCCACGTCAAGGTCAAGGGTGTTTTCCGCTTTGCGTTGCTTCCAGTAGTCGCCGTTGAGAATGCCATCATCAGTATACCGCCCAACATGAGGGGTCCAATCGTAATTAATGTCAATATCTCGGCGGCCAAGGATGTCAATATCCTCTTCCTCCAGCAGGCGGTCAGGTAGCATGCGGGCGAGTTCATGCCAATCCTCCTCCGCGATGGGCTCCTCATGGGCCTCAAGCTCAAACTCATCGTCCTCTGCCGTTAATTCATCCGTATCCGGCTCTCCATAATGATCGTCCGCATGGGTATCGTGGAGCTGTCTGCAGCACATGTACCCGGCTGTGAAAGAATCGAACCGCTGGCCACCTATAACGAGCAACTCTTCTGGAAAGCGATGTGGATGAACCATCATCAATTTAACACGACAGAAGTCGTTAAACTGGGAAGAGGCTTCTATGGATTTATATCGAGGGAAGTAAGACAGGACCCTCTTCTTCGCGTGAGCAGCGAGTCTCCTCCACGTGTTGAGATTGTACGACTGTAAGTATTCGAGATACGTTACATCCTCATGCTGGTCCTTTCTCGCTAGATATTTCCTGTAGCTGCCGATGGCCTCGTTAACATCTCCATCCACACGATACGAACGCGCCTGTCGCTCCAACGGACGGCAGTCCACAGTGACAACCATGCGGGTGCCTTCTTGCAGCGGAATGTTAAGCAGCAGATGGGAAATCTCCTGCGCCGAGTAATCTCTCTCGGCGATCAGCTTGTTCATGAGGCGAGAGGAGAAGGATAACAGGGGCTGAACGTGCGATGTATGAGGCAAGACTTGGTCTGCAAGCCGGGAGAAAGACTCGGTCTTCTTCTCAGCTTTACTGCAATACTTCGCAGCGTATGTAAGGACTGCCTGTAAGCTGGTGCAAGGAGATATGTCGATATTGGCTAGCCAGCCTAGGATAATCGCAGGGTTGAAGTTGTTCACGAGGCTGTCATTCCGGGCCGCCTCAAAGACGTAGTACGACCGGCCTTCTTTCCTGATCACTGCGGCCAGCTCCCGCAAGGCACGAGGGAAGTCAAAACGACACTCCCTCTCTGGATTGGCCGCGTTAGCAGCCTCAATATCCGCAGCAGCACCTTCCATGTCCCTCGCTAGATCACCGGTTCTCTTCCTTACGCGCAAGCAGTACGTGGTGTTGCACTTGTGGCGCTGGCAACGGTTGACGATTTGTGAGAGCCGCAAGAATGTCATCTCTATGCTCAGGGGATCCACGCTCAGGGGATTACCCTCACCCTGAGGCATACTCCTACTCGGTTCAGGGTTGATGGCAGTGACGTGGAATCCCCATGTGCGTGCAAATACATCACGAGCCGCTTTGTCCTCCATGTCGGCCCCGGGGGAATTATCCATCCAGTATAGGCCGTGGTTATGTGGGCTACCACGGCCTTGCCATTCGTACCGATCCCAGTAATCCGTAATGCTGAACTTCTTACTTAGAACGATGTCCCGAAATAGGGTATATCGGCGGTAGAAGTGGAAAGCAGCAATGTGAGGGTTCTGCCGCAATAGGTGGCGCGACAGAGCCATCCTCTCCGGCTCGGTCGCGGCTAACCAGTCTTCATATTGAGGCATGTGCTGGTAGAGGCTCCGCCAGTGCAAATCTGCCGGGCTGAACGTGATGAATGCTCCGGGACAGTCAAGGTTATAGCCATATGCCTCGAGTTCCTGCCTCTTCTTGTTCCAGAAGGGACGCGTACCGCGAATGGACACTGCATGTCTTGTGATCGAGTTGATTAACGCCTGCGCCTCGGGGTCCTCGCTCTGTTCGAGCGCCGCAATAAGCTGCTCTCGTGTGAGTGGCTCATGCATGCCATCATGTTGCTTCACGAAGAATTTGGACCTTGCGCGTGCCTGTGACCGCATCAGGGTGTTGAAAGCAACGAAGCGGAAGGTGGGGTGGCGTGCAAAACGCCCGTCATGCCAGCGCATCGCGTGCTCGATGTAATCCTTATAATCAATAGAGCGCAATCGAGGCTCAACAAAGTCTGCCCTACCGTCAGGAAAGAGGCAGGGAAAGGCCAAGGAGAGTAGTGCATGAGAGCGATTGAACTCATTAATGGGTGTGTGACGTATGTTTGGGAGCTCTAGCCCGTGTTGCACCTGAGTCTGGGAGCATAAAGGAAGTCCAGGGCCATCTTCCGGTCCTTCGGCGAGAATGGCCCGGAGGGCATCGAGCTCCATATCTTTGGCCAAAAGATCTGGCACTGCAACCTCGTCCTCTAGGTCTGGTTCTGCCTCCTGATCATCCTCAGGCCCAACGTCTGTGGCCTCCACCTGACTTCGAGGGATGGCATCCAGTACATTACCGTCCTGAGGCAATTGGCTCAGCCGCTCTTCGTCGATGACGACGCATCGATACCCAGGATGATGGCGCCGGAGGTAGTTAAGCCATATAGCAACCGGCTGGCGGCGCACTCGGAACTGGCGGGTAAACTGTCGGCTGAGCATTGCGTGGGATGACGTATTCGCAGGACGGAGTAGCACAGTGTTCACCTCCTGAGGTAAAAGGGGGAGTTGGTGGTACACCAAACCAACCTCGCGGAGAAAGTGAACTACGTGCCCCCGGTACTTGTACTGCTGCCCTCGCACAAGCATAATGTTCACGTGGACGTGGACACGGGCAATTAAGGACTCTTCGATAGGCGTGAGCTGGGGCAATTCAGTCAGTACGGGACCAAAATCGAGCTGGTTATCCGCAGAGAAGAAGTACGGCTCGTCGGGGCGGCGCTCCTCATCCTTTCGACAGCAACGCGCACAAATGCCCTCCGAGTCGATCCTCATCTGGAACCAGCGCTCTCGGCATCTACTGCAGTATTGCATCTGGTCATTGTCAAGCGTGGTCCAGAACTCGCGAAGGATGGCCTTATCGCAGTCGGTCAAGGCGCAAGCGTTGAGGTCTCCATTCCACACCGGATCTTGTGCGTGGAATACCGCCGATTGTTCAGGTGAAATCACCACTGGACTCAGATACCGTCGCGGCGGCCGCGGAGGTTGAGCTTGCGTCCGAGATTTCCTCGGCCGCCCTCCCGTACCAGGGGCAGGACCACGGCGACCACGCCTTGGCTGTGCGGAAGGCTGCGGCAAGCGATGGCGAAGAGGGCTTCCATCCACGGAATTATTATCGTCGTTCTCGTCTTCGTCCCCTAGATCGGAATCACACTCCACCCCTAATTGTTTGAGGTACCTCCGTGGTCGAGCAGGCGAGAGGAGTAAGTTGAAATAGTCCTCGGCGTCAATATCAGATTCAGAGAACTGCCACCTGTCATTACCATCCTTGGTTATCCCACCCCCGTCTTGAAACCAACTCGGTTGTAGTCGATCTCGATTTCGATCTACGCTCCGTGGTTAGCTTAAACAATTTACTAGGACCACAGCACAAGGATACCTTCTCCAGGACCCTCAGACCCATTAAAGACGCCGAGTTGAGATATTGTGGGTGTTAGTGATACAGTCTCCCCTGCACGGCGTCGTGAACGATGATCGCGCTGGACAGCGGCCAGCTTGGCCCTCGCCCCGGCCTTGGAAGGATCATCTTGCGAGTCCTTCCCAGCCCTATGGAACCTAGTAGCCAAGTAAGAGTAATCCAAACCAGTTGTGCTGCTTCGGGCAGTAGATGGGTCAGAATGCGAGGCGATTGGATGGGCCGTTGGCTGCACGGGAGGTGAGGGAGCTAGAGCACGGAAACGCCGCGTGCTTTGTTGGGTTGGTGGAATTGGCGTTCCCAGCACTACGTGCGGCTGGCTAAGCGACTCTCGGAATAGCCTCCTAGCTGCATGAAGTTGCCGTAGTTTCTCTGGCGACGTAGGCTGGGTTCCGGATCTCTCGTTAGGAGGCGATAAGCCAGCATCTCTATCGGTTCTCTTCGGGGCACGTCTCTCAGCTGAGGCTAGGTTCCTCAGCGTCAAGGTCGCGTCTCTGGATCTGGAATACTTTATTTAGTTAGTATTGATCTTACACAGTGGGGAGACAGAGCTGACATGAGAATCGTTCTTATTACGACAATCAAGGCAGTTCTTCGTGTTCCCAGCAGACTTCCTTTTGCTGACGAAGTCGCCCGCCGGTCTCTCCTCGCCACAGCGGGCACAGACAATGGAAATTATGTTCATTATAGAGCTCCCGGGAAGTAGATTTAGGACCCATTGCCTAACGAAAAGAAGACACGCAGAAGCGTTGAAGCGGACGAAATGGCTATCTTCAGCCAAGTGTAACGTAAACAAATCATCTTCTGAGTAAACAAACGGCGACATGGTGCAGAGTGGCCTGGACCCACTTATCTGGAGCCGTCAGCCAGTTGCCGAACGATTTGCGGCTAGCAATACAAAACTTGGACCAATCAGAGCTCGAGAAACTTATTACCCTTGTCTGCACCAAACCCTCATTATTCTGGAAACTTAAGAACTGATGTAAAGTCAGCCTTCGGCTGAATAACTGGGACCTTCGTCCTCTTGACTTGAGCAGTGATAAAGGCCAATTTTGACTCTCTACTACCCTCACATGCATGACATCTTTCCATTTACATCTGACAGCAAGAACCTGCAACAGAGTGGGTTTCCTGACTAGCAACTTTTCTTGGACCTTGAGAGCAGTGCCGTTTATGATTACCACCACATAGGGCGAGTATGTGTTCATTCCTGACCAAATACTGAGGTCGAGATCGGCCCTACGATTGCAACAAGGCACTCAGTTCTGCGGTTACTGCTACTGGTGATTGCTGGTGGATCTGTGTAACTCAACACCTTTCCCACCGTCCCGAACTTTTCTGCGCGCCCCGGGCCATTTGCTGCGGGGCGCGCCGGCGCTGCCGCCCCTCCGACTGGTTGCTATTTGCGGGTAAAGGGCATTCGCCAGCCGATGTACCTCTACACCTAAGTTAAGTGAACAAATACCTGCAGCTGCTCGTGCTGGGGCTCGAGCGACTTCTCAGTGCCTGGAGCTCTCGGGCTAGAGCTGTCTTACACCATTGCTATCGGCGAATGCGGGTGTTGATGATCCTCCTCCCCATTACAGCGTCCATAACAACCCTCAATGCCTCTTCGGAATTACTTCCGTCTCAACGCCAATCAAGCAGCATGCAATTGCAGTCCAACCCCCAGCTTCGGCTCTCATCTCCCCGAAGCTATCCCAGCTCAACAACACCAACCAATCCAACGTGTCCCAAAAGCCAGTCCCAACACCAAATTCCAAAATCTCAGCCCTACGAACGAACTCGCACCCATACACATCTCCCTAACCCCAATCTCCAGATCGACCGATGCCTCGGCCCATTTCTCTTGCTTGTGACATGACGCCATAGCCCAGAGCCACCTGTGTCAAACGTCTCACGGCGTTCTTTGGCTGCCATTTCGCGTGCCGCCTCAGGTTTTTTTCCCCAACAAAACGCGCTGATCGGATGCGCCAAGTCTAGCTGGGTCAATCTCCAGATCGACCGATGCCTTGGCCCATTTCTCTTGCTTGTGACATGACGACATAGCCCAGAGCCACTGTTCAAACGTCTCACGGCGTTCCTTGGTTGCCACTTCGCTGCTCCCAAGGTTTTTCCCCAACAAAACGCGCTGATTGCATTCTCCAAGCCTAGCCGGGTTAGGCGCTTGCCCCTCCGTTCTTTTTCTTTTTTTAGGTCTCAAGCTAGCCATGTTCAACCCTCCTGGAGATATGTGGAAGGTCGACTCGGAGAGGAGTGAATTCCCGTCGCCATCATCCGCACAGCCCTCGGACTCAATGGCATGTCTCGAGGGAAACGATCGTGCGGTTTTCCCAATCGAATCGACGCTTGGTTTGGGACGAACGTCGGGGGCGTGTATCTGCTCTTCAAGCGGGTGCTGCATGGGACTAACCGACTCGAGAAAGGGGACATAACTGGCTTGACTCGCGAGGTCCATGAGCTCAAGATGCAACTCTTACAACATGCAGATTGCAATTGTACTCTGATCCAGAGGTACATTACTCTCGAATCAGCAGTACAATGAAAGCATCAAACGAAGCCAAGACAGTAAGGGGCTTCATATTACTAGGCCTTAACCCTTGACTAAGCACTTGGTCAAGGCTCGGAACCACTACACCCAAGGCTCGAAACCACTACATCCACTCCACTTTTGGACCAAGTAGAGTGGATGGACCATTTTTAGGCAATTACAAAGTGGATGTAGCACACTTTCGACCGGAGTGGAATGGATGTACACGTGGATTTATAAGTGGATTTTTGTAAGTGGACTTTTGAGGCTATTCACAACCTCGTCGACGCCTATTCAGCCTCACTTTCAGAGGTTGACACTAACTCTTCAGCCTCTTGCTGCTGTGATGAATCGTCAACCTCGCTGGCGCTGTCCTCGCCCTCGAATAGCCATTTTGACTCAGCAAGAGCCAGCTCGTCGTCGCTTAGAGTCCCACAGCCGGCATCCAGCTTACTTTCAAGGTGTGACTTAAGCAATGGATCCAGGTCCTTGATAAGGCCAGCACGGTACCAAGAGCGTAAGACCTGACAAATGGCGATAATCTCAGCATCTAGGTTCGTACGCAACCCCGAGACCATCTTGCCAGCAGCTGAAAATAACCTCTCACACTCGGCTGACATCGGCTGGATCGTCAGGAAGTCCAAGGCCATCCTGGATAACCGAGGATATCTGCCTTGCTTAGTGATCTAGTAACCAATTGGATCACGAACGTTGCCGTCGCTGGCGTCACGATCCGTCTGCCACGCTTGGTACTCGTCACCCACAATAGCTGCTGCGTAGGCTGGTATTGAGCTTGGCAGACGACTGTTCTTCTCGAAGGGATTGAAAAACCGAGGTCTTTTTGCTGGTGGCTCGTCGTCGCCTCTGCTGCTGCTGGTTCTAACCTCGAGACGAGCGTAATCGGACAGCCAGACGTCGGCAACCATCTCTTTTGCCTTTTCAACCCAGCTAGGCTTATGAGCCCACGTTTCATCAAACCAGTCCCAACGATAAGCTGGATGGAGCGCCATAGCCGTATAGTAGATGGGCGTCTCGTCCAGCCGCCGATAATATTCATCCAGCTTATCCCAAGCAAGGTTGATTCCGATGCGGAAGTGCTCTGGATCAGGAAAATCAGCAGCAAGCTGCTTATATTCTTCCAGTGTGTTAAGCAGCAACTCATAGCCAAGCACCACGTCCCAGATATTGCCATAGGAGCCAGTCCAGCCTTGCTTACGCCTGCGGATGTGCCCATCACCCTCAAGCGTCTTTACCACGGTCTCGAAAACAGTCAGAATAGCCTCCAAATGGTAAAGAACCTCCCAGTCTTTGTCCGTTAGCTGATTCTCGTCTCGGAGGATGCGTGGTTTTTTCGCCAACTTGGCTTGTGTCACTTGGCCAGTCTTTTTAGACCGATTTTCGTCCTCCCATTGCGCCTTATACTTGATCAGTAGGAGTTCGATAGAGGTTTTCAACCGTAGAGCCCTGCGGATCATGTAGAGTTGTGACAGCCAACGCGTGTCGTTGTCGATAATTAGCTTGAGTGGTTTCTTCGATCGGAGTTTAAGGGTGGTGGCGCGATTAATTTCGTCCTGTTAGATATACCGAGTTAATATGAGACGAATAGGATTTAGTTAAACCGCTTACCCTCTGGACCTCCTTGAACAAGTAAATCAGCCGGTGGCTAATACGCACATCAACTACGATATTGTGTAACTTGCCAACTGGTCCTTTTTTGCGCCATTGAGCGTATTCAGTATCAGATAACGCTTCTGCGCCTGACAATTGCTTCTCGAACGCGTCGGCGTTTTTGCCAAATAAGAGCGCCTTGGCTGACAAGTTAATTGTGTGGCCAATACAGCGTCCTCGGCGCAGTCGGCCATCGAACCCAAGTTCAGCACCAATGACCTCCATGGCAGTATCGCTGTTTTCTGCATTGTCGAGCGTGAAATAGCCAACCTTCTCTGGACCCACGCCAAGAGTGTGTAGGACGTCGAGAACCTCCCCACCGATCGTTGAGCCGAAGTGACGATGAGCCTCTGGAACTCCAATCATGATTTTGCATGGCCGATTCTTCTCGTCTCTGAAAAAACAAGCAATACCGTAGAGGGCAAGCTTATTTCGAGACGTCCAGCCATCAAATGAAATATGAAGGGCTCCAGGGGAGTTCCTCAGCACCTCGATAACCGTCTGCTTGTGGCGGTTATACTCTTGAATGATCTTATATCGGACAGCCGTGGCAGTCAAGTTGGCGTGTTGGATGGAAACGGAGGGACTCAAATAGTCGAAGATTTCTCGGAGGATGGGGTTCTCGGCGAAGGAAAATGACTGGTTGCTACTGACGATTAACTCGACTAGCATACGCTGAAAATGTTGCGTATCAAAGCGTGAGATGAAGCTATTCGCGATATTCTGTTCCGTAGGCTTGTTGACGTCCAGTTTCAAAACAGAGGCAATAGTCGGCTGGTTCGATTTCAGTGCGCCTTCGGATTTGAGCTGTGCTGTGCTCTTTTTCTCTCCCTCTGGTGCTGGTGTTTTGTGCTCACGCCATAGATGATTTGCCGCGTTCTGGAGACCTGAAGAGGTAAAGCTCGCGATAATGGGACGATTTCCGAGGATACAGTCCTTGCAAGCCCATTTGCGTAAGCCATGACGTTGAATATCATAGCCAAAGTCCCACAGCCAAGAGCTAGTATCACGAGCGCGTTCTGACCAATTCCAGCCTCTGAAATGGCGAAAAAGACGGTCTTCGAGCTGCTGCTGTTGGCCTGGTTGGCCTGGCTGGTTGGCTGACATCAAATTTTTTTTTGGCAAAAACAGAGCAGGAAATCTGTAGAAAACGCACTCAATAGGGGTAGTTTCTCGTCAATATTATTAGATTAGCTGTAGGGGTGATCGACCTCGGCTAACTTGGGTCCAGGTACCTCGATTTAATGGGCAGTCATATACAAAAATAAGTACTATGAACCATACAGGGTCAGGCAATATCCCACTGTACCTAAATCCACCTAAATCCACTCCATTACATCCACTTTCGTGTCCAAGTGTAGTGGATTATTACGTAATCTGAGCGCCGACAAGTGGATGTAATAGAGATGGGCCACTTATATGTGGTCCACGTGGATTTACAGTGTAGTGGGTTCGAGCCTTGACTACACCCACTCACATTTGGACCAAGTAGAGTGGATGTACGATTTTGTAGGCAATTACCTAGTGGATGTAATACATATTCGGCCGGAGTGGAATGGACGTACACACGTGGATTTATAAGTGGATTTTTGAGGCTATTCACAACCTCGTCGGTGCCTATTCAGCCTCACTTTCAGAGGTTGACACTAACTCTTCAGCCTGTTGCTGCTGTGATGAATCGTCAACCTCGCTGGCGCTGTCCTCGCCCTCCAATAGCCATTTTGACTTAGCAAGCGCCAGCTCGTCGTCGCTTGGAGTCACGCAGCCGGCATCCAACTTACTTTCAAGGTGTGACTTAAGCAATGGATCCAGGTCTTTGATAAGGCCAGCACAGTACCAAGAGCGTAAAACCTGGCAAATGGCGATAATATCAGCATCTAGGTTCGTACGTAGCCCCGAGACCATCTTGCCAGCAGCTGAAAATAACCTCTCACACTCGGTTGACATCGGCTCGCCAGGAAGTCCAATGCCAATATGCCATACTGGATAACTGAGCATATCTGCTTTGCTTAGTGATCCAGTAACCAATTGGATCACGAACGTTGCCGTCGCTGGCGTCACGATCCGTCTGCCACGCTTGGTACTCGTCACCAACAATCAGCGCTCCTAATAGTGCGCACCATTAAGAGCACTATTAGTGCACACTGCAGTGCACACTAATAGTCCGTGCACTATTGGTTCAGTGTACGTTTCTCGGACTACACTGCTGGTTCAGTGCAAGCCTTCAGACCACACTGCTGGTTCAGTGCAAGCCTTCAGACCACACTGATGGTCCAGTGTGAACTTGACCAGACTGACCACTAGTGCAGTGCGAGGGTCGCAGACTAACAGTCCCACTATTAGTGCGTCCAGGCTCAACGCGTATCAAGTCGCGTCTAGCGCGCTGGGGAAATTTCCAATAGGGCGCTAAGACATGTTAGCGGGTACAATAGTTTAGCTGTGTTAAGCTATTGTAACGTAGGTATCACGCTACTGACACAATCGTCTTAAACAGTGTCCATATTCAGCAGCGAACCTAACTTTTTACCGTGGCCAATCATTGGCCAGCGGACTTGATAAGTGCCAAACCGGGAAGTTGAAGGCGGAATCCAAGAACGACTTGGAGCCTGTAGTCCAAACCAATCTCTAGGACTTCTGAATTGGCTGGTTACCAAGCATGGGTGGCCGGATCCAACGATTGGAAGCGGTTGGTTGATTTCAGCCCCTGCGGCTTGGCCTGTATATTTGTAGTCATCGACTCTCAAGTGCCTTGGGAGGAAGTTGTACAGCCTATATCTACACCCACTACCCTTGAGGTCGACAGACCAAAGGTGCCACAAGCAACCTGGTCTCTTCAACAATTCTGCTCTACCAGACTCCCGTGATCGCCACCTTATTGTCTACGTGCCGTCTTTGCTGAATCATGTCCTCTAGCGTGGATCACTCCGAGACTGCCAGTGCTATTGGCAGTACCAGCCATACGGTTGACTCCGACCTTCTTGCTCATACAGCATTATCACCATCATCTTCGCCACCCTCTAGTGCGCCCCGCAAAAAGACGTCTCCCATCTGGCGGTACTGTCGAAGCGAAGAAGGGAAGGGTACTCCGGCAGCTTGGGTCGATTCCAACGGAACGAAATGGTGGCATTGCCAACCCTGCTTCGACAAGAAAAGAGCGAAGAAATACAACTGCTCTGGTGGGTCGTCCGCCATTGTCAATCATTTGCGGACGGAGCACAAGATCATGGTTTCTGGAAGGCAAGAGACCATGCGGGAAGTGACGCAAAGTCGCCTTGGAGACATCACTACCTTCCTGGCCGATGAAAGTCTTGCCTCCACCAAGAAACGCAAGGCGACGGCAGAGGAAGATGCCCTAGACCCAGCTACTCTGCGCGAATTGTACTGTCGATACACAGTAGCTTGCAGCCTCTCCTTTGCTCATGTTGAGCAGCCGGCCTTTCGCGACTTTATCCGGTATATTCGTCCGGCCGCTGATGATCTCCTCCCGAGGTCTGGTGACACGGTTAAAAATGACTTACAATGGGGATACGACAACAAAAAGGAGTTTGTAAAGCGAGCTCTACAGAATGCCCTCTCATCAATCCACATTGTTCCTGACAACTGGACATCGCCAAATTGTTTTGGCGTAATAGGATTCACAGTTCAATTCGTTACCGAAGATCATGGCCTGCAGTCACTGGTGGTGAGGATAAAGGAATTGGAAGGACAGCACAGCGGCGAGAACATGGCAGAAGCTATCATGGAGTTCATACGAGAATTTGGAATAGCGTCAAAAGTTGGATACTTTATGATGGATAATGCCACCAACATGAACACCATGATCGACAAAATCTCCGACGACTTAGAACAGGAGTTCGATGTTTTCTACGATCCTCTTCCTCACCGACTTCGCTGTTTCGGCCACATCATTAATCTGGCTGTGATGGAGTTCCTCATTGGAAAGCGACCACCCACAACTGATTCCTACCACGGGCCATCCGACGAGGAAGTTGAGCAATGGAGAAAGCGAGGGGCCATAGGCAAGCTGCATAATATCGTGGTCTACATCACTTGGACCCCCCAGCGACTTCAAACGTTTACTCGTCTCACCGACGGTCTAAGGCTACGACGCGATAATGACACTCGTTGGAATTCGTGGTACGGCATGGTCGAATGGGTCCTCAGGCCTAAAATCCGGCAAGCTATCACTGTATTTTGTGCTCAGGAGCCGGCTCTGCAGGACGATGTTCTGACTCCAGCTGACTGGACAACTTTGGCGGAGACTCATAAATTTCTCGAGCCATTTTATGACGCTACAATAGCCAATGAAGGCATGGGGATTTCCATCTCTGACGTTCTGCCTGCCATGGACTACCATGCACCACCACCCTTTCGCCAACCCCACCCTTTCGCCAGGCAAAAAAAAAAAACCACCACCAAAACTCATCTTTTTCACTTACACAGAATTCGACCAAAATAAATGTTATTAGCAAGCGGCCACTTCTGATAGATACAAAATTGATTAGAATTTAATTTTTTGGTCACGTGCAGTTGCATGGGGCACGTGATGTATGCAAGCCATTGTAAGGAAATATCGCCAACTAAACCACCAAATTCCTCACCGCTCTTTCCCAACATTTCTCTTGCCAGTCTCTTACAACACAATCAAAATGCCTTCATCGCGGCCTCGTTGGAAATATACGGAAGACGAAATGGCCGAGGCTATATTGGATGTCACTGATAATGGCTTTTCACTCTCTCAGGCGGCTCAGCGACGGGGAGTGCCTCGAAGGACTCTAATCGACAGACTTAACGGCCAGACAGCCGTAAAAGAGCAAATTCAGCCTGGTCAACGGTTATCCAAGAATCAAGAAGACAAATTGGCCTTCTGGATTCTTCGTCAGGAGTCTCTGGGATACGCTCCTTCCCATAATCAGATTCGCGCTTGCGTCATGGGCTTGTTAAGTCAGCAAGGCGAACAACCAGAATTAGGACGTAACTGGGTAGCCAGACTCATTGAGCGCCGCCGAGACCTTAAGACTAAGATCGGGAGACGTCAAGAAGCCAATAGGTTTGATTCGTTCACGCCCAAGGCGGTTCATTGGTACTTCGATATCAGGGAGGGCCAATATGGTTGGATTAAGCCTGAAAATACTGTCAACGTTGACGAAGGAGGGATTATGATTGGTTTTGGCAAGCCTCTATATCTCTGCTCTCTTTTTTCTTTGAAATTTAACTAACTAAGCTCTTTTCGCTAGGGTTGGATAGTCTAGTGGTCGGAAGCGCAAACCCAAATCGAAAGGCTCTTCTCAAAGGACCTCAAACTCGGAATTGGACTTCGTTTATCGAAGCTATCACTGCTGACGGCCGTGCCTTAACTCCTGGCATAATATTCAAGGGAAAGGAACTCCAAAAACAGTGGTTCCTTAACGAATTCAAGAAGATAGCAGACTGGTATTATGTAACGTCACCTAACGGGTGGACGGACGACCACATTGGTGTTGAATGGCTTGAAAGAGTTTATTTGCCTCAGACTAAGCCTGCCGACGACTCCGATGCCAGATTAATCATTCTAGATGGCCATGGGAGTCATGCAACGGTATGTTCTTTATTTATTAGGTCAAGGATCACTACTAACCGAGAGAAGGATGAATGGATGGCTACGTGCTTTTTGAACAACGTTTACTGTTGCTACCTTCCAGCACACTGCTCTCACGGCCTCCAGCCGTTAGATAATGGAGTATTTAATGCCTCCAAAGCTGCATATCGACGAGAGTTGGAAAAGTTCGCCTCTTTGACTGATTCTACTCCAATGGATAAGGTCAATTTCATCAGAGCCTACGCCAAGGCTCGTGAGGTGGGAATGACGAAGAAGAATATACTCTCCGGCTGGAGAGTTACTGGTAATTGGCCAATTTCACGAGTCAAAGCTCTGCGGCATCCAGAAATCCAAGAGGATAGGCCGAATGACAGCCCGAAAAGGACTCCAGAGCGGGCGCCATATTTCGGCTCGGATGATACGCCAAAAACTAGCCGCCACATTCGTGATCTTGGGCTAAACAAAACACCAAAGACGCGGAGACGGTATAACGTGATAGCCAAAGGGTTCGAGGCGCAGCAGCAGACGTTAGCGGCGCATACCATGAGAATTGCTGGTCTAGAGGAGGAACTGGCTCGTTTGAAGAGAGGGAAGAAGAGGAAGGCCATACCTAATCCTAATAAGCGTTTCATGGCTCTGAGCGAGGCTCTAGCGGCTGGAGAAGCTATTCCCGAAAAAAGAAGTGAAAAGAAGCCTGTTGTGGTGGATGATAGCTCTTCGGAGGAGTCAAGGTCAGAATCGGAGGCTGCTTCGGTTATTGAAGTCAGAGAGGAAACCATACCACCTCAGCGCACCACTCGATCTGGGCGACTAGTCAAAAAACCTAAAAATCAATAGATGTATCAATTGTAAATTTACAGGAGGCAACCATTTGCAAATAACTTTTATTTTGGCCGAATTCTGTGTAAGTGAAATAGATGAGTTTTGGTGGTGGTTTTTTTTTTTTGCCTGGCGAAAGGGTGGGGTTGGCGAAAGGGTGGTGGTGCATGGTATCTCTTGCATCACATTGAGGCGGCCAAGAAGGCCACTACCATCCCCCACCTGGCAACTATGATGGAGACCGCGTGGGCAAAACTGGCCGACTACTATGAATTGACGGAAGATTCGCCGGTCTATTCAGCAGCGACGGTGTTGAATCCTTCCCTCAAGTGGGCATACATGGAGAAGACTTGGGAGGGCAAGACTGAATGGATTGAGAGGGCTAAAGCCCGCGTAGGCGAGCTATGGAGGGAGGCGTACAAATCAACCACCTCCTTGCCTGTTCTTCGACCAGTTTTTGCACAGGAGCCAACTACAAGGCGACTAAATGGGTACAAAGTGTGGATGAAAGGGCAAAAGGCTACCATTTTCAACATGGACTACGACGAGTACGAAGCGTACTGCCATGAGCCTGTGATTATGGTATCGGATCCGCTGAAATGGTGGTTGGAACCAGCGCAGCGACGGCGGTTCCCTAACTTATCTTTGATGGCCATTGACATTCTGTCGATTGCGCCGATGTCTACTGAGACAGAGCGACTCTTCTCTAAGGCCAAACTCTCGGTAACAGAGCAGCGAGGAGCTATGAATATCGAAACGTTGAATCTCTTGGAATGCCTACGATCCTGGGACAGTAGCGTTCTGATAGTCCCATCAGAGGTAAGATTTCTGCTTTGTCAGATGCGCGGTTGTCTAAGTGTGTCTAGTGTTGCTATGTACGGCAGCCGCCAGCACCATCTCCAATGCTTAGTATTCAGGAAAGCGGTTAGCAAGGCGGCGGGTGAGGCAATTCGACGACGGCGTTGGGAGCTTTGGAGGCAGCGTGGCAGGTACGAGGAGGGCAGGCCGCAAGTCGGGTTATTTTGTTCAGACTAATAGTGTAGACCACAGTTTGCACTGTTGGTTTAGTTTGGCCGTGATGAACAGACCAACAGTTCAGTTTGCGTTTCTCAGGCAGACTGATAGTTTAGTTTGGCCAAGTCAGGCGGACTGGCAGTTTAGTGTGGCTAAGTCAAACGGGTCGGCAGTTTAGTGTGGCCAAGCCAAATGGACTAATGGATCAGTTTGAGGTCTCTAAACCGAACGGTTGCACTATTAGGAGCCCTGCCAACAATAGCTGCTGCGTAGGCTGGTTTTGAGTTCGGCAGACGACTGTTCTTCTCGAAGGGGTTGAAAAACCGAGGTCTTTTTGCCGGTGGCTCGTCGTCGCCTCTGCTGTTGCTGGTTCTAACCTCGAGATGAGCGTAATCAGACAGCCAGACGTCGGCAACCATCTCTTTTGCCTTTTCAACCCAACTAGGCTTATGAGCCCACGTTTCATCAAACCAGTCCCAACGATAAGCTGGATGGAGCGCCATAGCCGTATAGTAGATGGGTGTCTCGTCCAGCCGCTGATAATATTCATCCAGCTTATCCCAAGCAAGGTTGATTCCGATGCGGAAGTGCTCTGGATCAGGAAAATCAGCAGCAAGCTGCTTATATTCTTCCAGTGTGTTAAGCAGCCACTCATAGCCAAGCACTACGCCCTAGATATTGCCATAGGAGCTAGTCTAGCCTTGCTTACGCCTGCGGATGTGTCCATCACCCTCAAGCGTCTTTACTACGGTCTCAAAAACAGCCAGAATAGCCTCCAAATGGCAAAGAGCCTCCCAGTCTCTGACCAAGTCCAGCCTCTGAAATGTCGAAAAAGACGGTCTTCGAGCTGCTGCTGTTGGCCTGGCTGGTTGGCCTGGCTGGTTGGCTGACATCGTCAAATTTTTTAATTTTTCCCTTTTTTTTTTTTTTTTTTTCTTTGCAAAAACAAAGCAGGAAATCTGTAGAAAACGCGCTCAATAGGGGTAGTTTCTCGTATAATGTTGTTATAAGATTAGCTGTAGGGGTGGTCGACCTCGGCTAACTTGGGTCCAGGTACCTCGATTTAATAGGCGATTATATACAAAAATAAGTACTGCGAACTGTACACGGTCAGGGAATATCTAGTGGATATCGCAGGGGCTTTTTACGGTCGCACATTACCACATGGGTGACAAAACCATGTACGAAGATAACTGGAGCTATTTCGCACATAGGCCTTCGGCGTTTTTATATGGGGCTACAGTATTGATATGATAGCGCACTGTTTTCAATGTAGCAGAGCTGATACCATACCCAGCGGTGCTGATGCCATTCCATCGGTGCCGAAGCTCCGATAATGCCGGTTCAGAGGGGGCGGGATATTGCAGCTGGAGGCCTTGGAAGGAGGTATGAACTCCGACCTCTACTATGATCTTGAACCCCTGGTCTGCGTCTCGTATAATGCCGAGGCCCCGTAAGGACTTGGAGCGCGTCAAGGACTGGATCCTCGAGCAGCGGCGAGAAGGGCTATCCATTGACACTATATGTGCCCATCTCCGCGACGATGGGCACGTACTCGACGTCAGAACCCTGAAAAGGAGGTTAGCGGAATGGGGTGCCCAGGAGTACTCTCCCCTTCACTCAAAGATTGATACCAACACCTTCGTCGATCTGATCAAAGGCTACTTCTACCGATACGGATATAGCGACACTTCCATCGTCCGTGATCTCAAGCGACGCGGCATCGAGATCTCCGAGCGGACTGTACAGGAGTATCGTCTGAAGCATGGCATGAAGCGGCGCTTCCGAGATCTGGCTGAACGACAGGAGGCTATTCAAAAAGCAAGAGAGTTCCTCTTCCAAGACGACCGTCAGTCTTCAAGCATCAGAGGATTTGGCAGGGGGTATCTATACCATTACGTCCGCATCCGTGCCGGCGTCCTTGTCGGCCAGAATACCTTATACCGCGAGTACCAAACGAACCCAGAGTGGAAGAAGCGGGCCGAACAAAGACGCCTTGCTGATTGGAAGCACCGGAAGAACTTCCAGGTTCCTGGGCCTAACTTCATGTGGTCTCTCGATGGGTACGAGAAGCTTAAGAACTTTGGCTTCTCTATCTACGCCTGTATCGACACGTACTCGAGAGCCATCATCTGGATATATGTCGGCAGGGGGAACATGACTGCGTTGAGTTCACTCAAACAGTTTCTACGGACTGTGTCGTACTCAGGGTTCCGCCCCCTTTTCACCCGCTCGGATCATGGTATCGAGACTCCTCTTTGGGCCGGAGCCCAGGCGATTCTCGCCGACCTTGATCAGACAGAGTTTCGGTATACCACCGAGGATAACGACCAACGAGTCCACAGGCAGGGAGCGAGACTGAGCTCCTGTCATATCTGGGGCCCAAGCACATCGAACCAACGGATCGAGTCTTGGTGGGAAAAGCTACTCAAAGGTGTCAGTCAGCGCTGGATCGCGTTCTCACACGAGCTGATTGATAGCGGCCTCTTCCAACCAAACCGTCTTGCTCACCAGGTCGCGGTGTATGCTCTCTATGGACCCATGATCCGTCAGGAGGTTGCGGACTTCATGGAGATGTGGAACGGCCATCGCATCCGGCCACAGAAGAATAGGGAGCATCTCGTCGCCGGGATCCCGATGGATCTATATAATACAAGCGAAGTGGAGAACTGGGCAGTCCATCTAGGGCCTGCGGCTCGAGATGGGCTTGCCCAGATGATGGCTGCTGTCGATTCTATCGATATAGACGATCTTCTTGACCCAATAACAACGGACTGGTGTGATCAACAGCTCCGGGATCTTCAGTTCGATGGTCAACTAGATGGGGAGCTTGATCATAAGCGACCACACCTCGCGATCTACTTACGGCTTAGAGACAAGATTCAGGTTCATCTCGACTGCGGGGCAAGTCCGGTGCTGAGCATCCCAGAGAGTCCAGTTGGAGGGCAAGAGAGATTCGTACGTAAAAAAATACTCCATCGCACTCAAAATCTAGCTGACGATGCTTTAGCTTCAACTCCTCGAGCAGAACTACCTTGAGCCTATTAGCAATAGCCTCTCCGGAACTGAGCTACCTGGCGATATTATCAATAGTGTGGATGAGCTGATGGGGGACCTGGGTCAACTTGAGCTAGAGTAACTATTATTTCCTCGCCTGTTTACGAGGATGCCGACTACTTAGCCTCCTCGTATCAACTCCTCGGGTTCCAGCAGCGGGACCATGGGCAGTGAAGGCAGGGCCAGCCGAGAGCTCCTTATCCTCTACCTCTACTGAGAGTGCTGAGCTTATAGAGTCTCGAGCTCGTTTCTGACCCGCGCGGGTCTCGTCCACATCGCTAGTAATAACCTCGATCTGGTCTTCTGCGCTAGCTCTCGAAGGAGGTAGAACTGGGCTCAGAGAGGGGCTCAAGGAAGGCGAGTTGAACTCGCTCCCGATTAACAAGGCTGGCTGTACCTTCACCTCGGTCTTGACTAGCTCTTTCTTGATTCCCTTCTCCTTTTTGAATGGCTTTACGGCTGACCTCGGTGTCTTGATATGACGAGGGACCGGGACTTGTGGTCGAGGAGGCAATGGCTCATAGAAAACAAGGAAAAGGAGATATTTGCCCTCTGTTTTACTGAAACGAAAAGGGCAGTCCTCGCCGAAAAGCTCTGCGACTGTCTGTCTCTCCCAGTCGAGGTCGCTCAGCTCCGTGATACCCTCTTTAATATGGGCGTTCTGAACGAGTCTCTTGTCGAATTGAAGAACAGAAGAGAGGGCAGGCTTGTCCTTGAACTGAGGGAAGAAGATGTTGGCGAACCAGAAGTGGACAGGTAAAGATGGTTCCTCGTCGACGAAGGGGCGCAAAGCGACCTTCAGCAGCTCTCTAGCCAAAGACCACTGGGGCTCCTCGTCTTCGTCTAGTATTTCCCATGGATCAGGCCTCGCAAGGAAGACGGTGAGGCGCATCGAGATCTTCCGTCTGCTCTTGTTTTGGCTCTGTTTAGCCACAGCCTCACTAAGTTGCGACGAGCTCGCCTTCATACCCCTCGCGATCCGACTCTGGGTAAGTTTGGCATCTCGATACACGGCGGAGGGCCGCGATGCTGCGAGGATACGGCCAGGGCCGTCTCCAGAGCCGGTGAAGATTGTCTGTGAGGGCGTGGAACGATCAGAGGCTGTTAGGTCGATAGACTGTATAGCGGAGGAGGTGGAAGCTGTCTCAACGTCTCGAAACGGGACTGGCGAACTGTCGAGGATGGGGATACTCGTGGGCCAACGTCTCCCGCAATATGGACACAGATTCGACCCTGGGTAGCTATCGCGGATGAAATCGTGGCTCCGTTGGTACGATTTAGGGGCCACGGCCTTCGGAACATCGGGACATGTCTGCGATAGGACGTGATCGGGCATATCTACGTACAAGACAAGGTCAGTCGCACAATCTCATGATGGATAGACCCAAGCTTACTTAGGGAATGGATGGGATAGCCCATAACAGCTACGGGTTGGCGATGGGCTGGGTATTGAAGCTGGTGTGGATGTGCGAGTGGAAGAATTGTGACGCGTCACCAGGAATTATCACGACATATTCCCTGGTGGACATGCCATCTAAATGAAGAGATACCTTCCGAATAGTGTGCGGTACTGTAGTCTTGCAAGGGTCCACAATATTACTAAGTATTTCCACATGGTTGAGGCTTCCCAAAAGGGTTATGTCACCCATGTGGTAATGTGCGACCGTAGCTTTTGGGTGCGTGATCGGCGGATGACCCCGCAGATGACAGCCCAGCCCGTAATATCCCGGATTTCCTGGTGATATCAGCAACGCGACGCCGGTGCTCGACGGCTGCGCGTCGAGCCACGATAAAAGTTGTACCTACGTGAAGACCTGCTTCTGGCAATTAATTTGATCGATCTTGCGTATCGGTAGCCTGCGTGGCTGTGAAGTTGTGTCCGGAAACGTGAATTGGGTCGGATTTTTGGGCCGTCTCCAGCGCATCGTTCAGCGCACTGCCGCCACATCTCCACTAAAACTCCACTATTGCAGTCGACTATTTCCAATTCTTCTAGTTACTATAACCGCCTCTGGGAACGCTATCAATACAGACTCATCGTGGGCTTAATTTTTTACATTACAGACACAACCGTACCATCATTTTACTCATCAGAACGAGGCGAACAAGATGGCATCAGTTTGGTCACGATTAGATGGCTAAATCTGACTTAGGTTGCTCAGGGGTAACCTAGGCCACAGAGGCTCGGGTGATCTGATCCAGGAGCTATTTATATTGGCCTGTACGCTCTTTAAGTTGCTTAAAAAGCCAATCTAATGAGCGTTGCCCTCTCTCCTCATCCAGCTGTCTCGCCGACTCATCTTCTGACCAGCCGTTTGCCTGTGACCGAGAGACCACCTCATCGACAATCCGTTTGCGAGTAGAAAAGAGTTGCCTCTCATTACGTAGCCGCCACTGTGAGCCCCATCGCTTCTCTAACGCGTCAACCGAGTCCATATAGCCTGCCAGACCATGTCTCCAGAGCCTCACGAGACCTCTGACTGTACGAATAGTACGTGGGAGTCCGATCTGTGGAGGTAACTCTGTTGTTGTCGTGATGGCCGTTGGGGGTCTGGTAGCCGCCGGGGCTCTGGTCTCTGGGGATGAAGACTGCCTTCGTTGTGAGGACGTTGGAATACCTTCTTGTTGCTCGTATCGAACAGTCTGACGATGTGTTCTGCCGAAAGGGCTGATAGTTGTGACTATAGTGATCTCAGCCTTGTTACGTTCTTGGATCTCGTCTTTCAGCCTCGTGACTTCTGCTTTAAGAGATAAAACCTCCGTCTCTACAGTCTTCTTTAGACTATAGATTCCAGCCTCAACTCCACGGACTTTCTCTGCAATTGCAGGTATTGCCTTCTGGATTAACTCGGCCTGGCTATCCTCACGAGACTCCTCAGAGGCACGTAAGACGCTAGCAGCAAAGTCGTTGTACTCATCGGTCTTGAAGATGGGATCTTTGAATATAGGATGGTTAGGGAAATCGCGTGCGAGAAATGGAGCATCCTGCAACAAGACTACTCGTAACCATCCCAATAGCTCAATAAAAGCACCTGTAGCTTTATTCTCAAAGACTTCAGCCATCTCGTGACTAGAGTCTTTGAAGGCTTGGAACCAAAAGTCAGCCTGAGGCCAAATTTGAGAACGCAGCCAAGCCGAGGGCAAGACCGTGGAGCGTGGAATGAAGTAACTGCCAGCCCATTCTGGCGAGAAGTCGGCAGAGGCTCTCATAAACGCGTAGGGTAGCGATGTGAGATAACAGCCTATCATTGAGTCTCCCATATTCCATCTACCAGCACGTCTAATCTAATAATAATAAGTTAATAGTGTTACCAGGGTCAGAGGGAGGTTACCTACTTGTGCCTCAGGAACGCCAGCCATATCGGCATTTTGCGTAGCAGCAACACGAGGTGCATGACTAGCCTTAGAAGTCTTAATGCCGACATGGCTATATAAACGACGAGTCCACGCGTGGCTTGTTTGATATGAGAGTTCTGCTATATAATTATAAGCTACAAAGACTCGTAAATAAGAAGACAATCTAACTTACCTGTTGGCCTGTCTTTCTGTTGCCGTAATATCTTAATATTATACCATTTCTCTGGACGCGAGAAGTCTGGAAATGGCTCTCTTTCAATCTGCCAACGAAAAAACAGCCAGAAAGCGAGTTGGCCAACCAAACAAGCATAAGGGTCACGATGTCTCAAGCAAGCCCCATACTCGATCCGGCCGTTCTGGTTGGTTTTGCCTTGATTCATAACCACTACAAAGGCGTAGGTTGGGTTGTTGTGAACCTGGACGCCCTCGTTAGGACACTCAAGACAGAAGCAGTCGGCCAACTCAATAGGCCTCCGGTTGCTTGGTCGTAACAACATGTGGTTGCCGAAGAGAAAATCCACGGAAGCACGCAGTCCACACGCCTTCTCTTTCAATCCCCAGGCACAGCGAGTATGCTCTGGTATTTTGGCAGGCGAGTAGGCATCTTTAATGGTGCCTACCATACGGTCTGCCCACTCTTCACGTCCTTTCTCGTGAGTCTGTCGCAGAAGATAGCGATAAATAGCCTTGTTTGCAAAGCCACGTGGATGTGGCGATGGATTTAACATCTGACCATTTATTCTCCTCGTTCGTTGCTCTGCCCAGAGTCTCGTAATGGCGTTGCCGTAGGTCCTCACTGTGTTGAATTTGAGCGTGAGTGTGGATTTGAATGGCTCCTCTTCATCTTCTGATGTCAGATCGATCTTTTCCACGGCCGTTTTGACGGCAACGGTGATACAGTGTCATCTGGAGCTGAAGGGCCAGCAGGGTCGTCAAAAGAGGTCGTCTTGGCCTTCTTGGCCTTGCGTTCAGCCACGTCTTCGGCCCAGCGCTTTCTCTCATTTTTCGCTCGAGATCCAGTCTTAGGTGCCCTGCTGACGACTTTCTCGTCGAGAAACCATACCAATTTGCCCTCATCCACCAGGTCAGCTGGCAGAACGCCTCCCTGGTTGTACGGCTTAGGCCAGTCTGGAGGGATAGACGGGAATGCTTTCTCTGCACACCATTCCTGGATATAAGTTAGCAATATGATTCGTCTTGCGGTTAAATTATAATAAATAAGCAGCTGTATATGTGGTGGTGTATGTAAGTTGCCTCCATACCTTCCACTCCTTCTGGGGACGCGTATACGTGCGACGCGTATTCTGTGGCTGCGTCTTATCTTCATCAATTAAATAATAGTTGGTCGCGTTCTCAACTGCCTTAAGAAGCTCAAAATCTTCGCGTTGGGCCATTGTAAATAGGTTGGTCAACGAAAATGGTGATATTTTTGCTCAGTGTTGTATGACGTGGTTGGCGTTGGTGTTGGTGTTGGTAGCACGCAGAACACTCGAAAAAAATCGTGACCTGAAGGGCACCACCGGGGTCGGACCTTCAAAAACGCGTTGAAAAAGTCGATTCACTATGGTCATCCCTGTCATGCAAAGCTGGAAACGAAGGTCCAAACCTTCTGTTTGCATGAAATTTTTGGTGCAGCCGTGTGGGGCCGGATGACAAAACCCCCCTGCAGATGACAGTCATGCCCCGATTTGGCCTGCGATACCTGAAGTTGTAGGGGCGAAAACGAAGCTGTCGCGGAATGCTGGTAACTGGAGGTGATGACGATGACTAAAAGCGGGCACTAATCGCAGTAACTATCTGACATTATGAACTAAAAGGTAGGTACCTGAATTTTCCTACATTTCCCTCTGTAATGTAGGTACCACGCTTCTTTTTGCAAATCAACCCACCTTTTGTAATTCATGACCCCCCTACTTGAGGAACGAAAGTTGGGGGGACGATTTTTTGTCCCCCCGAGTAGTTGTCGATGCCAACCTGCATCATGAGATAGATATAGCGTATTTCGTTTACTCCTGCTTTGCTCGCTTGATGGTTAAGTTACCATACAAGGCAATCTTCCGCTTTGATGCCCGAAGGGAAATATTATCAAGGCACTGAGACTCAACAGCTGCCCCCAACTTCTCCTGTTGTCGGTTCCTTTGCCTGCTTACACAAATATCTGCGACAGAAACTCCGTCGTCGCTGGGTGAGCTTATTCTCGATCTGTCAACCAGGTGCTCGTAGCCTCGCAGTCTCCGAAGCCAACTTTTCTCTTCCTGTTCTCCATCATCCGGTATCTCTAGGCACCTCTGGGCCATCTCCTGCAGCTCCTCAAAGCTGATTGTATCCTTGAACGAGCGATCCTCATGAACTTTCAACACCCGTGGAATCGCAGAGCAAAGTAGCTAACATTCGCGGGCTTCTCGAAGCCAGCACCGATTTTTTCCAGTTCTTTTCGTTTCTTTATTTTCTATCATACTGTACCGTATCATTAGAACGGTCTGGGAGTTTAAACACGGATGTTCGTGACCGGAAGATCCGATAGACTCGTTCCGAAAAGGCATTGGCGGGCCCGCAGGGACCGGTCTCCTGGGGCAAGCCGGACAAAACACATGGGAGGCCTCCCCATCTCCTTGAGTGCGCGAGGGCTCCAGTGACTTAGCGGACATGGATCTGATCCAATTAAAACGCCGGAAAAAACTAGTGACACAAGATAGCTAACAAATTGGCTGGTGATAGAAGTCCCAGCATTCAGGCTTTTTACAAAGAGCTACATCGCACGTCAGACAGCCCCACTGAACCTGTGTACCTGTACGAGGCCCACGAGGCTGCCGCCCTTGTGGCCGCCGGGCCCGGCTGTTGATGCTATTCGCATCTAGCTGTTGCAATGGGCCCTGCCTTCTAGGGCGTTTAAAGCTCTGACTTCTGGCTCCAATTTGAACGCCCTGACAGGCCAAACAGCGGGATTTCTTCCCTCTATTTCCTGGCTGATGCTGTTCCAATGGAATAACTGTGTTGCCAGCACGATATCTCTGTCTTGAAGAGCCCTGACTTCCGTAGGTCTTGAAGATATCGTCTATAAGGGCCTGTTGCCAACGGCTCTGTGATTTATAGGGTGTCCAAGCCGGCCGGCCTTTGAGCTGCAAAAGGAAGCTATTTGCAAGGGCTGTTGCAAGGAGGAAGGACCAGGTTAGGACCCGGGCCGGGCCCCGGCGTTGACGATGGTCTGAGTGCATGTTTGACCGCAGATGATCAGCTATATCAACAGCGTTCATGTTGTTATTATAATGGGCAGCTATAGATGGAAGAGATAGCTGCAAGACGCTGTGGCTGCCGAATTTCTGCTTGATTGAACGACTGTATGGCTGTGTTGAATTAGGTCTCTTTCTTTTCCGTATAACAGTCTCAGGGCCTTGATAGACTGTTGATAAAAACAACACTAAGGCATTGTCTTTCCATGCAATTTGATTGACCTTAGAAGCTATTAGTAGGGCGTTTTCTAGAGCTTAGTTTCTTAGGGCCATAGGGTTAGATGGTCTTCCTACCTTATTATCAGGGGTAGGCCAGCTACAGATCCGGCCCCAAGGCCACAGCCCCTTTCCCTTCCTATCATTTTCCTTTGCAACAACAATATCGCGAAATAGCCCACAGTTCGTACGGCAGGTCCCGGTGGCCCCGATGCCTAAGATTCTGAGGGCTTTGAAGAGGTCCGGCGATGAGAAGAGGTTATCAAGGAAGACATGATAGGTCCCTTCAGGCAGCTTATTTACTAGGGCAATAACGACAGCTTGAGTCGGATTTAGCGGTGGTAGAGTTGGAATATTAACCATCTCTTCTAAGGGCTCGTCTGAGGTATTATTATCTAGGGCTTCCTCATCGGCTGAGTCCTCTGATGAAGAGCTATAGATAATACTGTTAGAGTTCTCATCAGAGCCCTCGTCAGAGCCCTCGTTAGAGCCTTCGTTAGAGCCCTCGTCAGAGCCCTCATCAGAGCCCTCGTCAGAGCCCTCGTCAGAGCCCTTATCAGAGCCCTTATTAAAGCTCTTATTGAGGCTATTGTCTGGGGCTACAGCTACGGCCCGGGCCCTAGCTATAGCTTCAACACTAACAGGGCCGTATTTTGGGCCGGGTTGATGCCAATACCACTGTAAAAGATATCCCCGAGCAGCTAGGGCCCAGACCTTAAGCCCTGTAGGCGTTGGTTTGGTCTTGATCGTCACCTTATGCCGGGACTGTCCTTTAAAGCCGATGATGCCTTCATCTATGCCAATAATGCTGCCAATTTCAACAAGCCGGACAGCTGTTTCCATCATAAAATAAGACCATTCGTTGACCTTGTTGAACGGGGCCGGCACGCCTATCTCAACACAATCCGGGTCATAGATTCGAAGCCGTCTTTTTAGTAGGGAAAATCGATCAAAGGTCATGAGCTGTATAATTGGATGACTAGGGACCCAATTGTCTGCTGCTGAGGCCTTCCAATGATCCTGGTATCGATATTCCTTATGCAAGGTCATATATATCAAGATGCCTAGCCAGATATAGACCTCTGCAACAGATGTTGGCTTCCAACGGTCCTGACGATAATATCTACCAGATTGAACAGCCGGGCCCGGGCCCGGCTCTGGGGCTGGTGCCTCGTTTGTGTATTGAACCCATCGTTCGACTAGCTGTTCAGGAAGAAATTGCTGAAATAGCTGTAGGGGCGTTGGTGGCAGTGGCTGCCGTACAAGGAAATCGCGGTCCGGGACGTTGAACGGTTCAAATTGGCTGCCTACGGCGTCTGTAGGTTTGATATCTGGTCTGTAGGTGCTATCGGCATCTTGCTCACGGCGGCTCCTAGATATCTGCAGTTGCATTAGATATCTAGCTTCCTTGTTGGCCCGGCTGCTGCCGCTGCTGCTGCTGTGGCCGCCGCGGCGGCGTTGTCCTGGTCCTTTGACAGTTAATTCGGGTGCCATGTCTATGATGTCAGGTGTTGAATGAATTAGATACATAGAAAATTAGCTGCGGGGGGTTTTTTAGGTCCCTCAATGTAGCGACGTTGTTGTGGGGCCGCTAAGTCACTGGAGCCCTCGCGCACTCAAGGAGATACAGCTTGCGATTAAACGTGCAAATTATTGCATTCAAACCTCTGAATAATCCTCGCAAACTGGCGCCACACCCCATCGGAACTTTTATCAAACCTTCCAGTATAGAGTGCCAACAACGTCGACACTTATGAAAGACCATGGCGAAACATCGCTCTCCAAGCTTCTCTCGACTTTGATCTCGACGCCTCATCCAACGACATATGTCTTCGCTACCTTCAGCGACCACTCCGCGCTTCCGCACGTGGCTGAAATTCAGCTCTTCTTTCGTGAAGCTGAGGGAGTAACGGTCATCACAACGCTGGAGTATGCGACGGCACAGAAGATAAACTTGTAGGTTTCACAAGGGTAGGGTTCGAACCACTGGTTGAAGCCGAAATAGTGCTGTATTTAGGCTTCGTATTGATGGATCTTGTGTTGTTGTATCATCTAACTAGCCAGCAGGTGCGCAGTGGGGAGATATGGATCTGTGCCCCATAGGCCGATAAGGCAGTCCCCTTATCGCTTCCAGGTGGGCGCACATACCACCTGCCGCATCCCATCTGCTGCTTGTATGTATCTTGGCCGCGATGTCCCAACAGTAATGCATGGGTATTCGTCAATATCGGCCGCTGTAGAGATGACATCAAGTTCCTGCGCAAGCAAACCATACTTAACTAGTACCAGTGTCGGAACAATGGAAGGGGTAGTGACGGGTAGTATGAACCGTTGGCAGGTTCTTGTATTCTGGACCCGGAGTTGGTCAACTGTCATGCCCCCGCCGAATTCCTTACTCTATTTGACTTCGGAGTAATTTTATCCCGCGTATGATGATACATGATAATACGCCTTAGGCCGTATGGTATAGGCATATGGGCAATACATGGGCAATATATGGTTTAACTAAACCATACTCGTATGGTTAGAAAGCCTGGTACTACGGTACCAAGGGTGCTCCAGACACCGAGTGTTGCGGCTCATGGAGCTATAAGAATGGCTGGGGTGCCCGCAGCCTCATCACCGCCAAGTGGCAATTCGGTGTTTCTGAATATGGAGACCAGCTAATATAAGAACAGAACCTATTCTTCATGCAAGATTACGTTTAAGATCCCATTATTAAATCCAAGGAAGCAGTTCAATATTTAATACAAGCTAATTGATTTAGTGTGCTGAGTGACAGCCCTACACATGTTTGTCCCTCCAAACCAGTGTAACATAACGCTTTGAACAATGAGGGCAGGAACACCCCCACCGGGTATCTGGTTCCGAGGGATGTCGTGGGTGGAGTTGGCTTGATTGTTGTGACGGGACAAGGGCACGAACGAGGTCGAGTGCGACTTGGGCAAAATGATGTTTACGAGGAGAGAAAGAGATTCCTCAGGGGAAACTCTGACTCAAGCTATTTACACGATATTCATAACTTAAGCGAGATCATTCATAAAGTATGAAAGTCACCTGATCGTTCCCTCACATATGGTCTCCCCTTACTCCATTTCTTCTGATTCTTCCACGTCTTGTTTTGCCTGGAGGCGGGCGCTTTGCATTTCTTGTTTCGTGGGTCTAGGTTTGTTTTTGTAGCGCTTCTCGAACTCTTTGATGGCAATATGAGCGTTGACGACGTTGTGCAGTGGTTCCCACGTTGCTTCCTTGAGATCAAAGCCTCTCCATAGAATATGGTACTGGAAGCCCTTCCGTTTTGTGCGTTTCGAGTCCAGTATTGCTTCAATCGCCCAAAGTTTCTCCCCTTTTGCATCTAGGGTTATTGGTGGGGGCGGAGGGTTGCGTTGGCCGGGGAGCGGGTCGTTTGGTGATGGTCGCAGAAGGCTTGTGTGGAATGAATTGTGAATGGAATCTAATTCGTGTGGCAATTTTAGTTGGTAGGAGTGAGTGTTGAGCACGCGCTCGATTCGGAAAGGGCCAATGAACTTGTGGTCTAGTTTTGGAATGGGTCTGGCTGAAGTGATGTTGCGTGTGCTAAGTAGCACCATGTCTCCAACTCGATACGCTGGCGCCGGTGATCTATTTGCGTTGGCGAATTGCTCTTGGGAGGCTTGAGCTGAGAGCAGGTTCGTCCGGAGTAGGTCAGTGATCTCTTGCATTTTGGCGGCGAAGTCGTTGCCCTCTTTGCAGCGCTCTGCCAGGTCTTTGGATGCTGCTCGTGGTATTGCTCGAGGGGGACCAAAGCTCATTCGAGGGTGGTAGCCTGTGTTCGCAAAGAATGGGGACATTCCAGTTGAATCGTTGACAACGTTGCGGGCTGCAAATTCGGCTAATGGGAGCCACTCATCCCAGTCGTCCTGAGCAAAGCTAACATACTGGCGGAGGTATTGCTCGAGGAATGAGTTGGCGATTTCCGTCTGACCGTCGGTTTCCGGGTGATAGGCTGTAGAAAGGCTAATGTTGATCTGTAAACGGTGGCACACTGCTTTCCAGAACTCCGAGACGAAGAGTGGTCCTCTATCGGAGACAATTGAGTCAGGTAGTCCATGGAGTTTCCACACATCTCGTACGAAGAGCATTGCCAGATCATATGCATTCATGTCGGTCCTGCAGGGCGTGAAGTGCCTGTCCTTTGACAGTCTGTCAACTACGACCATGATTGCGTTGAATCCACGGGCGGTAGGTTGAATAGGCCCAATGAAGTCGATAGATAGGTCTCTCCATCTTTGCAGGGGAATTGGGAGAGGTTTCAGCGTCCCCTGATACCGCAGCCGGGAGGTCTTGTTTCTTAGACATCCGTGGCAATTGCGTGTGAATTGTTTCGTGTCAGCGTTGAGCCTTGGCCACCAATAAGAGCGTGAGATGAGTTCGTATAGCTTGTTTTTCCCGGGGTGGCCTGATTCGACACTGTCGTGGGCGAGTTGGATGAGAAGAGTCCGTAGCTCCCCTTCGGGTACGTATAGCCTCTCTCGGAAATATAATCGGCCTTCGTGTATCGCACAGTCCGATAGGGAAACTTCCTTTGAGTGAGGGATGCCATGAGGTTTGAGCATCTCGTCCCTGATTTTCATCCACCATTCGTCGTCTTCGTAACCTTTGTCGAGGAGTCTCGTGATCTTGTGGTCGATTGGTTCTGGTTGAATGTCGTCGAGGATAGCGGGGCAGAGCGCAATGTCTTGTTCCCAGCAGAGGTTTGCAAAGAGCTCTGAGAGCTCGGGGTCGAGCTTCATTTGTTCTTGCACGGAACGGTCGATGTTGTGAGGTTTAAGCAAAGATTGTTGTTGGTACTGGATGCGGTCGTCATTTTCGTCTTTTGGTAAGTCTTGCGATCTCCGTGTGAGTGAGTCGGGTTTTCCGTTTTCTTTCCCTGGTATCGACTTGATAGCGAATTGAAACTGTGACAGGAATTCGCTCCATCTGACTTGACGTCTTGAAAGTTGTTTGGTTGTCATGAAGTATCGGAGGTTGGCATGGTCGGTAATAACTGTGATCGGGTGGTGTGCGCCCTGAAGTTCGGGTCTCCAGCATTCAAAGCAGCGAACAATAGCTAAGAGTTCTTTGTCGTAGATCTCGTAGTTACACTCGGCGGGGTCGTATTTTTTGGACATGAAAGCCACCGGGTGCAGTACTCCATGATCGTCTTCTTGGGAGAGGATGCCCGAGGACACGAAATCGGAGGCATCGCATTCCACGAACACTTCTTTTGTAGGGTCAAAGTGTCTGAGGATTGGGGCTGAAGTGAAATTGTTTTTGAGCATGTCGAATGCCTCCTGGCAAGACCGAGTCCAGTTCCACTTGACGAGTTTCCGTGTCAAGGCGACAAGCGGTCGCACGATGCGTGAAAATCCTTTGATGAATCGTCTGTAGAAATTCGAGAAACCTAAGAAGGCTTGGACATCCTTCACGTTGACGGGGGTTTCCCAGTTAACGAGACAATCGACTTTTTCTGGGTCCATTCGTACTCCGGTGGTTGAGATGATCATGCCTAGGTATTTCACTTCGGTGGTCTCGAATTCGCATTTCTTGACGTCAAGTTGCAGGCCTGCAGCTTCGAGTGCTTGAAGTACTGATTTGACGTGAAGTCTGTGGGAGGCGAGGTCGTTCGAGTAGATGAGGATGTCGTCGATGTAGGCGGTGCAATATCTGTCAAGGAACGGGCGTAAGACTTCGTTGATTCGAGCTTGAAAAGTAGCTGGGGCGTTTGATAGTCCAAAAGGCATCACCATGCTTTCGAAGAGGCCATATCTTGTGTTGAATGCTGTCATCCACTCTTGACCCTCCTTGATGCGTATTCGATTAAACGCTGCGACAACATCGAGTTTGGTGAAATATTTGGCTTGGCTTAGCTGAGAAAGGGTCTCCTGGATTAATGGCAGTGGGTATCGGTTCTTGATGGTTATGGCATTAAGCGCCCGGTAGTCCACGCAAAAGCGAAGCCCCCCTCCTGGTTTCTTCGCAAATAACACTGGTGAGGCTGCTGGTGAGGTGCTAGCGCGTATAAAACCCTTGTCAAGATTTTCCTGAAGGAATTTCCGAAGGACGAGAAGTTCGTCTTCAGACATCCCGTACAGAGGTCCATGGGGTGGAGTTGTGCCAGGTTGAAGTTCAATTTCGTGGTCGCAGTCTCGGTGGGGGGGAAGTTTATCTGCCTCAGACTGGTCGAAGACTTTGAGAAATTCATGGTAGTGACGGGGGACTTTTATTGTTGGATCGATCAAGGTTTTAGGTTCGAGAGCTTTGCGTATGTCTTCCAGTGATGCCCCTGAGAGGTACATATCGGCAGCCATTTTCCGGATTCGAAGGTCTTGTCGGTTCTGGTGTTGAGGGGGGGAGTGGTTATCTTGAAATCGGAGCTCTCGCTGCATCTTTTGTATGTTGGTGAGTGCGGAATCGAATCGGGGTGTTCTGGCTTCTGCGAATGTGGACACTTCGGTGATTACCCCGAGTTCCGCCAGTCTTCGGTCAATCTCGTAAAGTGACAGTGAGAATATAGCCACATCACGTTTTTCAGCTAAGAAATGAAACGCGGCTGCGCCAACTCTCCGGGGAAGTGGTGGGCGTGGAAGCGTTGACGTAGTAGCTGAAATTGACAGGGGGCAGGTTCCGGCGACTGGCAATTGGAGGTATCCTTTCGTCAAACAGTGCGTCCGGCAGTGATCGGATTTGAAGGTTACGATATTCTCGCTCCAATTCACGTCAGGGTTGTGATCGGTCAACCAAGGCTTTCCGAGGATGATGTCGTACTTCCCGAGCTTCGTCACGTAGAAGAGCATCTTTTCCTTATGTCCTTTAATGTCCATGTTAAGTTTCGCTACGTGAGTGACATCGCCAGCCGAGGAAGGTCTTCCATCGACTACGTTCAGCCGGCGACGAGTTCGTAGTTTGTATAGTGTGAATTTGTTTGTGTGCGCGAAAGACTCGTCTATAAATCCCTTTCCGGTAGCACCAGAGTCAAGCATGGAGTGGGTTTTGATTGAGCTTGAATTGCTGTCTTCAGTCAGAGTGCATGGTAATAGCAAGTGAGCTTGGTTGGTGTCCAGAGAAGAGAGTTGTAGGTCGGCCTTTTTCTTGCGTCTCCTGCGGCGACTTTCGTCGGAGACTATGCTTTTTTCTCCTTGTTGTTCCAGGGGGCCGTGGGGCAAACGTGGGGTTTATGATCCGGAGAATTGCACCAATTGCAGAGTCCGTGGGCGGTGCAATAGGCCCTGCGTGCTTCCTTTTCTTCAAGGGTTCGGGGTTTGCGCCCGGACGCCACGTCTTTGGCCCCCCAGGAGGCGGCGCTCAAATCCATGGCGTCCCCTCCGTTCGTAGTTGTCGGGGTTTGGGGTCCAGGTGCGGCGGAGACCGTGCTAGCAGGGGTATTGTTGTTGCCAGGCCTCTTCTTATAATAGTCGCCATTGAGCTGGCGACATTCGCTGTCGCATTGCCTGACGAGTTCGATGAATTCCGCCAAAGTGGTAGGCGTAGCTTTAAGGACCACAAGTCTCCATATGATATCGGGGTGGAGAGCACGCTTCAAGTGAGAGATCAAGGATTTGTCTTCGAATTCGGTGAGCTTGGCGACGGCAATCCAGTTAGGCAGGAAGCTTGCGAGTGGCTTGTGGCCTTGTTTCATGTCGTATATCTCCTTTTGTGCAGTGGCGGCCGGGTCAACATCACCGTAAACTGTCTTCAAGGTTGTGATAATAGCTTCGACGTTCGTAAACTTGACGATTCCGTGTGATACGTTGTAGCTGACTTGGGCGTGGGCGTCTCCACTAAGGCATGAAATGACGAACCCCATTCGTTCTGTTTCATCTGTCCACCAGTCTCTGTTCATGTGTAATTTGAGCTCGAGTTTCTGTAAGAATTCCGGCAATTCTTTCGGGTTGTCTCCATTAAATGGATCTGGTTTGGGGTGTTCGGCGGAGCGTTGGCGATGGCTTCCTCCTGTGGCAGCCATTGCCTTGTATGCCTCTATTTGTCCTGCCATGTGGGAGATTGTATCGTCTTTGTCGTTCGATTCCATGAGGGAGTTGCTTAGGCGAGTTTGGAGGTCCTCTACTTCTGTACTTGTCTTCGCGGCCGAGGCACGTAGAGAATCGATTACTGTTTGCATACTGTAGGCGGCGTTGCATACGAGGAAGACTTCTTTCATGAGGCCGGTGGTGTTGGCTGCGAAGGCATTTCGGAACGTTTCCTCGGTGTTGCTGGCGCTGAGGAGGGGGCAGGGAGGCACTCGATCGATGGGAGTGGGGGCAGCGTTAGCCATGGCGTTATTGGCTTGATGGTGGCGGCTATGGTGTGGGTGGGGTTGTTTGGTTGGTTTGGTTGGTTTGGTTGGTTTGGTTGGTTTGGTTGGTTTGGTTGGTTTGGTTGGTTGGTTGGTTGGTTTGGTTGGTTTGGTTGGTTTGGTTGGTTTGGTTGGTTTGGTTGGTTTGGTTGGTTTGGTTGGTTTGGTTGGTTTGGTTGGTTTGGTTGGTTTGGTTGGTTTGGTTGGTTTGGTTGGTTTGGTTGGTTTGGTTGGTTTGGTTGTTGGTTGGTTTGGTTGGTTTGGTTGGTTGGTTGGTTTGACGGAGGGAGAGAGGTCGAACCTCTGCTTGCAGGGGTGTTGGGGTGAGGTTTTGGCACAGTGGTGACGTTTGGAGGGGAACTGGCGATATTCACGTCGAGGACAGTGATATGCCGTATCGTGGTATTGGTAAACAATATGTGACGGGACAAGGGCACGAACGAGGTCGAGTGCGACTTGGGCAAAATGATTGTTTACGAGGAGAGAAAGAGATTCCTCAGGGGAAACTCTGACTCAAGCTATTTACACGATATTCATAACTTAAGCGAGATCATTCATAAAGTATGAAAGTCACCTGATCGTTCCCTCACAATTGTCCAATCGTTAGCGATGACGCCGAGTTCGCTGAAGGCGGGTTTGGGGTTGGACATGGCAATAAACGCGGCGATGCGTTAGGAGCCTAGTTACCAACGGAATGTGGTTGTAGACTAGGTCTTGTCGACATGCTTGGTATTGAGAGGGGGGGAAGCGTGACCAGTCGATAGTCGGGACTCAAGATAGATTCTTGGCAGCCAACTGAGTGTGTATTGTCGGTTAACTGAGACTGGGGTAATGGCTGTGGGGTAGTCTGATTGGGCGGCATGGGATTGAGGGGCCGTAGTTGATACATTGCTGGTACTGTGAGACCTAAGTTGAGATTTCGCGGAACGGGGAGGACGAAGCTTGATTGGTGAAGGGGGGAGGACCCGGGTCCTTGTGGTGATCCTGCTTGAATATCGCGTTCATCGTTCGATACGACATTTGATGTATGGGGGTGTTCTTTGTGAAAAGATGTCGGACCCTCGGCACTATGCGGCTGTCTCAATAGATTGAGGCGCTGATCATCAATCTTAGGTCGCTCTGTAGCCTGCATTGCAACTGGGGGTGACTCCGTGTCTTTCCCTTGGTCCTTCGCTTGAAATCGAAGTGGGCCTGGTGCAATATGGGCTTGACTTGGATGGATTGGACCGTCTGCTAGTGGTGAAATGCGACTTTGTCGGCTTGCGGCTGTTCGGGTTCCATCCACTTCCTCCACTGCTGAAGGGCCGTCTTGGTCCAACCACCCATTCAGTCTGCAGCCATCAGCTGCCATTTGGAGCAATTTTCTATTCCTGAGTGGGCTGTCACGTTCACCTTGGTTGTCTGGGGTTGGAGCCGTGACTGGTTGTACAGATAAAGACATCGAAGGTGAGATGACGGGTTCGGGCCGGTCGCCAGCTGGAGGAGTTCCTGTGGCCGCTGCCGAAGCTGCATTGCTGGAGAAATCGCTGATTATGGCTACAACGTTGGGGTTCTGGTTTTCATGGTGAGTCTTCGGATCGGCACTAGGGTTGTGACGAAAGTCAGCTCTGCTCGATGGTAAGCCCGCCACGCTGTTGGTGCGGCCTTCTTCGGATGACAGTGTCGCCTCTTGGTCATCTGATTGACAATTATTTTGGCTGAGGCCAGGTTGGGGATTTGACGGTTCCTCTTGGCTTTGTTCTGCCGGCAAAGCCGCTGGTGCGGTGATGACCGTAGAATCCAGTGTGTCGATGTCTGCCGGGTTCAGTCTCAATTCCGTTTGTTCCATGTTCTCGAGATTTGAATTCTCGACCTGTTTGCTTCTTTGGGTCTCCAAAAAATTCAGGACTGATTTGAAGTGAGAAGTTAGCTCGAAGTTGGAATCTTGAGTATTAACAGACTGGAGATCGTTGGCTGCCACCCAGCCAACAGAGCTTTCGCTCGGAAAATCTAAGCCGTCAAAGTACATGACGGGAAATTGTCGCTCTGTAACCAAAGGACCTCCATCTTCGTAGCCCTCTTGCCAATCAAGAATACCCGTCTGGGGATCATAAGTGTAACACTGCGGTAGTTGTTCTGTGAGACCTAGGTCCTGGATTGTGCCTGAGAAGCCAATATCAATGGGTTGCTCGGTTGCAACTCCAGGGAGAACGAGTACAGCTTGCCACTCCCTGGACTTTGACCAGTATCCGAGATAAATGCCGCCTGGAGTTGGATTAACAATTCCATCAAATTGTTTTCGCGGTCTCCGGCCACTCTTGCTCCTACCATTCACACATGCGCTTCCCCTGTTGCCCAACGGCGTGTCTACATGTTGATCTGTTTGTTCAAGAAGCGGCGAGACGTGAATGGATTCAGATTTTTTGTTCTTGGTTCGCGTGCGCAACTTTGACGGGTCGTATCCCGTTCGATATGCCACCAGACATACCCTATTGTTCTCCTCTGCGAGTTTTGCGCTGCAGTTTAGAACACGAACACCGAGGTGTTTGATGGCCATTTCGTGATCTTTAGGCAGCTTACCGTGAGCCCTCCCGTTGAGATGCTTGGCAGCCGACATGATGGGATGATGTTTGAAACTGAGTCCGTGCTCATCGCACAGAAGAATGTACCACTCGTCACGGAACTGGACTATTGTATGCTTTATAGCGGCATTCCCATCTTGGAAGACCTCATCGAACTCGATGGTTCTTTTGGTCTCTGCAGGCTCAGTTTGCTCCATTCGGGCACGTTTATGTTTACCTGAGACGATAGATCCCATTCTTTTTTTCTAGACATATTAGCGGGGAAGCAGGACTTGAGGTTAGGATCGGGGCCTTGGACTAACGGGATTGATGGACATGGACGAGTTGGTGGGCGTGGTCTGGTCTTCTGTGCTGTCGGGTTCTTGCATGTTGGCATTTTGAGACTCAACATTGGGCGGTGTATCTGTAGCGTTGTATTGAGATGCTGACTGTGTGTTCTCTTGCGATGTGGCGTCTGTTGGAGCAAGTGGCCCGTTAGCAGGGCTGCGCAATCCTGGCACAGGCTCCGTTGGGCATTCTTGTAGGGTCTCCGTCACCAAGGATCTCCCAAATATGTCGACCATATCCCTGCAGAGCTTTCTAACTTGTGCTTCCAGTGAGGCTCTGTACGCCTTGTCGTCTTCCTTGATGGTAGCGGCGTGCTTGAGCTCCAGCTCCCTCAACTGACCACCGAGCTTCAGTGTGCTCTGTTGCAGGGTTGTAAAGTCTTGCCGGGCGAGGTTGGACGAAACGCGCGCCCACTCCTGCTCAACACTATCCTTCAGCACTGCCACCTGCTCCTGATACAAAAGATGAGGAGACTTAGTGTCCTCGAGATGTTGGCAGACTTGTGACACGCACTCTTCCATGGCTCTGATCTGGAGCAAGGAGGGTGGGGGATCGGGTTCCGCCATGGTCTTTGTGGCCGCAGTAAAAACAAAGATTAAGAGGATGGTACCCTGATGAAGTACCAAGACCGTTCCGGGTTGGCTCCTTAAAACTCACGCTCGCTGGTCGTTGAGACCAGGCGAGATGCGGTTTCAGCTGGGAAGATGAGAGAAGTGCCGGAATCGCGAAAGTTTTGGAGGGCTCTGGGACTGATTGGAGAATGGTCTGAGACTGATTGGAGAATAGCGGATGTGCCGGCATTGTTTTTATGTTGGTTGGTCATGTCCACATAGGTAGGTAGGTAGGTTTTTATTCGCCCGGGGAACACACCCTAGAGGGCCTTTGCACTAAGCTATATCCACACCTCTGGTTGCCTGGTTCACTAATTCTGACCCTGTCGGTTTCACCGCAACACGTGATGCTGGATGGCAGGCGATTCCTGAAGTGGGACTCCCCGCTCCTCCTGCGTCCCGTCTCAAAGGTCTCCTCCTTCCCTGTTCGCTTTTGTGGGCAATAAGAATCGGATCGTAATAAGAGTTTCGCGTCATGTCGCGTCACGTTTGGGCCTCTCGAACCAGCCCCGACCCGACTCCCGAGTCCCCTGGCCGCGTGTGTTGGGCTATCGGCCTAATCACGCAAGGATTAGTGTGCGGTATCGCCTCTCGGAGAACTAGGTACATGCTTACACGTGTTCGACTCTGTTTTGCGCTAGTGAAGTACTTTTTCAGCATATGAAGTCTGTTTACTAACCGTTCACACAGTGCAGGAGGTGGGTAATGGTAGTAGAAACACGGCCACACGACGTAGTAGCCTCTCATACTCCATCGGGAGTAAAAGAACGCAACAGTTATGCCTACGAATCTGCTGAGACCGACTCCGTAAACATGGGCTGTGCTTGTTCTTGCGCAAGTTTTGGGGCTTTCTAACTGACGAAGGCTGTCACACGCAGCCCGATTTCTGCAGCAAGAGTTGGTCAGACATTCCTAGTGCGGAACCGTAACTCTCTAACTTACACCAATCAATGTTTTGGATAAAGACGTCAGGCGTGATACCCAGGAATCGACCCACCGGTGATATGAGACCCACTATGTATCAAAACCTGGCCAATCTCCATTGGCCCAGTATGCTTGGCAGATTTCCACAAGCCACACCTATCCCCTTTGGACAAGCTGGTTCCCAAACAACGTCCGCTTTCCCTGCCAAAAAACCCAGATTACCTCCCTCCTTTCACTCCAAACTAGACTGTAACTACTTCGAGTCACGCTTACCCTTGGATCAATCCGCTTACGACAGGCTACAATATCTATCTATCTCTTATGTCGAATGCTCTTTATGCCATGGAGTCTCTGCATTGCTGCGGCCGGCAATTTTCGAGCAAGACTGCCTTATTGAGATCCGTTGTTTGACGGATCAATGGCTATTCCGATCCATTGGCGGCTGGGATGTGGATGTCTTCTTGTCAATAGCTTCCGCTGGTTAGCGCTAGTCTTTTTATTCTTTAATCAACACAATATACTCATTTCAACAGAAATGGAAGGCGGAGGGAGGGGGAGTGGAGTGAGGTCAGGGCATCGGGCATGGGCTCGACAGAAACCGTGAGACAGGACTGCCGGGATCAACAAGACAACTAGACCAAAGTTGGCCTCATCCAGAATATTTTTGCCATTGGAGCAATTCGCTTACGCCAATGATGCCGAGCGATTTTTGCTGTCATCCGAAACGCGATCGATGCCTTAAGAGATTGACGACAATACGAGAACACAACGTCACTACGAGTTCGGGGGATAGTATCAATGGTAGCGTCTCTGTGTTAACAAAGTTTAAAAAATCGTTACGAAGGCTCAGGGGAAGGGAAAGGGTCTATGACAGCCAAAGTGGACTCCCTCCCTAATGGAGTATCAAGGTTCGCGCTCGCTGAGTGCACGCTCACTTAGCGCCGTAATGTGGAGTACAAGCTGTCAGACAAGGGGGGAGGTCCAGGGGCTAAAACCCTCAACCTTGAGAGACGCCAAGCAACAACAGATTGAACACACAGAACATCTGATCAATTGAATAGGTAGGTAGGTAGTAGGTTTTTATTCGCCCGGGGGACACACCCCAGAGGGTCTTTGCACTAAGCCAATTGAATAGCCTCGTCTTGGCGTTTCAGAATAAGTCTCTATCTTGTGAAATAATTAGTCATTTTATCGAACCATACCAACTCGAGCCGTGTTACCCCGATCACGTGTCCGATAGAGGCTCATATCACGTGTGCTCGGGACAATTACGGAGTAAAAAGCATAATCGTGTATCAAACCGATGATCTACCGGCCCGGGCTAGTCAAGAAAACAGAGGCTCAACTTCGTTACCCAGTCGAAATCAACGACTTTTGGCTCTTCACCTCACAACTACGAAGCCCCTTCTCTCGTTGCTTTGCTACCCCCGTCATTTCACGCACAAGAGTCAATCACTTTCCTGCCACAACGCCTTCAGCCCAACTTATTTTTTTCTCAAGCCGCACGATGGCCAGAATGCGGAAGGGCGCTGACACTAAAGGCGACACCCACACCCCACGTCGATTGCACCCCGGTCAACCCTCGCGCATCTGTAGCACAAATCCAAGCAGGCAGAGTATGTCAATGGGAGGTCAACAACGTAAAGCACGATGCCCGTCATTAGACTCTTCATTGAGTCCCAAGCGCTGCCACGCGGATGACGACCCTATCCTTCCTGAGGAAAACAGTCCGTTTCAGACGTTTAGTTTTTTGGATGTCGATGTCACCAAGTCCACATTACGTGCACCTCTTGCAATAATGGTAAACGAGACCAGTGACCTTTCTGGTCCCGGGCTCAACGGAGGTGACCTTAACCTCCGCGATTCCCATGAGCCCGGCCGCGAAAGAAAAACAAATGGGACGCCTCTAGGCGAGATAGAGGACGGAGAAGCCGGCGAACACTTGGAAGGGAGGAAATCAGCCGGGCAAAAAGACGAAAGCAATTCAAAGGAGCCAAATGACGTAGATCATACGGTCGAATGGACCGAGACTGAGGAGAAGCGAGATGACACAGAAGAGCCGAGATACGAAGTCGAAAAAATCGTTGACCACCGCACCAAAAAAAGAACTGAAGTCGAGCTCATGGTGAAATGGACTGGCTACTCCAAGCCCACACTCGTCGACGAGCGTACCCTTCAACAAGATTGCCCAGATGCGCTTTACCACTACTGGGAAACCCGTGGAACTCGCGAGAGAGCAACGGGGATACGTTTAGAATTCCACGCATTTGAGGTCCTCAAGTGGAAGGTCGAGGCCGAGAAATTACTATTCCTTGTGCAGTGGGTTGGTTACCCACCTAAAGACGCGACGTGGGAATTTGCTTGGAGGGTGAAGGATTTCGCGGAAGGGATGCACGCAGAGTATTTAAGGACACACCCAGCTGCGAAAAGGGCTTGGGAAAAAGGAGAACTGCAGAAGGGTTGAGAAATCTGCTTTATAATGGCCGATCTTTTGGTTGATATGGCTTTCGTAGAGAAGTCGCGGCGGCTAATAGTATTGCTCGCTACTTAATAAATGATAGCACTGTCGCCTGTGAGACAAACGGTTGTGCGAGTCCCATCCACGTAGCCTGGGGCAAGTTTTCACCTTCGATGCACTCCATATCAAGCGGCATCACACGCATTACCGGTAGAATCGTGGGCATTCGGATTTTCCAACTCGCTTCCATCGAAGTCATCGTTAAGCGAATTTTTTTTTTTCAGGGAATATCCATTGTGTCTGAAAAAGCCATCCGGGCGTCCATTACGTATTGGAGACAAGAATTCTGGTGGCATGAAGATCGACCGTGAGTTCTTGATTATGTGTCAAGCAGTGTCGACGGCGAGGACGCAGCTCAAGAGTTGCAGTTGACAAAGGTAACGATGAACTCTTTTCTACTCACAAACGGATCGTCGATGACTCATCGACGATGAGGTGGTCTCTCGGTCACAGGCAAACGGCCGGTCAGAAGATGAGTCGGCGAGACAGCTGGACGAGGAGAGAGGGCAACGCTCATTAGATTGGCTTTTTAAGCAACTTAAAGAGCGTACAGGCCAATATAAATAGCTCCTGGATCAGATCACCCGAGTCTCTATGGCCTAGGTTACCCCTGAGCAATCTAAGTCAGATTTAGCCATCTAATCGTGACCAAACTGATGCCATCTTGTTCGCCTCGTTCTGACGAGTAAAATGATGGTACCGTTATGTCCGTAATGTAAAAAATCAAGCCCACGATGAGTCTGTATTGATAGCGTTCCTAGAGGCGGTTAGTTAAAATACTACGTCACCCCTTGCACTCTAGAGCGGTGGTGCAAGGGGTACAATCAGCCGAAGGCTGAGAGTCCGTCGGCCAAGCAATTATCTACAACCATGACATTATTTGCGCACTGGAGCAATTTTTGTAACATTTCTTCTTGTCGCGAGCAGAATCACCTAGAATTATCCAGAACCGTGGTCTGTCTTGTAGGGATTCCGTGTAAGAACCTGTCGTCTCCGAAGCTACTGATCCCTGATCTTCATCTTCATACCATCCGGGGGAGACGCGTAAATCAGGTGATTGCGATCATATGAGGCATCCAACATCAAGCCCTCGAGCGTTTTCACACGAGAGACAGCCACGTAGCTTAACCTAGTCTGGAAATCCCGGCAGGAGAGATCGGTAACAATCATATCTTCTGTGATGCTTTGTGACTTGTGAACGGTAATAGCGTAGCATACGATCAGGGAGAACTGGGTGCGAGTGCAGAGAGTGGCTCCGATGAGGAAGTCCCTCTCTACGGGGAGAATCGGGACAAATCTTCCTGCCATTAGGGGTGGTCAGGAACACCGGTCCGTTGTACTTGTCAAACTCCATCATGATAACACAGGGAGGGTCTTGGATGGGGTCAGCCCCGGGTGCCCAGCCGACGTCGTAAACTGTACCGCGGGCGCCATTGCAGAGTCCAACGGGCTGCCAAAGGTTAGACGTCAGCATTAGACGGGCGCCAATGCATATAGGGATCTGCTTCGCGAGGCTGCCCGCCTTGTCGTCAGGGGCAGCAGCCGCGCCAGGACCGACGTTCTTAGCCGTAACCTGGATGACCGGCCGGCTGAGGCGGTCGAGGTGATAGTGGTTATATTCGTTCACCCTATCTTTAGTGACGTATACTCGCAAGGCGTTGACGAATCTCGCGACCTCCCGATCGTCTAGCTTTGCCTGTACGCGGCTGGAAAGGAGCTTCCAGGACTCTTTAGATAGTTGGAGCAGCCGCAATTCCCCAAGAGCTGTGCGAAAGGCCTCCTGATCGTCGCCGCGCTGTCGCTGAACAACCTTCAAGAATACTGTCTTATCAAAGCGCCTACGCGCGTTCCTGCCCTTGATCTCTATCCCCTGCACCTCTTTATCATAGTAGAGTGGCTTCTGTAGCACAGGGGGTAGTTGAAAGAAATCGCCGACCAGCAGGATGTTCAAGCCGCCAAAGAACTCTTCATTCCTACTCAGGAACGCCTCGCGGAGACGGTCATCGATCTACGATAGCTGACGCAGTCCTAGCACGCTCTTCTCATCGATGATCAGGTACTTGATACCCATGCAGTACCCACCTACCGGCAAGCAAAAAAAAAGGTTTTGCCATACAAAGTGCAACTTTTCAACCTGATGGGAAAAGTCACCGAAAATAATAAGAATACAGTTATTTCTAGAATTCGGGTTATAATTGAATGAATTTTAATATTTTCTCGGTCTTTTTACCTCACGGCCTGCGCGGGTGCGTACGACGGGTAGCTCTTCCGCCTCCGAATTTGAACTTTCATCCTCCTGCATCCCTCCCACCTCGATCACATCCTCCACAGTCCCTGTCCCTTCAGTTGCTTGGATTGGCTCGGAAATAGTTTCACCAGTCACTAGAGCCTCGGCCAATGTCATGAACTTCTTGTTGGGATTGGGTATCGCCTTCCTCTTCTTGCCTCTACTCAACCGGCCGACTTCCTCCTCCAGACTGGTGATTCTTGCGCTCAGGGAGGCTATCTTTGACTCCTGGGCTTCAAATCCTTTCGATATCACAGAATACCGTCTTCTGGCAGAAGGGCTCTTATTTTTTCCCAGATCTCTGATATGACGGCTGGTCTTTGGCGTATTATCAGAGTCGCGTTGCCCGTCACTGCGGCCCTCTGATGTAGGCGTCGTTTCCTTCTTGTCTGGCTGAATCTCTGGATGTATGAGGGCTTTCCGTCGTGAAATTGGCCAATTTCCAGTCACTCTCCAACCAGAGAGGATATTTTTCTTAGTCATACCTACTTCCCTGGCTTTGGCATACGCCTTGATAAAGTTGACCTTATCCACCAGCACAAAATCAGTCAGGCTTGACAATTTTTGCAGTTCTTTGCGATAGGCAGCTTTGGAGGCATTAAAAACGCCATTATCCAGTGGTTGGAGGCCATGAGAGCAATGAGTTGGCAGGTAACAACAATATACATTGCTTAAAAAGCAGGTAGCCATCCACTCATCCTGGATTTCGAGTCAGCGACGTGGATGATTCAGACCAGCTAGATACTCACAGATACATGGCTTCCATGACCATCTAATATAATAAGCCTCGCATCAGACTCATCTTCTGGCCGGGTTTGAGGCAGATAGACCTCTTTGAGCCACTTAACTGCGATATGGTTGTTCGTCCAGCCGTTTTCAGAAGTGATATAATACCAGTCGGCTATCTTCTTAAACTCATTGATAAACCACTGCTGCTGAAGTTCTTTGCCTTTGAAAATAATACCAGGTTTCAGAAGACGGCCATCTGCAGTCACGGCTTCGATAAAGCTAGTCCAAGCGCGTGACTGAGAGCCTTTGAGGAAGGCCTTCCTCTTGGGATCGCTACTTCCGATAACCAAGGAATCCAGGCCTAGATTCGGAATGGATTAGTGGGTTTATAACAAAAAAGATAAATACTCACCAAATCCAGCCATGATACCGCCCTCGTTAATATTAACAGTGTTCTCAGGCTTGATCTAGCTATACTCGCTCTCCCGGATATCGAAGTACCAATTGACGGCCATTGGAGTAAAAGAATTGAATCTCGCAGCCTCCTGACGTTTTCCTACCTTCGTCTTGATCTTTGGATGACGTTTTATGAACCTGGCTAGCCAGTGTACACCGATAGGCCTTTCCCGGCCTTGCTGTCTTAAAAGCGTAGCTGTAACGGGTCAGGCCCACTTGGCTGGCGGCTCTGCCGCCAAGCCCGAATTCTTCTCCACAGCGCCATCGAGTCGATTCTCGAATCTTCTATATTAAAGAAGATATAACGCTTCACGCACCCAGTTTGTATTTAGATTCTTTCCTTTCTTCACCTTGAAAGTAAACAGCATAGGGACTAGTTAGTTGAATCAACTCGCTAGAAGCCTTTCACAGTAGCGACGGTGGCGCGAACTTGACTATGAGAAGGAGCATAGCCGAGGGCCTCCTGCCGAAGTATCCAGGTGACTAATCTCGACTCCTGAGACTTGGATGACAGCTGGGCAGGCTAGGTGACCTCGGACTTCGACGGTAGGCCTCTTAATCGGTCCCCGAGAGTCGACCGAGGGATCTCATGCTTCTAGGCGGATTGGTTCTGGGAGAGGCCGTTATCTGTGACATCTAGTATGGCTTTGACAACTTTATCCTCTGTATAAGACACTAGAGGCATTTTCAAGGCGATTATGGAAGGCTGGTGTAGAGAAACATTCGAAGGAGCGTCGGGGAGGCTGGGTGGTAAAGGAGGCGTTTTGAGAAATTTTACATTAGTGCCATGCGACCATACCGCATACGTGATCAAAAAAGCAATGTGATAATATCAAACGGCATGAAATTCTCAATACAACAGCCATTGCTCCATGCCAATAACTTCAATCTTGGCCAAATACCGTGTAAGTGAAATTGGGCATTTTGTATGGGGAACCTTTTTTTTTTGCTTGCCGGCAGGTGGGTACTGCCGGTAGGTGGGTACTGCATGGGTATAGCCTTATATGTCGGCGATCATGTGAGTAGATTATATAAGTTATTAGTACACTGGCATTGCTTCCAGTATTAACTACGAAAACTTATCAATAAAGCTATTCACGAATGAGATGAAAATAAGTGATTGAAAAAGTAGTGAGACTGGCCTTTAGATGCAACCTAATGCGGACCCAAATTGATTGTGACGACATTTGCGAGCTCAGATTGCGGGCGAAAGCTAATCTAAGGTAAGTTAGTTTCTTAATAAATTCAAATTAATAGCAGACTGGCACTACATTACATCTCCGAATAGCTAGACCGATAACTATAGCTCTTAAGTAGTTAAAGGACGTTTATTTACCTCAAACGGAGCCTCGTGATGCATCAGATGTGAGACTTATTATCCTTAACGGTTACGGGAGCCATGCGCAGGTAAGCCTTTTGGTGTTTTCGCCGCGGAGTTACCCGCTATAGGGTCGCTAATAAGCAGTTAGGACGAGTAGATAGCCACGTGCTTTCTAAATAACATTACTGCTATTACCGACCAGCACATTGTTCTCATGGTTTGCAACCGTCAGATAATGTTTTAATATCATTAAAGGTACATATCGGGAAGAACTCCAAAAGCTGGCTAGTTTGACCGATTCTGCGCCGGTTGACAAAGTCAACTTTATTCGGGCATATGCGACAGCCAGGGAGGCGGGCATGAGGAAGGAGATTATCTTATCCGGCTATAGATTTACTAGAAATTGGCCTATTAACCATCACATAGCTCTAATACATCCAGGAATTCAACCGGATAAAGAAAAACTGCTGGAACAGTTCAAGACACCGAGCCCTCCTTTACTGCACTCAGATGATACGCCAAAAACGAGCCAGCACGTGAGGGATATTGCCAAACACCGAAGTCGACCGACCAGGCAGAAGTACAGTAAGATCGCAAAGGGGTTAGAAGCTTTAGAGATTAAGGTAGCCGTTCAGAATGCGCAGATTACTGGCCTCGAAGGGCAGATGGCCCAGGTGCGGCGAGGGAAGAAAAGAAAGGCAGTACTGAACCCGAACTGACGATTTATGGCTCTAGCGGAGGCTCTAGCGGCTGGAGAAGCTCTTCGTGACTCAAAGGAGGCAGAAATAGAGGTGGATGTAGATAAGGAGGTCAAGTCGGTGATTGAGGTGGGTGTCAGGTCAGAGGACGAAAGTGAGGACTTTATGGTCGTAACAAAGCACTGCCAGCGCACACGCAGCGGTCGGGAGGTCAAAAAACCACGCAGAGAGTAAAATTTGATCAATTTTATGGAGAGTCTCTTTACTAACTTCGATTTTGATTGACAACGCGGTCTGTTTTTGTGTGCACGAAAATTTAGATTTTGTATGGGAGGATCGAAATTTTGGTGGTCCATTAAGTGGGGGTGTCCATGAAGTGGTCCTGGATGGTAAAAGGAAGGTCAATAATGAGATTTCGAGATTTTTCAGGGTTCGTTCTCTCCCCTGATTAGATAACACTGTAATAAGGTATGATCAGCGATAATACATTGGCGGACACCTTTCTCTATGACCATCATTGTTGTGTAGCAGACGGGACAATTTGTTTGACCAACTAGCACTGTGCAGAGGGTTTGTAGCCGAAGCAGGCGTGGTGAGAGGCGGGGTCATCAACGACTCAAGAATGACGCGATGCAATCCAATAGCATCTTCGGGGTCTCATCCTGCTGAGGTAACCTGGGGCACATAATCCCCGCTCTGGTGAGATGACTTTCAGCAATAATCACGAGGCCCAAAATTTTCTCCCAGGCTCACCCGCACCATTCTTAGTTTCAACTTGGCAAAGATTCGAATTACCAAGGCAAGCCCTTCAAGTTCGTAACCTTCACGCACAGAGTGGAGTCTCCCCGCGGCTCCGACAAATGAGACTAAGAGCCATGCCCGACATCAAGGACCTCAAGGTGGGTGCCAAATTGCAAGCAAAAGACGATAGCATCGCGGGAACTCGCGCAGAGTCCATGATCCTCTTTACGGATGTCAGGATCGTAAACACACCTGGCCGAGGGCCATATGAAGGAGACGTACTAGTTGAAGGTAAGGTCACTGGCCAGATTTCGTCGCAATATGACGCTGAGACAGGACAGCCGACAAAATCACCGCCGTGGGTCACATACCAAACCGAAGGCAACTCGAGCAGGACCCTAGGGTCAAAGTCATCCGAGGTCGCGGAAGGACACCGATGCCAACTTAGTGCTGGTTGGCTCACCTCAACCGAATGGGGGTGATATTGGAAGGGTTGGTAGACTGAAATCAAGAAGCGGATTCTTATGGTAAGGAAAATGCTTCTTCTGAGGTACCATGTGCATTGTTGGACTGGCTCGATATGTGGATAATTTGCGGCTGCGTCGGCAAGGGATCGTTTTAGAAGAAGTACTTTGGGATAGCATCCAACCCAGGTGACATCCCGGTACCTTGATACCTTGCGAATGTTGAAAACATTGCCAAGACGTACGGTCACTTGGCTTCTGGCTGGACGAAATATACAGACGGTCCAAGGGAGAGTGTTGACTTGAGTGCACATCAGACCCGTCCATCATAACGTTCCAAAGGTGAATAAAGGTTGAGGCCCTACGGTTACGGAAGGGCGAAATAGCAGAAGGCAGACACGAAATGGTTTCAAAGTGCATAACACATCATATTTAAATGAACCGTCTATAGCCCGTCGGGTCCGAACTTCTAAACTCAGCGAACTGTTATAAATTGGCAGTTCCACTGTATGAGCTCCAAGTCCTATATCGACCTTGCTGAAGCGATCTGATATATTGCAGCGATTGACTTCGGCCTTGTACGGAGCCCGAGCAACGGTCACCATACTCATCCACTGTACTAGCCTTGGTCGCTATCACTGGAGAACAACAATACGCATTGAAGGAGACCGAAAGACGCATCGATGACTACTAGGACAGTTCTCGTTACAGGCTGCAGCGAAAAAGGTGCTGGTGCGGCGCTGGCGAAAGAGTTCCATTCTCGCGGACACCGAGTATTTGCGACAGCTCGAAGCGTGTCTGCGCTGGAATCGCTTGCGGTACTGGGAATCAATTCCATTCGACTCGATGTAATCGCAAAAGATTCGATAGAAGCGGCTGTCGAAGAGGTCACTAAGATCACTGGAGGACGACTCGACATCTTGGTGAACAATGCGGCTATATTCAGCCTCATGCCGTTTGCTGACACGAAATTGGAGGATGCGCGGCAGGTCTTTGAAGCCAACGTCTTCGGCGTATTAGCCGTTACTCAGGCATTTCTGCCGCTCCTTATGAAGGCGGGAGGTACTGGGGTCGTTGCAAACGTAAGCAGCATCTCAGCAGAAATGTGTCCACCGTGGCAAGGAGTGTACTCGGCCAGCAAGGCGGCACTCACAGCACTGGGACACACAATGCGGATCGAGTTTGCGCCGCTGGGTGTGCGCGTCACCACTATGATGATTTATTGCGTCACCACACTCCGCCCCGAGAGTCCCCCCCTCAGGAGGCTAACCTTGAAAAACTACCTTGCGTCATCCACCAGTCACTTATCTCCTCAGTGGTCTTAAGCCTCCAAGCCGGTCAAGGGTTCAGACCAATCAGAGCACTTTTTAGTGGCGATACCTTATCCTCTACTATCTTCCGCCTGAGACGAAAGTAGACTCAAAATAAAGACTTTATCAGTCACGCTCCCCTGAGACCCCTCTAGCAGGCGCTAGGTGTCAGAGGCATATCAATGGGGAAAAGTACGGCTTTGGAGGCTTAAGATCACTGAGGAGATACGTGGTTTCTCTCCGACAACCTTGGATCATATGACATCTTATCATCTTGCGGAACGTTAACAGAACAGGAAGCCCCTGGTGACGCTCGTCTTTGTTGTCTGGTGTGTCAGATACAGCAGTTGTTCTTTGACACCTCTTATTTTTGCCTGGTATACATCTAGTTAAGCCTCCCTCAACAATAATTGTCGCTGTACCCCATGATACTTACGTTGTCACTGCAGCGAGGCCTCATTATATCCATGTTACAAGACTAAACAACCCACGTTTTACTTGAACCTTCTAGGCTATCAACCACTGACTGAACTTCTCTCTCATGGCCAGTACGTCGCTCCCGCCCCCCAACACTCGAACATGTACGGACTGCTGCTAACCTTTGGGAAACATAGTCATGTCACTCGCAATCACCTACCTCCCCATGTTCCTCCCCCCGGTTGCCGGCCGAACCCCCGCTGCCGCCCCCAAGCCCGCGATTTTGAAATAAAGGCGAGATGAAAATGTCTGTCGAGAGCGGGGAATACGCGAATGTAGTAATGAAGAGAGCAAAGGAGGGCAGGAGGAGGGAAGCAAATCAATGCAGAAATGGGAGGAATGTCTCCATGTCAGCATCAAGTGTGCAGATCTGGCGTCGTGTTAGAGCCAAGACTGGGCGAGGCTCTGCGTACAACTGTACGTATCCCATCGAGTGCGGATGGACCCCATTTTCGCCAAGGGCGGGGTAAAGCCAATCAGGGCTTATGGGACCACTAGAATAATCGAATCATATGCTAAGATTCAGGGTACCTCGATTCCTCTATAGATTTTGGGTGTGCCAGAGGTACCAACAATCTCCATCAGTACATAGCGGTACGTTACAGTCTAAGCAGCCTTTTCGAGTCTTTTTTCGCTGTTGCGGCTGTTGAGTGAGGCTATTCCTAGATACCTCACTTAGAGCCTGGCGTTTCTTCCTCCTGCCGCAATAGGTGCAAGGCGAGTTAACCCCCCTTGATCCCTTGCGATGGTGCTGCCAAGGAATAGATGTTTTCCTCTTATCTGAAGCCCGTTGAGGTCGTGAAAGTCTTCGACCTCCTGCTAATGGTCCAAACTGTTGAATAAGCTGGGATGCAAGCAGTCGCCGCCATTGATACTGGGTCTTAACCTTTTGCCACTCGGGCTTACCCCAGAGCTGCAGGAAGAAGCTATTTACAACGATCACTTCTAGTAGGAAATTCCAAGCAAGTGCCTGCCAGCCTCCTCGACGAATAGGGCGGTTATATTGATAATAGGACCTCATCTGGTCACTAATATCAACCCCATTCATCTTATGGTTATATTTATCAATTGCCTCAGGCACCGGGAGGTTCTTCCGGACGTCTGGGCCGAAGGCTTCTTTCCGGGCAGCCCGCTTTCCAGCAGAGCTTCCGGCCGGCCGGCGCCGGAGACGGATAACCTCCCGGCCGTCTCGGAAGACGGTTGTCAAGAAGAGGACAAGGGCGTTATCCTTCCAGGTGAATTGGTTGACCTATGAAGAGACAAATTGATCAGTATGGAGATATCTATAGAAAGCAGTTTGCAATACCATACCTCCCCATCTAAGGTAGGGATGCAATGGATCTGACCCCAAGGAATACCCTGGCCTTCTGCTTCCTTCTCGGCGATGAGGATCTTATCTATCCCACTGTCTTTCCGGCAGGTCCCGGAAGCTCCGACCTGCTGCTTCCGGAGGGCCCGGAGAAGCCGTACGGAAGCAAAGAGATTGTCTAGGAATACGTGGTAGACTGCAGCCGGAAGTAGGGTAATAAGTGTCGTTACAACCCGTTGCGTTGGCGTTAACGGGTCCCACTTTGCGGCAGCTGCTCCAGCCTTGCTGCCTGCCGGCCGGGCCTGAGGGACTAGTCCGTATGGGCCCTTTCCGTGTACGTGCCAGAGCCACCGGAGGCAGTAGCCCGATTGGGCAAGGATCCAGACCTTGAAGCCGGTTGGGATCGGCTTCGTCGGTATTGTCGTCGTCTCTAGGGACCGGCCCGTAAACCGGACCATAGCCTCGTCAACGGTAAGGTCGGAGCCGGCTGTATAGAAGGAATCCCCAGTCTCCTGGATATGGGCTGACCACTCATTAACCTTCCGGTATATATCTGGCATTCCGGCTTGGGCGGGGGCTTGGGCCCGGGCCTGGCGTTGACCTCCTGACTGGCTGGGCTGGAATTCAGAGGTATCAAAGATACGTAGCTGCCGGAGCAGACTTTGGAAGCGGTCCCGGGAGATAAACCGGGTGAATAGATAGATAGGATCCTCCTTTTGCTGTTGAGTTGACCAATATCTTGATATTTGAGGTTCGCTATGTATCCCCATATAAAGCAGGATTCCTAAGAAGAGGTAAATCTCATCTACAGAAGTCTTCCTCCGATCATACACTCTTGACCGTTTAGCCCGGGGACCTTCCTTAGATAACGGCGCTGCATTCGTCCATTGCACCCACCGCTCAATAAGGCCCCGGGGAACGTACCGGAGGAATAGGTCAAGCGGGGCTGCCGGCAGCTCCCGTATCTCTCGGGGCCGGGTCGGTACGTCAAAGGGTACGAAGGAGCCCGGCGGCCCGCGCTCGACAGCCGGAGGTTCGTGGGGCCGGACTGTGCTGTTATCGCACCGCTCCGGCGTACAGTCGGCAGTGCAGGCGACAGCGAGGTCTTCAGGAAGGATCTCAACCACAATACAGCTCCGTACGGAAGCCCTGGAGGCACCGGAGGCATCAGAAGCATCAGAATCACTAGAAGACATCGCAGCATTGAACAAAATGACGGTTTTGGTGGTGACAGCAGGTAAGAAAACATAGGTGCAAATGATGTTTCGTCATGTACTGATTGAAGTGCGGAGTAAAAGTGGGTATAAGAGTGGGTATTTTGGCCTTGGCGAAAATGGGGTCCATCCGCACTCGATGGGATACTGTACATGTAATGTGCTCATTGTAATACCATGGATCAATTCTTCGTCCATCATCACATGGGATTTTGTATTTTGCGTCGCGTGAGTGGTTAGAAAATGACCATCGACAAGTAATTTGCCCGAGGGAATACCATTCCTCGCAACATCAATTCCCTAGAAAGTCGACTAGATAATCAAAGAGATTTCAATCATATTATCCACGCGTCTTTTTAGAACACTCACCCTTTCAAGTTCGTTCAAGTCGGCCTAAGTATGTCGAGCATGCCCTGAATGCTCCTCCTATCCTCCTCAATTCATCTTCAAAATCTCCTCATCAAACGTCACGTCCAGGGGACTGTCGACCCCAAGTATTCTCACATTCCGAATACGGACACGACCCGCCTTGCCAGCCAAAGCCAGAAATCTGCTGATTCCGCTGGGCATCTCGATGCCCTCGCGGGCGATCACAGCGTTGAGCGTCGAGAGGACGTGGTTTGCCAGTGACAGGTGTTTTCCCACGTCGTGCAGCAATTCGCACGACCTTCGGAACATTTCTCCCTGTGTAGTCGCTCCTGCGATATGTGGCAGCAACACCATGGCAGCGACCTGGCATGCGTGCACCATCCAGTACTCGTGGCGCATCCCAAAGGCCGTGCGATAGTTCCACAGCGCTGAGATTATAGCGTCGCTGTGTAAGAAAGACAGCGACTGTGCCGTTTGCCCACCGTCAAAGTCTAAGAAGGAAAGCCGCGTGAACGGCTCGAGTAGTTTGATGGCCAGCACATCAAAAGATATCCTTGACCGTAATCAGTATGCCGTAGTCTTGCACTTTCCCGGGACGAGCAAAGAAGGGAGGGCGAAGAAATGTAAATGTTCGGCTTGGACTCACTCCAAGAATACTTTCGTGGGAAGCGAACCGCCGTCACAATTGAACGTTCCCAGCAGAGCGCTCTTTCGTACAATCAATATGTTGTATAAGCTCTTGGTTTTGGCGTAATCTGGCACAGGACAGGTGCGAGCTTCCTCGACGATGAGGAGAGCTTCTTCTGCGAATTCGGCCAATTCACATTCTGCGTCAACGGTCTCTTTGTGATACGACAGGCGAGGCTGGATCGATATCGGATACGGAAACCAGAGATCGTTCAGGGAATCGAACCCGTTGCTAGATGACTCATGGCCCCAGTATGGTTTGGGGAACATCGGCTTCTGAATCCGCATCGAGTGGTTGCGGATGAGACTGATCTTGCTATATCGTGATGAATTAGTTAGTATGAACAAACATATACATTCTTGCCCTGGGTCATGAACACCTTCACTCACGCATCTAGGCCATAGAATCCCCAGGAAATGAGCGCCATGGCTTTCTGGATTCGGGTTGCTTTCTTCACCGCTTCAACTTGATAAAGCCTAGGGTCGGGTTGGAAGAATCCACAGGTAGCGCGTAATTCGAACAGTTGCGTGAGCAGAGCCGCCGCCGTGGACGCATTGCCGAGGGCTTCCTCATACGCCCATAGTAGGGCGACTCCCTGTAAGCGAGGGAGTGATGGGAGCTGCGGCTCCTCTTGGAGGAGTTGCAGTGCTTCGTCGGCAAAGACACGTCCTTGGACGACAGAGTTCGCGGAAGGCGTAGCTTCGACGTCGTAGATCTTCACCAAGGTAAGTAAAGGGCTGCTTGAACACGGCCGCGCGAGTCACGTACCGTTGCTGCTGCCAACATTGCATTGATGAGAAATTCGGAGCAAAACTGATGGCGAGGCGGATTTTGGGCATCGACCGGGAGGTGTATCTCGGCACACATATCATCAACGAATAACCCCCAATGAATGATCCTGGCGACGGTATGATCCCATGTCCAGAAGAGAGTGAAGAGGTGCGTAAGCATTTCGTCATCTATGCTAACCAGGGTCCAACGAGCGATGGGCAATGTGGCAATGGGGAGCTCTCTGCTACTTGCGGTCGACTGAGTGTCAAGGACAGGATCTTGGATCTGAGTCTTGCGAAGCAGGTTTTCATGAATATTTGCAATTGGGTTCTTCGGTGTAGAAGCTGAGGGCTGGCATGTAGCCTCAACAGGTTCGCTATCAGGCAAGTCATTCATGTCCCAGGTTGCTTGCAGCTGAGGCAACGTCTCGATTGGTCGCGGTGGGCTTCGTCGTAGGTCGTCTAGCATTCCACGGAGGTTGTGGTTCTCGGTTTGAAGTTCCATGATAACTCCACCTGCACGGCCGTCCACGTCGGCATATCGACACTCGCTGCTCGCCGCCCTGCACCTTTTGCAAGTCGGTTTCGATCCATTACACTAGATACATCAATTGAGCGTGATGCGCGAGAGTGGGAACAGTCATCTCGCCCACCTTGATCTTTCGAACTCGACATCCTGCGTTTGCGAGAAATGGGAGCGTTAGCAAAAACATTCAAGGCGTTGCGAGAGCGGAGGGAGTGTACGTTCGCACGCAATCGCAACCCTGTCTCGTTTGTATCTCTTGGAGGGAGGAGGAGCCGACGACGATGTATCATCTTGCGCAGCCTTAGGCAAGAGGCGACGTCCAGCCATCCATGCAAGCTTTAACTGCGGCCAGTCGACAAGTCAAGTTTTACTGGGAAACAGGTCGAACCTATCCAGATCAGAGGGAGATGAGGCTAGATATCCACGAGGCGCGGGTGTTTGGCCAGCCGCGGTGAGGCTGCATTTGGTGTGCTTGGGAAGTACGTCATCATTCCATACACTCGGGCATTCACAAAACGGCGGGTGCCCAAGAAAGGAAAATTCACTGGATCAACATGACGAACGCGGTACGTTGGCGGTACATTCCCCGCCATCTGCAGATTCTGGCGTATCATGCATGAGGTCGCCATCGCCTACCGTCGGGAACGCCCAGCTCGTCTCCACGATCCTGTGTCGCTGGAATTCGCCGAATTCAAGTTTTGAGAGTGGTTAGCGTGGGCTGATAACCTGCCACCCCAGCTGCCCGGTTTGAGCAGAATCCACATCATGTGGTTGTGTTCCAGTGAGCTTCTTTCTGCTGCTGGGATCTAGTCAACCCCCGAGACACACAAGCCTTATTTTCTGGCCCTAATCCTGAGAAATTGATAACTGAATCTGACATGTCACTAGTATTTGGCTCCACGCCGCAATCATCGACATTTTCAGGCCCTTCATTTGTCGCCCTGGACAGGCTAAACATAAACTACGTACCTTTTCATCCCCCATGGGCTCCCCAGACGACGTATACACAGCGTCCCTTGACCAACTCAAACGCCTCATCATCGTCTACCGCCTCAATCACGAATCGTCAGCTTTTACAATCGTATGGCATACCGCAATGCTCTATGTCGCCAACGCCGTGCTTCGAGGCCCGGACGATGATCACTGGCTCTTCTATTTCTTGCTGTGCATTTATGGGTACGAGGCCTTGGGCCGGTGTTACCCTATCGGACTGGTCATCGCGAGAGCGCTTCTCTCGATGGCTATGCGCAGTGGCTACATGTCCGAGATGGATGGGAAGCGCCCGTGGCGAGTTCCACACCAGATTCATGCTATTTTCATGGCCGATTTGGACCTAGCAATGTTTGAACCCGGCGCTGCGACAGTAGAGAACTTGGCCGGAGTGTTCGAGGAGAACGCATTGGTGGGCCAATCCACCAATTTGTTTAAGGTGTAATCAGTAATGGGTCCCAGAAGACCTCTTACACGCAGGTTGACTGTGTGTAGAACACTACCGTGCACCCGGCGAGGGGTTGTGTAAAAGTTCACTAAACAATGTAATAACCGACTTGAGAGCTCTTGTGAGCATAGCCCTCGTAATGTAGTGACGATATCCTCCACCGCTGCGATAGTTGAGTTGGCTCTGTTGTGTTGGAAGTCTCTTTAGATGCATCACGTGACATCGTGACTTCGTTGCGACAACCTCACATCCTTCTTCCGTTAGCAACAGGCTCTATACGTCAAAGCAGTGCTCAGTGAGGATGGATACAGACTCCCAAGGGAATATATTCCTTGGACGAGAGCGGGACTATTGTTTCAATTTTTAACTGCTATTGACCGAGAAGCGCAGTTTTTGTTTCTTGATGCCTTGCCCGATATTTATTGACAGGCTGTAGTCTATACTTTACGGCTTTGATACTGAGCCGTTTACCAATATCTCTTTCCGAAGATGGAACCGCAGGTAACAAGCATTTATTCAGCCAGTTGTTGTTTCTGCCGCCGGGGTTCTTTTTCCCTCCCGCGTTGAGTGGTACACAATTGCTGACAATCGGTTGCTCATCAAGGGTTTCCTCAATATGTAGGCGTCATATGTCAACTGTTGGTCGCACTGCGATACGCAGAATCCCGACAGGAAAGACATTCCAGCTGTGTCGGGTCGAAATGAAGTAATAATGACGTGCGGGTACGGGGTCACATTGAGGGATCGAATTTCTTGATCCGGCGTCTGCAGACAGGAGACGTGGCTTCCGCCCCCCCCCGCCCCCCCCCTAATCCTGATTTCGTCGCACGCCTGCTTCTGTTCCGCTATTTACTCAAGGGCTAACGATCACTGACGGACCACTTATCGAAGCTACATGATCACCGGAGAAGTTTAAGTATTCCAGAGTAACAGGAATAATGCAGCACAGTTATGACAGTCCTCCGTGTTCAAAGTGTTGGAGTCTTCAACGGTGAAAGCATCGAACGACCTTCTGAACTATGCTTCGAGGCCAGCCCTGGAAAGATCGTGCCCGCAGAGACTGTGGCCCTCGGCACCATCGATGGCACCGATTGCACACTCCTCCCAGGCCTCATAGGTGCCAAGATTGACGGTGGCGCCTCATCGTGGATATTTCAACAGTCTGCTGCGTTTGGTGTCACGACGCTGATCGACTCGAGCAGCGGCACGGCAGAGTCGCTGGCCATGTGGACGGCTGCTTCTCAGAATGTAGGCATGCCCTCCTACCTGGCCTCGGGCTCCGCGGTGGGATCCAGCGACTCCGAGAGCGGCATGCTCAAGATCTTCCCCTATCGGGCCATCCGGCAAATCTCCACGCCGGCTGAGGCAGTGAGGTTTGTCGAAGCGCACGCGACGGAGCCGGGCAAGGTGGACTTCGTCAAAGTCATCGTCGACATACCTGGCCTGGACAGCGACACGCTCTCGGTCCTGGTGGAAGCCACGCACCAGCGCGGCGTGCTGGCCGTCGCACACGCGTCACAGACGGCCGCGTATCGCCGAGTCCTGGACGCTGGCTTCGATGTGGTCAGCCCAGCCCCCATTACCGGTAAGCTCGACGAGGATGTCATCAGAGGATTCGCCGACAAGAAAATTGCTGTAATCCCGACTCTCTGCTTCCTCCGGCATCTACTGCGGCAAGGGAGGATCCAGGACCACAACTTCACGCACGCCCTCGAGGCAGTCAAGGCCCTACACCAGGCCGGAGTGCCTATTCTCGCCGGGACGTCTGCCAACAACGAGGAAGGCTTCAAAGTGAGCTTCGGGGAAGCTCTCCACGAGGAACTCCAGCTGCTGAACCAAGCGGGTCTCTCTAACCTGGAGGCGCTCCAAGCCGCGACAAGTGTGCCTTCCAAGATCTTCAAGCTGAGTGATGGCGGCGCCCTCCAAGTGGGATGCAGGGCAGACCTGGTGCTTGTGCAAGGAAACCCGTTGGAGGACCTTGCTGCCTCGGCGCGAATCATCAAGGTCTGGATCCAAGGGATTGAGGTTGCCAGCGGAGGAGCAGGATGAAATGGTAGTCAATGGCTGGTCATTTGGCGGTGAGTGTGTGCGGTTGTCAAGGACGACATCAAGAGTGCCTGGATAGGACTTGTCAGGGTCCTCATCTTGTAATTTCCGCAGAATTGCTGTCGCCTTATTCGACCGATTGACCCAGACGACAAGGTTGTGGAGTTTACCAACTGGACCTCTTGTCCACTCGGTGAAGTCGTCCGCATCCAGGTCCTCGAGTGCATTGCTGTCTTTAATGAAGAGTAGCGCTTTGGCGACAAGATGAAGAATATGCCCGAAACACCGGACCCTTCTGCTGGCCGGATTCTGCCACTGGAGCTTGTGGCCTATCGATTCGACTGCTCCTTCATTGCTTGCGGCGTTATCGAGGATAATGTATCCAACCTTGTTGTTTGCAATCAACTCGAAGTCATCTAACACCTCCATGACAGCGGCTGAGATATTTTCTCCCGTGTGCGCTATGGCGACGTTTGGGAGGCCAAGGACGATCTTCCGTGGCTGGAATGTATCTTCATCGAGAAAAAAAGCATTTATGGAGAAGAACGAATGTCTGTTCCGGGACGTCCAGCCATCAAATGCAATATGAACCTGGCTTCGGCTTCGTGACAGTGTGTGGATGACGCGCGATTTGTATGTGTTGAACTCGTCGATGATCCTAGCCCGAACCGTCTCGTGGGTCAGATTGGCGGAAGTCTCGTGAACCAAGGGGTTCAGGTACTGAAAGACCTTTTGGAGGCCCTTATGCTCCGGTACACGAAATGACAGATTTGTATCGGTGATCCACTGGACAACGTGGCGCTGGAACGTGGTCTTGTCAAATCGAGTAATCAACTCGTCGTGAAAGTCGTCCCTCTTCCGTTTCTTGGCTGCCAAATCATGAAGGGTCAGTTGATTCGGGGGCCGCTCCTGCATATATCGTGTTGCTTTTGATGGATCTGGATGAAAAATATTGTGGGCCTTGCTGAGATGACCTTCAATGTTCCGAGTATTGGACGAGACATAAGCCTTTGGCCGGGGAACGCCATGCTGGACACAGTGACAACAGAGCCATGTATGGGGTCCAGACTCATTGCCTTTGGACCTAGCTTGAACGTCATAGCCGTGAGCCCAAAACCAGCCAGTAACTTGTCCAGTTCGAGCTGAGAGGACCCAATGGCTGCGGACAGCTTGCGATACTGCATCCCAGTCTTTGATGATTGAATGGCTGCTGCGAGACGAGGAATCGTGCATTGGCAATGTTGGGTCTTCGGGACAGGATATTTCCGATATGGTAGCATCGGTTGCGTAACCGAATAAATCGCTTTGAGATGCCATTTGGGCAATGGTTTTGGGTGGCATCAAGGGCGATGAGAATATGCCAAACCAAGACCCAAGCTAAAAAGGGGGAGGGCGTGGGGAAATCGGGAAATGAGAGGGACGGCTGGGGAAGGGATTATCAGAGGCACCGATACTTCGGTGCAGGAGGATGCCATTAGTACCGAGAAAGTACAACTACCTCGCCCAATTTTCACCAGCGGTCTTGGCATCTATCTACATTTCGTCTATCTACCGGACCTCTAGGTAGATAGATAGATGACCCACATGTCCTCTGGTAGATAGATAGATGTAGATCTACATCTACCTACATCTACATTTCATCTACATCGGTAGATAGATTCGCCAGCCTGAGTGGGATTCTCTTACGGAATCGTTCTCTAGCAACAAGACACTTTTTTACAAAGAACCTTCTAGAAGGTCGGCTAATAGCACTTCTCGGAAGACGGCCGGCGAAATATAATTACATTCCCTCCTCAAATGTCATTGTCCTTGGGCGGCTCACTATAGTCCTTCAGGACAGATGGAGGTTGCTATCTAGCAAGGCCAGCGATATGTATCGTTTCCATTATTGTTTAATACCGTTTTCTACATCCTATCTCATGTGCTATCCATCTCGTTGAGCCCACCCCGTGTTGCAAATTAGCGACGTGAACATCTTTCATCGGACCCCTAGCACTGGTAGGCAGTTATCCTTCAACACAGAACCTCCTGACAATATCCACCAACCTCCCTCTCCTACTTCTCGTATCAAAAACTTGTCCGTGATCCAAGTCTTGAAACCATACCACGTCCAGCCCATCACCCTTCCATATTCCATCTTCCCAGTGACTAGTTTCCAATATCCAATCATCTGCGCCTGTCCGCAAAGGGCCAGGTATCTGAGAGGTCAGTACCCTTCGAGGACGTCTTTCAGAATGGAAATGCTCCTACTAAACATGTCATCGTCCAATGACCGCCCGACCAAGATAACTGGTACATCATACGATGCAACGAACATGATTTGAATTTCAAAGACAACCCACTCCCCGGCGGTGCAGCCCATCTACGCGGCAAAAAGCACCGAATGAGATTAAGTGACCATAATACTGTTATTGAGTCGCTAGGAATCGAGGTCTTGGGGTGTGACGAGAACTTGGCCGAGACGAACAACACTGCTGCTCGGGAGGCATTCAAAAACGGTTATAAACATGCCACTACTAATAACACCCAGGCGAGCAAGGAGAAAGCATTTCATCGACAAAGAGAAGGTGAATGCGAGAGTGCACAGGCAGCGGAAACATACATGGGCAAACCGTTTAAACGGTCGAATATTTCCTCAAACGTTTGAACGGTTCAAAAATATTGCAAACGGTTAAACGAACAAATAAACGATTTAAACGAACGAATGAACGATTTATGACGGTGAGAAATATCCACCGCGCCTGCTCTAATACCAGTCGAAATAATGCCCACTATCATCGTCAATGTCCTGAGAGTCACCCTCCGGCCGTGGGATTCCGATTAGACCCATCCCATTCTCATGCAGAGGCCGTATGAGTCCTTGACGCAACCAATTGCCCGTACATTCAATCATCTCGATAGTTTTGCATGTGATTCGTAATCCATCCCATGAACAAGTTCTTCATGCCCCAGAAAACGTCCTCTCCGGCTCCGATGACTCTGCTGGGATAGAAAGAATGCAAATAGCCATGCGGCTAAGTTTCGGATACTGCTTTCTCTGCTGTGGTTGACACCACCACTCCAGAGGCGTACAATCCGGAGGGATATCTGTTGCATCAACGTTGATGAAGCTAGTGAAATCATCCCTAACACTCGCGTTAATAGTCCTAACCTCCAGCTTCTTTGATAGTATCGCGAGTTGATTTGGCTTCTTTGCCAGCGGTGGTGGCATCGACGTGAGGGTGGAGGGATGGTCGCTGGGTTGCTCGTAATTAAATTCCTTTTGCCAGAATGCTGTGGCCGAGGCAATACCATGCGGGACCACCTAATGAATAACCCCACCTAATGCATAACCAAAATTTTCGTCTTCCCATACACAATCCAATTTTTGATCACCCCAAAATCAGCCCAGACTCTCAATTTGTAAATAAACCTTTAGAATATTCTTATAGAAATTTGTTCAAATTTTACTCTCTACGTGGGCTTTTGACCTCCCGCCCGCTGCGTGTGCGCTGGCAGTGTTTTGTTTCTGTTGGAATATCACTAACACTGCCAGGGCTAGCGCCAGGATCGTATGCACCCACGTGTGTAGACCACAGCTAGTAACAGCTGTAAGGGCACGTGCAGGTGCCTCCCTGCTAGATATAGGGCCACTTCGTGGCCCTATTACCTAGCCTAGATTCTGCTCTTTAGACATCAAGTAAAACACCAAGTTAACCATCACGGTTTGACGTCTCACCCGCCCGAAAGAGCAATTGCTATAACAGCAGGATACCTGAGTTATCCAACAGTTTCCATCTCAGATTCTTCACTTTCCTCCTCCGACCCGACACCCACCTCAATCACCGACTTGACCTCTTCATCCACATCAGCCTCTTTTTCCCCATCTTTTGAACTAGGAATGGACTTTTCAGCTGCTAGGGACTCAGCTAGAGCCATGAATCGTCGGTTCGGGTTCGGTACCGCCTTCCTTTTCCTCCCTCGCCGCAGCTGGGCCATCTGCTCCTCAAGCCCAGCAATCCGCCCATTCTGAACGGCCACCTTCATCTCTAAAGCTTCCAGCCCCTTTGCGATCTTTCTGTACTTTCTCCTCGTCGGACGACTTCGGTGTTTGGCCAAATCTCTCACCTGCCGGCTCGTCGTCGGCGTGTCATCTGAGTGCAGCTGAGTAGGGCTCGGTGTCTTGAACTGTTCCGCCACTGACTCCTTGTCTGGCTGGATTTCTGGATGTTTTAGCGCCTTGTGACGGCTTATAGGCCAATTTCCAGTAAACCTCCAGCCGGATAAGATAATCTCTTTTCTCATGCCCGCCTCCCTGGCTTTCGCGTATGCCCGGATAAAATTGACCTTGTCAACCGGCGCAGAATCGGTCAAACTAGCCAGGTTTTGGAGTTCTTTTCGATATTCACCTTTGATGACATTAAAGATCCCATTATCTAACGGCTGCAAACCATGAGAACAATGTGCTGGCAGGTAGCAACAGTACACGTTGTTCAGAAAGCACGTCGCCATCCACCCGTCCTGCGCGCTCATCAGTAATCTTATAGCCGGAGAATCTGCGGTGTAACGGCCAAAAGTCTCACCTGCGCATGGCTCCCATGACCGTCGAGGATGATAAGTCTCGCATCCGAGGCATCTAGAGGCTCTGTCTGGGGTAAATAAACATCTTTCAGCCACTCAAGAGCTATATGGTTGTCGGTCCAGCCGTTCGGCGATGTGATGTAGTGCCAGTCCGCTATCGCCTCAAACTCTTCAACGAACCACTGCTTCTGCAGCTCTTTGCCTTTGAAAATGATTGCTGGTTTCAAAGCTCGACCAGTTGCGGTGACAGCCTCAATAAACGACGTCCAAGCGCGCGACTGGGTGCCTTTCAACAGCGCCTTCTTCTTCGGGTCAGAGCTCCCGATTACGAGGCTATCCAAGCCTTGTGGACAGCTAATTAGCTATGGCCTATCAAAACCCGTTGGGGACTTGCAGACAACGTACCGAAACCAGCCATTATGCCACCCTCGTCCACGTTAACTGTGTTCTCAGGCTTGATCCAGCCGTACTCGGTCTCCCGAATATCAAAGTACCAATTGACCGCTTTTGGTGTAAACCCGTTAAATCTGGAGGCTTCCTGGCGTTTTCCAAGCTTGGTAGATAGTTTTATGTGACGCTTGACGAATCTGGTGGTCCAGTGCTTGCCCAGAGGCTGGTTATCGCCTTGTTGTTGGAGGATGGCCTCGACGCAGGCCCGGAGTTGGCTGTGGGAGAGGGCATAGCCCAGAGACTCCTGCCGCAGCACCCAACGAACGAGGGTCTCCTCTTGGCTCTTTGAAATACGCTGGTGGGCCTGGATACGTTCATTCCTGCTCGCATGACCGGAAAGTCGACGAGAAAGGGTCGGCTGAGGTACTCCTCGTTTCTGGGCCGCCTCGTTCTGTGAAAGGCCTCTATCGGTGATATCTAATATAGCCTCGGCTATGTCATCTTCTGTATAGGTACAGCGACCCATTGCGTAAGTTGTTCTGACGAGTCTGTTGGGTGAAATGTCGAGTTGAATGGATGGAGTCGCCTAGGGTAGATGAAGCGGAATGAAAAAAATTTCAAAGTGCTAGAGAACTGGGCTCCAGGGCGGGACGGAAAAAAATCAAGGCGATTTTAAAGGTTCATGAAATAGACAAGCATTTCCAGGCATTGTTTTATGAGCATCTCCATTCCTGGCTGAATGCGGTGCAATTGAAAATTTGGATTTTGTATGGGAAGATGAAAATTTTGGTTATGCATTAGGTGGGGTTATTCGTTAGGTGGTCCCGCATGGTAGTATCTTCATGCCATTCCTTTGGCCAGTTCTGCTTGATATACGCGATGCGTTTACGGGGATCAAGGAGGAGAGCGGCGGCGTATACGGGAACCTCGTCAGTTAGGCGGTAGTATTTAGAGAGGATAAACCATCCCATATCGATGGCTCGAACCATCCGTTCGTCGGAGTGTTCATCTGACTGATATATCTTCTGATACAATGTTAGTAATCGACTTGATGTGGATAGATTGAAGGGTACCTGTTGTTCTTCGTAATGGAGTAACAACATATCCATCAGCATAAACGATTGTGAGATAGACGAGTCATCTCCCTCTGCATACAATGTTGCTGAAGCAAATGGCTGAAGAAACGTATGTACTTTGCCTAGCAACTCCCAATCTCCGACTAATAGCCGATTGTCTCCGATGGCCTCTTCGTGATCAGACATGAAGGACTGGATTTTGTCCTTCTTTCTAATCGCACGATCAATGACCTGATACCAGGACGACCAGCGGGTACGATCATCCATCCCTAAACGCAGTCCCACTGCCTTATCCCACGCATTCTGGTGGAGGCTTGATGAACTTAGCCACACAGCTGAGCCATGAAGCTTGCGTAATGCAGGGACATTCTCAACGCCGCTAAAGTCGTCAGCCGATATCACGGACGTATTGCTAGCCGTGCTGCCCTTGCGCTTGTGCTTTCTGGACGGCTCTCCGTTCTTTCTCTTTGCTGTATTTCGTTCGGCGGCAGCCTTCTTTCGATGAGAGGCTAAGACCTCGGAAAACTGGGAGAGAAGCTCCTCTCCAGTGACACCGGATGCTGACTCGAGTGCTGCGACTAGAGCCTCTTTAGAAGATGCGAGAAGGAAGGCTTGAAGGGAAAGGGAAAGATTAATGATATGCGCGATACAGCGTATACGACGTCCTTTTGCGTTGAATTTAATCTACTCAATGTCAGCCTATAGCCTAAACTGCGTAGTTAACTAACCTTATGTCTACTCATTAGCTTGCGTTGTATAGACTCAAGACATGTGTCGTTTGATGTCGCGTTGTCACCCGTGTGCCAACCAAGTTTTGACTGTATCCCGTACTTCTCTAAAGTATCGATAACAGCCTGCGCTTGAGCTTCTCCAGAATGACTCTCTGCACATTCTGGTAGAGATAGTACTGCCTTACGAAGCTTGTAGTCTTTATCTACCCATTGTGCACACACAGCAAGTAGAGAATGTCTATGCGGTGATGTCCAGAGGTCTGTTGAGATATGAATCGGACTTGACGCGGTGGTGAGACTGTCCTTGATCTCGCTGCTGTAAAAATCATAGTTTGCTGCAATATATCGGACCATCGTACGCCGTGAGGTAATGAGGGAGTCTTTGATGTACCATCCAGTACCCCTCTGCCGATAAGACCCCTCTACTGATAAGCAAAAAAAAAGTTTCCCCATACAAAATGCCCAATTTCACTTACACGGTGCTTGGCCAAAATTGAAGTTATTTACGTGAAACAAGTTGTGTCTTATTGAGAGTTTCATGCTGTTTCGTATTATGCTATTGTTGCTTACGCTATATGGGCGGTTTGGCCGCATGGAACTATCGCAAAATTTCTATCAATGCCTCCTCCACGAACACTCCTCCCCAAAGCTTGTAGGACTTTTATCTGCGCCGGCCTTCCATAATCGCCTTGAAAAATGGCTCGAGCTTCTTACACAGAGGATGACGTTATTGAAGCAATATTGGATGTCACAGATAACGGTCTCTCGCAGAACCAATCCGCCCAGAAGCACGGCATCCCTCAGCCGACTCTTTCGAACCGATTAAGAGGTGTACCGCCAAAGTCCGAGGTCACCCATCCCGCCCAGCTGTTATCCAAGTCTCAGGAGTCCAGATTAGTTTCCTGGATACTTCGACAAGAGGCCTTGGGCTATGCTCCTTCTCACAGTCAAGTTCGCGCCACCGTCGCTGCCCTCCTACAACAGCAAGGCAGGGAAAAGCCTATCGGCGTACATTGGCTAGCCAGGTTTATGAAACGACATCCGTCCATAAAGACCAAGATAGGAAAACGCCAGGAGGCGTCGAGGTTCAATTGTTTTACCCCGACCGCCGTCAATTGGTACTTTGACATCCGCGAGAGCGAATATGGCTGGATCAAACCTGAGAACACTGTTAATGTTGACGATGACGGCATCATGGCCGGATTTGGTGAGTATTTTGTCGTTTCTTTCATGAGACAAACTAACCAGCTGCCAATATAGGCTTGGATTCCTTAGTTATCGGCAGTAGCGACCCCAAGAAGAAAGCCTTCCTCAAAGGCTCCCAGTCCCGCACTTGGACCAGCTTTCTCGAAGCCGCAACTGCAACTGGTCGTCTTCTGAAGCCGGGGATTATCTTTAAAGGCAAAGAGCTTCAGCAACAGTGGTTTATTGATGAGCTCAAGGAAGTGGCTGACTGGTATTACATCACGTCCGACAACGGCTGGACAGACAACCATATCGCGGTCGAGTGGCTCAAACAGGTCTATCTTCCCCAAACACAGCCGGAAGATGAGTCAGATGCGAGGCTTATCATACTAGATGGTCATCGAAGCCATGTATCTGTTCGTATCCGCCTTTTCCGGGCCACCTGGGCCGGGGATGTCGCTGACTGTGACGGGAGCGTCTGGAGTGCTGGACCCAGGGTGGGGTCGATACGTAACTAGGACGCACGGGGCAGGCTACAGGGACTATCAACGCGTGTACGCGTCTACGCGCCTGCCCGCTTTCTCTTTCCTCTTCATCGTAGTATTCTCGCAATACAGTGGCATTACCTCTTGAGTTGATCTCATCCGGCCCGTGACAAAAGGATTGAATTTAATACTAGCCAGAAACTAGAAACGAGACAAAGCTCGGTTCTTGGAAATTTTGAATTTTGAAGAATGCTGGAATAAAGCGACCTGGCGCTTCTGTAACGGGCTAGGCCCTGCTGGACAAGGCAGTGCCTTGTCCCCTTGCTGGTCAGAGCACTGTTGCTCTGGTGACGACTTCGTCTATTTTTGTCGAAGGACGTTCTGTCCTTTTTTCTCTCTTTCTTTCTTCCTTCCTCAGCTCGAATGTAAAACGCATGAGGACTATATAGCTGTAACTTACACTATTAGAACCCTTCACAGCTTCTAGGAAATGGAGAGTTATGATATTATAATTTCATTAACGTTAGCGCATATTGCCAACCGGGACCCCTTGAGGAACATCAGGACCTAAGAGAGTTTGGGCGCCGCCTAGGCTCACGCACCCCGTGCGTACGGTTGACTGTAACGCAAAGTGTCCCATAACTCAAATTTCAATTGGCATACACTAGGGGTGAATGACGATTGTTGCCTATCGCATATCCATTTTTGGGATACCCCGCTTAATTAAGTTAGTCATACAGCCCATTCTAAAAACATCAGCAGCTCCTACCATGTGTTTTTTTTTTTCTTCCTTGCACTCATTTTCAGATACGTATAGCGATATACGCATTTTTGAAGCTTCTATAGCATGCGATATAGTTTTTTCTCTGTACAAAAACTATCGCGAAAGCTATAGTCAAATGCGCCTTTTGCCCATTTTTCCTCTACGTTGACATATTTTCTGTGCAGGACGCTAACCTTATATCGACAGGTCCGTGCAGAAAACTACCCTATCTGGATACGTACGAACCCAAACGCGCCCCATAGAGCAAGACCGAACCCGATCGAGCTCATACAATGGCGACGACCGTCGATTCCAAGATCAAGGGCGAGGATGTTTCGATATTCAAGTCCCTCGCCGCCGATGACAATTCGCCTATTGTAACGGTCCAAAGTGTGTGTACTTGCAACAAACTATGGCGAGTACTACGAGTGAACTAATCCTAAGGAAAAGGAGAGCGGAACGCAGGGCTGGAATTCTTCCAGCCTGACAAAAAGAAGTCTGCGTTGATCTCGATAGTTGGCTGGGCAACAGTTGGGACTCTTGCCGAGGCCTGATCGGGCCCAGCCCGTAGGGGTCTCGGCTTGAACTCTCGCCTAACCAATCAACGCCGGCACCGAAGACACACACACGCTCGAGAGCGACAGGTCTCAAAAGACGAGTTGTGCAACTAAGGGCGTGGGCAGAAGAGATATCATTGAGCTACGGAGGAAGGCTTCTAACCGAGGGATTGAGTAGGGGTATTTGTACTCCTACATTCCCCTAGTTGCATAGGAATTTTGGTATAATGTTGCATCGGATAGGAAGGGTGCATTGTGATGTGAATAGAAGCTCTTGATTTCTAGCTATTTGAAGGGCCTAAATCAGCCCTTGTATACATGAAGGAAAAGACGGTCTCGTGACCTAAGTCAGGGATCCGAGCCTTCAGGGGCTCGAGCCTGTGGCCTGTCATGAGGGCACAAAAAAGCAAACATGATCCTAGAGTCTGATGATAGTTGTGACATATAATTATCAGGGGGGGGGCGGGAATGCCTTGCGGCATTGAATCTCACCCTTGAAATCTCGGCACCCCTCATTCCGGGCCACTTCCAACAATAGGAGCTCTCTTCATTTCCCCCCTTTCCTTCTTTTCTTCTCTTCTTCCGTAGCTTTAGGATACTCGTTGTAATCGCCCAGCTCGTTGTCAATATACTCAGTTGGAACCGTTACAAAAATGCCTCGACCAGTTATTAATATTTCCCACCTTCGTCAGGAGATTACAATCCTATACGAGGACGATTTAACAATTCAGTCTATTATCGAGTCTCTTTCGTCCGACTATGGCATTGACATTGGTCGCTCAACGCTCTACCGAAACCTCAAGGAATGGGGGCTCTCTCGTCAAGTTAAAACAACAACATCATCAGCTCTACGCGACCGTATCAAGCAGATGTTCTTCCAAGATTGCTTAAAGGATAAGCTTATCCTCCGTCGCCTGCAAGACGAAGGTTATACTATCAGTATAGCCGGCCTACGGAAGATTCGAAAAGAACACGGCATGTTTAGACGACAAGCCCTTGAACAGCTACAAATCGCCAAAGATCGTGCCCGATCATTTTTTGAGGAGCAATCACGGATATCTACGGTGATCCAGAACTATGGTCGTGGTTATCTGTATACGTACATGCGCCAGCAGCATCATACGATCAGCCGCGATGCTCTCTATTCTACGTATAGGGACTTTGCCCCCGAGTCTGTTACTGAGCGATGGGGAAAGGCACGATACCATCGCCGGGATTTTAAAGTCGCGGGCCCAGACTGGGTTTGGTCTATTGACGGGTATGATAAGCTGAAGCAATGGGGTTTCGAGATTTATGCCGGGATCGATGCCTATTCTCGGTATATTACCTGGTTTTACTGCGGGTTTTCTGCCAGTACGAGCTGGAACGTGGCCGTTCAGTATCTTAATGTCTTGACCCAGTGTGGGATGATGCCAAAAGCCTTAAGGTCAGACCATGGAGGCGAAACCTCGTTAATCTGCGGCATCCACTTCTATCTTTCCGGGATTCGGAAGAAGAAGGTCGGGTCACAGCTTATCCCTATGGAATTCCGCGATTGTTGGTACTTTGGGAGGAGTGTTCATAATACGCGGATCGAGAGCTGGTGGCACCGGCTTTATCAAGCTAGATGTGGCTCTTGGAGAGTAAGCTTTATTATTACTATCTTGATATATCTTGGTCGCTGCTAATACCTTTTGATCAGATATACTTCCAATGGCTTACCGAACATGGCCTTTTCGATGGTGGTTCTCTTGCTGATCAAGTCGCTATCCTCTATATATTCATGAACCCAATCCGACGCGATTTGATCTCGTTCGTACATATGTGGAATAGCCATTCTATTCGGCGGCAATCCGGTCGGCCCCATGTCAGGGGCGGTCAGCCAACAGTACTGTACCACGATCTGGATTCAACAGATGCCCGGAATTTCGCGGAAGAGATCCCGCCCGATCGGCTCCAAACCTGCCTTGATCTCTTCCGAGACGAGATATCGAGGCTTGACGACTTCTTACTAGAGAATACTATGTCGATCTGTTCTGATATTATCAGTAATACTATTGGCGTGGTTCCAGAGACTCCATCGAATGCGGAGTATCCCTGGATGGATGAGTATATTCTCTTAAGGTCGAGGCTCCGAGAATATATCCAAGGCAAGTTAACGCCAGCTGTCGAGTTACTAGAGCGCCCGCAAAATGGCCGGGAGCGACTAGCACAAGTGTTGGAGACTCGGGGCTTAGATATAGATGTATTAGAGAACTTGATGGCACAGGGGAGTATAGATAGTGGAGAGGAATAAAGAGAGTAGTCTTGCTCGATAGTAAATATCTAACCTCTTACGGATCAGGGCTTCTGCGAATCTGCGTACGCTGGCGTGTTACCATAGTAAACTCAGGTACATTTGCACCGCCTGCGGAAGTCTGTGCCTTAATCGTATCCTCCGTCTTACTAACCCCAACATTATCTCCCGAACTCTCTCCAATTAAATCCTCGATACGAAAGCCGGGATCATCTTGCACGAATATCTCTTCCTCCAGGAAATCCTCCTCAAACTTAAACGAGGGCTCTTGCTTTATATCAACCGCAACCTTGATGTCCTCCGACTGACCAGGCTGCATACTTAATGTTCGCTTTCGCTTGGCGGTAGTTCTCTTTGCCTTCGACTGCGATGGCTTAGGCTGTTTGGCTAGCGACGACGATAGGGCGTGAGTAGTCTTGCCCCTAGCCGTACGAGTAGATGCTGGAGTGAACGGATCCTCGCTATCGCTTGTAACCTCGTACGAGTATAGAAAGAAGAGGGTAAACTTGAACGGCGAGGCGATCTTGGTATGTGTCGCGTGTAAAAATTCGATTAGTGAGGTCGTGTTATAGATCTCGTGCGGGAAGGAGGCGATGCTCGATGGTGTGTTCGATTGACAGCTTGAGATCAGTTCCCAGTCGAGTCGAACGAAATTGCCGTCGGTCGTAGCTAATCGAACAAGGCTGTTCACGAAGTCGGCATGACTCTCGTATCGTCGGGCAGGATCGGTAACGAAACAATGTGTAACCTTATAGGCGAGATATGGACTGCCCGCCTGATATTTCTTTGACTGCAGTAACCCCTGTGATATGTCCTTATAACCCCCAGTATAGAAGAATATAGTGAGATCGAATGGCTGTGACTTGGGCAGTTTCCGTGTTGCTTGGGCATGCTGGTTGCGGCTCTGATTCCCCTCGTTAATTGCCGTTGTTAGTTGATCGGATGGTAGTCGAGGTCGTGCGGTCGGGATAGTCATAGACGAGGCCGGGGCATGCTGGGACGTGTCCGATAGGACATTACGAGATGGGGGTTGGCTCTCATCTGTAAGATCGATCGTGTCGACGACGGTTCGAGGCTGTGAAGATCTTTGTGCTTGAAGGGGGGGAAGGTCATCTCCGCAATACATACAAACCCGCCATTGCGGATTTGTTCGACGGAGAATAGAATGAAGATAATTCGTACGCGGGCAAGAATCAGAAGGCATCATTAATAAAGTGTAGTTAAAGTAGTAATTACAAAAATCTGCGTACGCAAATTCTTACAGCTTAAATAATCTGCGTACGCATTTGATTTGTCCTACACCGATAAGCGCTACAGTGGGTCCGATTTAATAACGACACATTCCGAGTCAACCCGGTGTACTAGTACCTTCACTAAATGAAGGGCGCATTTCAATCTGCTATTATGCATTTAATTAAATTTCAATTAAATAGTAATATATATCAATTTGAAGCCCTTTAATCATAGATTCTTATTATACATTCAATACCTAGTATAGTAGCCGTTGGCCTGAATGACAGCCGCAAGCCGGGAGTGCATGGATTTGACTAGGTTATAGACCACTTCATCTTCAATTTGCGGCCAAATCTCAATCGCGGCATTAATAAGAGCCTGTTTTGATGCCTCATTCTTAGGCATGTAAGTAAGTTCCGGATACCTCTTACAGATCCTCTCTTTCAGTATTGCCCATAGATTTTCAATGGGGTTGAGGTCAGGGCTGTACGGAGGCCAGTCTATTACCTCCGCCCTCCGACTCTCACACCATTCATAGATCCAGTTACAGACGAGGCGACTCGTAAATAGGCTCGAATTATCGTGCTGGAAGAGGCTGTTCCTTGTGACAATACGAGGAAGGTGCTGCTTCAAGCACTCGAGCAGGCGGCGTGCCGTTACACCACCACGTTCAGATTCTGGATCTCCGTAAAGTGGCACCATCGGCAGCCTCCTGCGGCAGTTGAAGGCGCTGAAGAACATCTGTGAGTGGCGTGTAGGCGTGACCCGGGTCTGAACATTATCTCTGAATAGTCTCTCATACTAGGAATTATTAGAAGAGCCGCAATCGCAAACGAGACACATACCGGTTTACAGAACACTCAAGTGCGTCTCTGACCCTCGCCGCGAGCTACGATTGTTTCATCAGAGAAGGTTCAACGGCTCCAAGATTCCTCAGACTGGTTGATATATCGATGAGCAAACCGTAGACGTTTTCTCGCTGTCTCTGGGCTTATGAACGGTCGTAAAAGTGACTGGAAGTGCATGATCCCTTCCCGCCGGAGGGTGGAAGTTAAAGTCTTAGCATGACAGCTTAAACCGGCCTCTTCGATAAGCTCACTAATGACAATGTGAGGGTCTCTTCCTATCACTAGTAGCAACCGCCTCAAATCCCTCTTTGTAAGCTTGTGTGGACGGCCGGGTCTGGGTTGATCCCGGGCAGATTGTTGTTCTTGATACCGGCGTACCACACCGTAAATTGCGTGCCGACTTACGCCCTCCTCACGGGCGATCCGGGCGGCTGATATGCCCGAATTGTGTCTGCAAACGATCCTCGTTCTCTTGTGAAGAGAATGATGTGGCTTAGGAGACATTTGGACTTAAATTGGAAGCACAATGTGTGGTTGAAGTTGATGATGGTTTTGGTGTAGGTCAAGGGAAAGCGGGGTACGGAAAAGTGTGTCGGAACTTTTTTCCCCCCACTGTAGATGTCGCATATCACTACTAGGTTCGTGCGACTGGGAATGAAACGCGGCCCGTACTTTGGGGTCGTGTATCCGGTTTCACATCCGCCTTGTCGCATCAAGGATTCCAATCCTAACGAAATGAGCTGAAATGACTGTGCCCGAGCACATGGCTGTTCAATTTCTTTTGTTCTTTAGATAAATTCTCATCAATCGACTGGTGCCATCAATGATCCCTATGGAACCAATTGTCTGATGCTAGATCATTCTCGTCTGGCGATGCGTGATTTTCCTTCTTAGCCGCTGCTCGCCGTAGTAATTCCTCCCCTAGAGCGCGCCATTGCATTGGCGTAATTGTACTAGTAATATCCTCTGACTCCTGCCTCTTGTTGCGGCGTTGACTCTTGGTATGCCCTAGACTCTTGGTCAGCGTCTTGTGTACGGAGTATACTCAGAGAAATAGTAGCTACTTACGATGGAACGAACAGGTAATCCCGCGCGACGAGTATGCGCAATTGGCGCATGCGCCAGTAGCGATACTCCTCTCAGTGTAGCATCCCTGGAAGATCCCATTGCCTCTGGCACAGTGATGACAGGGGTTATCCCGCTTTATCCCGTAGACAAAGATGAGGATGGCATCGATATTTTGCGTACGGGTCAAATCAAGCTTGGGAATAGATGACCGGCCTTGTCTTGACCTAGTATTCAGCTGTAAGGGTCGGGGAAGGCGATATGGCTCCTGGAACTTCGAGACTTTATGAGGTCGTATTAGTTGCGCCTTGGCTAGAGCCCAGGATGTCAATTCGAGAGGATCCGTAGGCTGAGGAGCCGTAGTCGGGATAGAGGGGAGGGATGAGCTGGATATTGTTGATGACATGGCTGATGTAGTGGTTAATTGGGGATTTGGTTTTGATGCGGGTCTTACGAAGCGGAATTCCATTATGAGACCATCGAGGTTGGGACTTCATAATATGAATAGGAAAACGTTAAAACGGGATTATTCGATATTTGTGGATACGGTAGGGTACCCCTATTGAAGGGTTTTGAGTTATGGGACACTTTGTCACGATGTGTATTTGGGTAGCAGGGCGTGTATATGGCGTGTGCCTGCTATAGCAATATCCTTCTAGCTATTTTAGCATAAAGGGTGTACAGGGACTCAGAGCGGGGACTTGACACAATCAAGAACATACACACACCCAATCAGGTGCCACACTCGACAAAAGCTCGTAACACACTTTGCATTACAGTCAACCGTAGTGTGCTACACTGTAATTCAGCATGGGGGTATTGCTGACTCAGTATTTGGACATGGTCGCGTCATCCGAAAAGGGTTATGCACCTCATGTCCTACCGTGCAACCGTACCTTGGCCGCGCACTTCTCCCTCAACTGCTTCTCGCTCCTCGGCCGGCGGAGAGGGCGTACTTGCGAATTTCACAGCACCGGTATACAGCTTGCGATTAAACGTGCAAATTATTGGATTCAAACCTCTGAATAATCCTCGCAAACTGGCGCCACACCCCATCGGAACTTTTATCAAGCCTACCAGTATAGAGTGCCAACAACGTCGACACTTATGAAAGACCCTGGCGAAACATCGCTCTCCAAGCTTCTCTCGACTTTGATCTCGACGCCTCATCCAACGACATATGTCTTCGCTACCTTCAGCGACCACTCCGCGCTTCCGCGCGTGGCTGAAATTCAGCTCTTCTTTCGTGAAGCCGAGGGAGTAACGGTCATCACAACGCTGGAGTATGCGACGGCGCAGAAGATAAACTACTTCTTTCCTTGCAGGATGATCACTCTCAACGTCACATCAAGCCTTGAAGCGGTGGGATTCATGGCCGTTCTAGCAACGAGACTGGCTGAAGCGAACATAGGCGTGAACCCTGTGAGTGGGTTCTACCATGACCATTATTTGTACCGGTCGAGGAAGTAGACGAAACGGCGAGCGTCCTCAAGGTTCCAAACCACTTAATTCAATCAACCGAATGCCTCAGTTGCGTTGAATTGACCTCATCAACGGTTGTCTCCAGTGGAGTTGGTCAACTGCAGGTCAAATTGAGTTGAATCGACACCGGTTGAAGTATGTTCCTCTCCAGGCGGACCTATTTCCACCCTCTCTCTTCCGCCGTCGTTTCTTCGGATCTCCTTGTTGTCCATGATATATCCTCCGCCCCCTCGTCGCCACTCATGTTCTCAGCAGGAAGAAGTAATACATCCAGATCGTCGATCACCCCAGCCCGTAACCACGGCCGCAAGACTTGACACATCCATAATCTCAGCATCGAGCCGACTCCGCAGAGGCGTTACTATACGCCCTACCGCTGCAGATAACCTCTCACACTCTGCTGACATCGGCTAAACCGTAAGGAAATCCAGCGCCGTTCGTGAAAGACGGGGATATCGTCGTCTACGCTCATGCCAATACGAAATTGGGTCTCTTATTTCGTTATCCCCGTCCTCCCACGACGACTGCCATAATTCGAGCTCGTCAATGTCCTCATCAATGCGGTCTGATGAAGCTTCCCCTTTCACCACACTGCATCTGGGGGCCGTTCGACTGCGCTCACAATACGCTTGAATGGGTTGTAGTACTTCCTCTGCCGCTTCGCAGCGGGTTGGTCGGCCACCGGACCTCGTACAATCTGGAGATGGCGATATTCCGTTTCCCATACTTCTCGGACGATATGCTTCGCCTTCGTGGCCCACTTCGTAATATCCTTCCACTCGTTCTCGAAATATCCCCATCGGAAAGCTTGGTGCAGCGCTAAAGCCGTATAGTAGATTGGTGTCTCGTCCAGTCCGCTATCCGTACTTGGGCATTGTAGAGGGAGCTCTACCCACTCCTGATTGGTCAATTAGATCTTATCATTTGATAAGATTGTAAGATTGTGGATGCTGAAGTCCTTGAGGAGTCGTCTAATTTTATTGATTTTGCTCAATATATATTGTGGTGACCTCTCACGTGAGTTCAGATGCTACTGAACATGCTGCCTGCTACTGCCTGCTACTGCCTGCTACAGCCTGCGCTAGCTCGGCTACTGCCTACCTGCAGCCTACTTGGCACTACGTTGAATAGTTCACTCCTTTGCATATATATATAGCTAGAAACCTTGGCAAGGAATCAACTTAGTTCTCATCTCCTTCCCTGCCTGTTACTACCGGCATCCACACCAATATATTGTTCTATACTCAATCTTTATTATATAGATCTCTAACCATGCCTTTCCCACAGGATTCATTATCCCTTACCGTCCCTACAACGCCCTCCATGCTGAGCCTCTCCTTGCCGGCGCCCAGTGTTGCTTCTAGTGCTCCTCCGAGTATTGCCTCGCTTCCCGCCGAGAAACTTTTAATCTGGACCTTTCGATATGCCAGAGGTTCGGAGCCCGAATTCAGGCCAAAGGAGAGATCTGATCCAAGTGGGAAGTCCTCAAGTAAACGCCTACATTACTCTGTCGCTTGTTGGGATAATAAGAAGAAGAGTTGGAGTATCATATATACATTAGGAGCGAGAGATTAAGGACTTCATTGATAAACACCCCGAATGCGATAACTTTCGACTTAAGGTGTTTGAGTGGGATATATTACTTACGCGTATAGAGAGGTTTCTCTCTGTATTTGCTAGTGGTATACTATGGGTTGAAGGCAGTGAGGCTTCATTGTCCCAGAGCCTTACCCTGATGGATGCTATCCTCACCTTCTTTGAGGATCAGAAGGTTTATCCTATTTCATCAAGATAATGCTTAAAGCTGATGTTGCATAGGTGCTATATAAATCAGGTCCAGAGAAGGACCTCCGCATGGTTCATTCTATTGAGATGCGCTGGTTTATCCTTGATAAATACTACGCCCTGGTTGAGTCAACGCCAGTATACGCCGCCGCGATGCTTCTCGATCCCTCGAAGCGGAAGCATTATCTTCTTCAGAACTGGCCTGAAGAGTGGCATCAGAAGACTATTGATGCTGCTTATTCGATCTGGCAGAAGTAATACGCGCATCTCCCTCATGAATCACTCCCTGCTGCTGCTGCTGCTGCTGCTGATATCGAGACGTCTCATCCATCCTCGAAGAGGGTAGAGGATGAATTAGACCGGTTGAAACGTCGTCTAAGAGTTCAACCTACTTCGCAAGAGGATGAAGATACGTTTATGGCGTTTATTGAAGATAAAACTATTGATCTTGATGCTCCAAAGACAACTCCTCTTCAGTGGTGGTTAGTTCCAGAGCAGCGCCGGCGCTATCCTCGTCTCCACCGTATGGCCATCAATATCCTCTCAATCGCACCCTCATCTGCTGAACCAGAACAACAATTCTCGGGCGCACGCCGTACACAGAGCTGGGATAGGCTTAGGTTATCGCCAAAGAACGTCCAGAGGTTAGAGTGCATGGCAACTGGTTTGCGAGGAAGCTCATCTCTTCGGAGGAGCTGCTAGAGATGATTGTAGAGGCTATGGAGATGGATGATGAGATGGATATTTATTTCGATATGAAGATTGAGATGTATATATAAAGAGGCATATTTCGAAGAATTGAGCATATATGCAGCATCTACCTTCCCTACCTACCCTATCGTCTACCCACCAATCTACCCACTACTCTACCCACCAATCTACCCACTACTCTACCCACTACTCTACCCACTACTCTACCCACTACTCTACCCACTACTCTACCCACTACTCTACCCACTACTCTACCCACTCTACCCGGGTAGGATAGAGGAGACCCCTCCTCTACCCTGGGTGGGGTAGAGAAGTGGGTAGAGCCCCCTCTACTCTACAATGCCCAAGTATGGCTGCTGGACCTTCTCCTAGGACACTGCGAAAAGTGGAAGGTATACGGCTAAGTTTTACATCTTCTGCTTTATCTATAGCTTATACGGCATGCTAATCAGCTAATTAGGCCCACTACTCGCAGCCGAGCAATCGCGATGATCGTATAATTCACTCTATCGATATGTGCTGGTTTATACTCGATAAGTATTACACTATGACCGAGGATGTCCCCGTATATGCCGCCGTCCTCCTTCTCGATCCTTCTAAACGCAAGAGCTATATCGAAGAATGTTGGCCCGAGGAATGGCGCGAGGGCGCGTTTGCCGCCGCCCGTAGTCTCTGGAAGGAAGAGTACAATCACGATGTCGAGATACAGCTCTCAGAGCAATCCTTGGCTGTGCCTGCTTTTTTAAAGCGAAAGAAGGATACGATGCTCTCAAAGATGCGCTTAGAGCTACGAAATAAGACGGTGGCGAGAGCACGGGGCAAGGATGATTTCGATAGCTTTATCTCAGAGGCTCCTATCGCACTTGCAGAGGGTACTACGCCCGGCCCCCTTCAATGGTGGTGTAGTGAGGACGTTCGTACAGCGTACCCACGGCTTAGCCGTAGGGCTATCGATATCCTGTCTGTACCAGCAGAATCAGCAGAGCCAGAGCGGACCTTTTCGGGGGCTAGGCTCACAGCTAGATGGGATAGGCTACGATTACTGATTGAGAGCATTGGGAAGATTGAGTGTATCGGCAACTGGCTGCGAGAGGGACATATTAGACCCTCAGCTGAGGGCGGGATAGGCCTCAAGTGTGATCCAGAGGCTATAGAGGGTGATACATCATAGCGTACAGGTCATACGGGGGCGATTGAGAAGTTTTCGGGCTATATAGCTACATCAATCAATTCCTCTCACTTCACTGCAGTAGCTTAGCATCACGTGAGCCGTTATATGAATATGCATAGATATGTTATATGAATGTGTGTTGGAACATCGCGGCCAAGATACATACAAGCAGCAGATGGGATGCGGCAGGTGGTATATGCGCCCACCTGGAAGCGATAAGGGGACTGCCTTATCGGCCTATGGGGCACAGATCCATATCTCCCCACTGCGCACCTGCTGGCTAGTTAGATGATACAACAACACAAGATCCATCAATACGAAGCCTAAATACAGCACTATTTCGGCTTCAACCAGTGGTTCGAACCCTACCCTTGTGAAACCTACAATGTGTTTTGCTAGATAAGTTCAATATAATATGAATATACAAAAAATAATATTCATATAGCCACGTATGGTTCACTTCATCAATGGTGATAGGAGCACGCAGATGCTCTTGTGGAAGGGCCGCTATGTCCTTGTTGAAGGTAGAGCGGACGTCATTGGGAAGGGTGCCGCATTACTTGACCTCCATTAGGCTTGCTTTTGGTTCGGACGTGATGCTAGATCTCCATCAAGCTTGTTCAAGTCACGGACGCGATTCTAACGAGGTCTTGCTGCGACGCGCCTGGCAGGGGACTTACAGCACCATTTCCTATTCAGATCTTAGTCCAGAGACGACGTCTCTTAACCCTTGCTTAGCGCATTAATCCCTGTCATTTGACTGTCCCAACCTGACTGTCCCGAGCCATTCCGGAGTGTGCCGGAGATATCACATTCAAGGGATGACTAGAACACAGGTAGTACACACCTATTAACCAGCGCGTCCGTGCGAGGCTCTTGACCCATCCAGCGGTCGGCAAGTGCCGCTGCTGAATGCCAAGTGTCTAGCTAACTTTAGCAACCTCTGATCTACATTTTTGTCAAGTTGCCAGTTCGCTACGTTCAGGTCTCGAGAATCCTCACCGTGTCTTGCACCCTATGCCAAAGAGCTGCTGACGGCATTCTGTATGAGGGGGGCTCTGTGAATCCCCATGCATCTCCTTCCAAGGCCGATTCTTATCTTCCGAGATAGCTCGCGTCGTCTGTGGCGAGACATCGCATATGGCCTTGAGCATCCTGTTATGGCGACCCCGTGGTGAGCGAGTTATCCAGCAGCGCTACCCAGCGCCAAAGCTCGGTGAGTATAACACTACCTGTACTCGGAACACGGCTTGTGGACTGTAATGATCAGCGTTCACGTTGCCTGCCCCTTTTTGCTAGCTTCTCGTCATAAAACATGACGGGTTTCAAGACAAGGGACCAATATCCATGTCTGGGGCGATGGAAACCTGAAACCATAATCGTCCGGCAGGACCAGCCACATAGAGCAGTGAAGCTGCCGCCAAGGGCAAATAGAACCATGCTTTTGGGAAAGATGACTCTGCTCTACCGCCATTGGTCGAATTTTCTCCCAAATTACCGCGCTAAAAGTGTCGGGCTAGGTTAGCCACAAGCCACTATCACCATCATCCTTTCACCGGGGTTTTCTGCACAGTCAAGGTGCTACTCATATTTTGATAATTGAGTAGCTCTGCGGCGGAGTGTCGTCTTCTTTTCTCAGTTGGCCGCAGGTGATTTGTTTACCAAATAGTGCCCCTATATTGCCTACGATATCCTGCGTGGTTTCATTTCTTCGTACCGCCGCTATCCCTTTCCCCAAGGTGGAGGGCGACGATGCATCTCTTGGGACGAGGATGGAGAATCGAGGAACACGTCGCGGGAGCGCAGAGCCTACGGGATCTTATCATCATACGCGACAAAGACAACAATAACGGCAACGGCAGTGGCAATTCGAATAGCCGCAGCTCACAGAGTGGACAACCAGGTCCAGATGGGAACCTCACGGCTCCTCCTGGTCGAGCCAAGAAGACAACAGAGGCACCCACATCACCCACGACCGAATCCAGGGCGCCAGATATTCCCTCCAAAACGACCATCTCTCCGAAATCATCCGAGCCGGGTCTGCCTGCTCCCAATCCTACCACTTCGACGGAAGCATCACAGACAACACTTCCTTCCCCACCGGAACCACTGGTAACAAGCGCTCGCATCGCAAGCACCGAAATTTTGCCTCTGGAATCTACACCTCTGGAAACTATCCAACGGGACACTGGCCCTACTGCATTCTTGCCTCCCGCATTCTCGGCTTCAGCAGATATAACTACTCAAGATGTAGCTCCACCGCCTTCTACCACATTGCCTCTGGTGGCTCCAATGGGACCGAGCTCATCAACCTCATCGCTACCCACGTCGACAATTGGGCCCACGTCCACAGACCGGCCACCCAACTCCATCAGCTCCATCCCCAATGGTAACAGACAGCTGAGCAGTACAGCCGCAATAGCCATAGGGGTCATAGGTCTTACTCCTATTCAGTTCTGTTTCCCTCTCAGGCCACCTAGGCTAACCCGTTCGCAGTTGGTCTCCCTGTTATCATCGCCCTGATCTTCCTAGCGTGGAAATACCGAAGCTATACGGCCCGGGCCTACATCGTGAGCCGATTCCGAAGGGTGAGAGAGCGAATGCAAAATTCCCAGCGCCATGCCGCACGAAGCGATCCTTCCATGAGCGAGTCACTTCTCGGCAATGAAACAGATATCGAAACCGGCAGTGACATCGACTACGCTAAGCCCCTGCCGTATTGGGATTCCCATCAGATCGTGACGCTGCCACAAACCACGCCAATGGCCGTCGAGAGGCCGCGTCCAGTCCTACACCGATCCGTTAGCCGGTTGATGCGTCCAGAGCGTAATTCCATTCGAAGGGTGAAGGCAGTCGAGAACTCTCTCATCGAGGTTTCTCAACCTCCTCCCGGGTTTGCAGGCGTCCCCGAGCTGATAGCAATTGAACAGGGCAGTAGAGCTCTAGGTGGCGATAACAATATACCTCTTTGCCACGTCCAAGGAGTCGCAGAAACAATACGGCCGCAGTCTGAAGCGGCATCAACGACAGCTGACGCGCACAGCGCCACATCTGCTACTTCAAGCCCTACATTCCGGAGTGCGGGTGACCGACGTACAAATCATTCCGGCTGGTCCGAGTGGTTTCTGCACCGCAGGTCCGAGGCTAGGCCGATATTGGCGGTGGTTGAACACAGCAGCAGCGCACCAGCTAGGGACAATATACCCCCATGCTTTGTTCCAGACGTCGCAGAGCCGACATGGCTACAGTCGGACGCGACGTCAAGAGCTCCCGACAGGCAACGGCGCAGTGCTATATCTGCCACTTCAAGTACTACAAGCTGGAGTGCAGGTGACCGATACACAAGTCACTCCGGCTGGTCCGAGTGGTTCCGAAATACCGCGCCCGAGGCCGAGCTCCAACCAGGTATGAGACGACGCAGTAGTGTGAGTAGTATGGGGGGGGTAAGCATCGCCAGTAGCGGAGTGCTCTCGCCGGCCTTTAGGAGCTGGCCGATAGCACCGCCCACTCCAACGACGGCGTCCATTGTCGGGGTGACAGCGGACGGGGGTCAGGAGACGAGAAACGGAGGGAGTTCCACCGCCAACTCAGTCTTGTAAACTCGTCGACACTGGCTCTCTTAAGTCGGTAGAGCTGATTGTTGAAGGAAGTGTTCATTCTGCGAAAGCTTCGATCGTTTGTATGCAGGGTATATACGGAGACGGGATCGTGCTTGACTGAGTCAGCTCGTGCTGTGACGAATTCAGTCGGTTTTGCAGGCTTGGGTCCTAGTCGCAACGCCGGAGAGTATCCAACGTTTGATGTGTAGTGAGTGAAGCCTCTTGTCAAATGCCACGTTGTACTTCCCTTAAAAAAAGAAAAAGTGGGGGGCCACGTGGGAGGGGACCATTTGGTATGTCACGATCCACTGATAACTGGGGCGTCAGCATGGTATCTCATGACATGCATTCATCCTACCAAGCCCATCCCGTTCCGAAGCCCAGCCTATCCTATCCTTTCGTCCTCACATACTCATACACACATTCGTCATCCACGAATGCCTCTTCCTCCCTATCCCAACACAACTTGCTGATACGCCACTCCATGACGATCGTACAACCGCGATAGCAACCTCGTCAGTAGCAGTTCGGCTCTTGATTTCGATTTTAGCTGCGAAAGACTTTCTATGAGGGGTTCTTCTTGCACTAACGTTTTTACCCCTCTTTTGCTGCTAAAACGGATGCTGTTCCAGAATTTTGTGGCCAACTTAGCTTGCTAAGTTGTTCGCCATGGAGCTTGCTCCACATGAATCAACGGTTAGAGGAAGTATTCTATGAATCTTCCCCCATAAAGGACAAAAGAATATTCAAAATATAGATGAGTTTATATTTACTGATACTTGGCCTTTTTTTTCGTTGAATGGCATGAAATTGGCCATTTTGGGGGGGGGGTTAGAGATCACACTGGTGACGAGGAGGCCGGCTACGGAAGGCCACAAGGGGCAGAGTTCCAAAATTCAACTTTTCAATTTTTTTCTTACTAGGGCAACCCCAATGTGCCATTATCCTTCTGTTTAATCACATCTAGGGGATGCATATCACTGTAAAGATAAAATATCACTCAACAGGGAGAGCCCATTGTCGTGACCCTAATTTAGTTATGGTTGCTTGAGGCAAATATTACGTTCGGCCACAAACGTGGCCATTTGGGAACGAAGTTCATTCATCATCCTTCTCTTACATAATGGATACACCTTCATCCCCTTCGACAGAGTATTGTCCCAAAGACCGCAGCCGTCATGTGGATATACGTACGAAGTTCCCTGGGGCCCTTTATTGCCCACATTGCGCTCAACGGCTCCCTACGGCTTCATCATCATTTGGCCCAATTACCCCTATTTCTATCGACCTCACAGTCGATTCACCTACTTCCCAATCAACAGCCCAACGAGGCAACGCGATGACGATTCCTTCCCAACGATCCCGACCGAGACCTGATACCTATCAGAACGCTACGAATCTAGCTATTGAAAGCCGGTCAAGGAGCATCGCAGCTACAAGCCATACGGCTAAGATTGTCGTCGAATTGCACGCTTCGTTTTGGTCGTGCGATGGGTATTATGACAATGTCCTTGACGGTGTTGAAACCCCAGTATACGATAAGACGGCAAACCTCGTTGGAAAGCGTACAGGAAATGTTGAGATCGTTCTCGGGGCAAAGTTTCCTTCTCATGCCGCAATGATAGAGTTCATTGTCAAGCAGTGTGACAAGAGGCTTGCAGTTAAGGAATGGAAGGTCGTTCATTCCGTAGTGACTCAAACTGCCACCTTTGGACCCGTTGAGTTCTCCGATGCCCCGTACGAAACGACCTCGTTTGCGGACCTCTTTCGTGTGGGCAATATCTCGCTTGCCCCAAAGCGCGATACGGTCCATTTGACCTTTTGGTACTTCAATGTAAAGCCTCGGCCTGATATTGAGTCACCAATGCCGTCAAGAGCCGTACGTGGTCACAAGCGAGCGATTGATCGCCTACCCTCTGATCCAGAGTCAGAAACCTCGGCGAGGAGCTCTAGCAAACGCAAAGCCTCACGTACGGTAAAGTCAGAGCGCGTATCCCCAATTAAGAAGGAATCAAAGCCACGAAAGCTATCTCGTATACCGGTAAAAGAGGAAGCTGAGACCCGCTTGGAGTTGGAGGGCAAGGATGATATTCAGGCTGAAATTCAGGTTGAGCTTTCGGGTGAAGATGACGCGGATACGGCTACTTTTGAGGCCGTCCTTGACGATCCATTCGCGAGTGATATCGATGAACACTCGGAGGCCCAGGCTCTCTCACCTCAGAAGAGGCTTCCTGTCCGGATTGGTAGGGGAAAGAATAAGAATAGGGATTAGTTTCAGTTCAATTGGTACAATTGGTTATGTATCTAGTCGTATAGTTGGTCTCCCTCACCCCAGTCAATCTCTTCCTCCTCAATGCGTTCTAAAAGCGAAGCAGTATCGATATCGTGAGTGGCCAAATGATTACGTATGCGGTCTAGGCCACCCGTAGGCGTCTCCAATAATGCCAGCTCTGGCTGCTGCTTACTCCTAATGTACTGCCGTAAACGATCTCGTAGGAATAGATACGCTGAAAGCTTGGGTTGCTGTGGCGGATCTCTTGGCAGATCTTCCTGGCCTCTAAGAATGCGATCACAGATAGCTATTGTATCTTCTGGCAAGTAGGCATCAAGATCAATACGGTCCCCGTCGAAGATATCTTGGATCGTTTGTAATCGATCTTGAGGGATAACCTCTGCAAAGCTCTCAACCTGCCGTGCGGTAGGCTGAAAGTAGAGGGTCCATGGCTGCCCAGGAACCACATGCGGCCTATTGCGCTGTTTGCGAATGTAGTGCGAATTCCACGTAAGTACGAAGTCGGCAAACTCAGCCCGCAGGATCGGCATGAAGAGATAGAGCATTGCAATACGGTCGGGTAGGGAGTCGTTCGAGAAATGGCCAAGTGCGGTAATTTCACTAAAATACTCCTAGATTCAGGTTAGCATACGGTCGAACGGAGTGATAATACTACATACCCGCCAGAATTTAGCCCTACCCCTACTCAATCGAAGCCACCAGCTCTCAATCTTTTCGTTATGCGTGCTTTTGCCATAGATCCAGCAGACTCGAAAGCGCACATCTTGTGGGATACCTTCCCGTGCGCGTACGCGGGTCTTCGAAAGGTAATAATGTGCTCTAGCCATAAGGATTGTCTCTTGGCCGCGGTCGGAACGGATGATATTTGGCATGGTTTTCCGCTGCGAGAGAACATCGAGATACTGCGCAACAACGCTTCGTGACGTACCAGAGGATATGCCCACGTAGAACCACGTAATAAACCGTGAGTAAGCGTCAATGGAGGCATAGATCTCAAAGCCCCAGGCCTTCAATTTATCGTACGCATCAAGGGACCAAATAAAGTCGGGGCCTGGAGAAGTCCATCCAGTTCGGCGATATCGCATCGTATTCCACCGTTCGGTAACACAAGTAGGGGAAAAGTCGCGAAAGCATGAGTACAGGGCTCGGCGGCTCAAGATATGATGATTTCGACGGACATATACGTAGAGTAGTGTGCGCCCGTAGGTCTCAAGCTTGGTGTGTAATTCGGACTCGTCTTCAAAGAAACGGCGCAATTCGTGAAGTCTCTCGCTAGTCATCTCAGGGGTTTGACGCCGCCAAAGGCCAAGGTCTCGCCGTATCCGTGAGAGGCCAGTCTTTGAGATAAGAAAGCCCTCAGAGTGAAGCTGCAGAAGCATGAAGTGATCGTTCAAGACCTTGTCAAAGAATAGGTCTTTAATACGCTCACGTAGTTGTTCAGAGTCTTCCGTATACTGCCTCATGGAAGCATTCCAGATCTTCAGGTTGCGATATACAGTCGTACGTTGAACTTCGATGTGGAATTCGTTAAAATACTACGTCACCCCATGCACATTAGAGCGGCGATAGGGTGCATGGGGTAGCCTCAGCCGAAGGCTGTGTGTCCGCAGGCCGGGAAGCTATTACTACTACTGCATTATCTACGTACTGATCCATTGCCATGGCCATTAGGTTCTTCGTGTTCCCAGCAGATTTCCTTTTGCTGATGAAGTCGCCCGCCGGTCTCTCCTCGCCATAGCGGGCACAGACAATGGAAATTATGTTCATTATAGAGCTCCCGGGAAGTAGATTTAGGACCCATTACCTAATAAAAAGGAGACACGTAGAAGCGTTAAAGCGGACGAAATGACTATCTTCAGCCAAGTGTAACGTAAATAAATCATCTTCTGAGTAAACAAATGGTGACATGGTGTAGAGGTGCCTGGACCCACTTCTCTAAAGCCGTCAGCCAGTTGTCGAACGATTTGCGGCTAGCAATACAAAACTTAGACCAATCAGAGCTCGAGAAACTTATTACCCTTGTCTGCACCAAACCCTCATTATTCTGGAAACTTAAGAACTGATGTAAAGTCAGCCTTCGGCTGAATTAAGGCGCTGTACGATTTGTTTGAGCGTGAGACCGTCGTCGTTTTTCCATTGTTGAATCTGAAGGCGAAATGGGGATATATCCATTGAATGGCGACCCCTAGGCATCTTGAACCGTATGTTGCCGTACGTAGTCAAGTGTAGGCGTAAGGAAAGAGACGAAGTCTGAGTTGAGATTGCGCGATTTAATTTTGGAAAAAGGTGTGTGTTACGTTTGTGATCGTATGGCGCCAAATTGCGTCATGCCCAATATGTTTAGCCTCACTTGGTCAGACCCACAAGATTTTGAACAAATGTCATAAGTTAAGTGAAACACAAAAGCATGGATCCAAGAAAACCTGATTTCAGACTCTAGCTAAGAAAGGGGTATCATAGTTCACCGTACGCCCTCGTGCGCGAATATACGCGAATGTATTCTGCGTTTCCTAGTAAATCAAAAAGAAATTTTTTAACTCAAAAGAGCGAAGTGACTAGGCGGACTACGGGGCAAAAAAAAAGAAAAAAGAGTTAGTAGAGGCTCGTACTTTTACGTATTGGGTCAAATACCTTAAGCCGACTTCGAAGAGGTGCCTTTCTTGTGCTTCTTGCGGTTGGTAGCCGCCTTGAAGATCTGCACAAGCTTCTGGCAGGTCTTGCGGTCAAGGCCTTCGAACGGGTCCGTATCATCACTGTCGGAATCGTCGTCGTCGTCGTCGTCGCTAACCTTGCGCTTGGTACCACGCTCTTGTGGTCAATCAGTATAGAAAATGAGAACGTATTGCAGCGTACTTACTCGTGAAGGAGCAGGCGGCGCCAGATCGGTTCCAGTCGCAATTGGCGCAGGCCGGGGTCCCCTCAGCGGCAATGCGTCCCTTGAGGGCCCCGTTGTTCTTCGTACACTTGTCGCAACGGTCCGTACCCTCCCGTTCGTCGCCGTACAGATGACGCAGCATAGCGTCGCAATTCTGGCCGCTGCTGAAGTTCATCACGTACGGGGTCTCGCGGAGCTTCTTCTTGTCCTTCTTGCTACGGATCTCCAGCAGACGTGGGGTCTAATACGGGTTAGTACGTAATCAACCAGGCTAGTACAGGCCTAAGATAAGGACATACCTTGGTAGAGTCAACAGCTTCCTGGCCCTTGGTGGTGCTGCCCTTCAAAGCGTTCATCAAAGCCCAGATGGTGACCTCGGGGTTTTTATCGGGCTTATCGGTCTTGTACGCGAAAGTATAGGTCTCAACGTCAAGGACCTTCTTGGGCAGCAGGTTGAATGCGCGCTCGCCCATATCCTCGCGTAGGGCATCGATCGCAGCCGTATCAGCAGCAGCAGGGGTCTCCTTGGTCTTGGGGCGGTTGCGGTTGCCTCGGGGCGCCATGATGACGTGTACCAAGCCGTATTGCGTGAGAAAGTGTGCGTACGGAATCAAATTGGGCCAGCGAGGGGAGGAGGGATTGTCAACGGGTGCTGCGTGGTTAGGTAGAAGAGTTACCTCAGTTTCTCAGGCCCTCTGCCTCAGGCGCCAAGGCGCCTCTTACCCAAAAGGGCAAGACCTCTCCAGAGGGCCTGAGTCCATTTTGGCAGATTTTTGGTGGCGTTGTCGTTCGATACAAGATGTTTCCACCCAAAATTCGCGAAATCGATAAACTGACCAAATTTGGGAAACTGCCACACCCCCATTTTAAGGTATTTCGAGAAGAAAAAGGGTAGCAATAAATCCATTATCTTTATCCACAATTCTGAAGTAAAACCTTTAAGGTTTTTCATAATAAAAGAGAAAATACGGCGTGTCAAACCGAGCAACAACGTCACCAAAAATTTTCCAAATTGGACTCAGGCCCTCTGTGTAGGTGTTACCCGTTCGGGTTAGCGTGCTTTGGTAAGCGCGCATAGCCGCCACCGGAACAGTGTGGCCTGAGGCACTGAGGTAAGTAGAAGAGATTTACGCGTGGGCACGTGACCCGGGCGACAGTGATTTAGATGAATGACTAAGCACATGTAAGGTAAAATAATCCTAGAAACGGGGCTGTACGGGGGTCCGCCCGGGGGAAGGGGGGGGGGGGTGACCCAATTCAAAAATCTTCAAAATTGAATTTTGGAACTCTGCCCCTTGTGGCCTTCCGTAAAGGCTCCAGTTTTAGTCAAGGCCCCAGTTTTAGTCAAACGTCCAGTTTTGCTAAACGTCCAGCTTTACCAAAATCCCAGTTTTGTCAAATGTCCAGTTTTATCAACGGCCAAAAATGGATGTTGGGGTATCAGGAAGCTCAGCCATAATGAGGTGATAAAGTTACTAGGCGACGGTATTTTGATGCTCCCGGTCCATTTTCAGCAAGCTCTTAGCGTGGGTATTCCGTGTTGATTTGCAAAATTTGAAGGACATGGTTCAAATGAAGTGACATTGATTCTCCAGTAAATTAGGTGGGGGAAGAAGTATCTTTTTTTTTTTGGCGAATCAACCCTTCATTTGTTAGACCACCCCCCGCAACAGTTGTCTTCGCTGGCTCTGAAGTGATCATCATATTCCCTACGCAGTCTACAACACCCCATTGATTACCTACATGAAAATCACAGAATGATTGAATGTGAAGCTACTTTTGGGCAGTTTTGGACGGTGCTCATAAGTGTAGCGAATGCATCTATTGGGATACAAGCCGCGTGACGGGCAAGCTGCATTGTATTTCAAATGGCCATTTCACACAGCAGGGTAATGAACCGGCTCCACGCCGGGTTGTTTAGCATCCTCAGTGCATGAGCTGCTCTTATCTAGGTGGTGAAAGAAACTTTTGGTATGAAAGTTGATTGCTCAGTCAATGAGGGGAAATAGATATAAGGATTTTGACGGGAGGATGGGCTTCAAACTGCAGGGCTTCAAACTGCAACATGGGATCGGTGGGGGAGGGGGGAAGGTTGAAGGTGAATAGTCTTCAAACATAGATGAAGGCGTAGCAGTGTTTGCATGAAGGAGAAATGGTTAATACCGACCCGAGTTTAATTTTCCTGGGCCTAACTTCATGTGGTCTCTCGATGGGTACGAGAAGCTCAAGAACTTCGGCTTCTCTATCTACGCCTGTATCGACACGTACTCGAGAGCCATCATCTGGATATACGTCGGCAGGGGGAACATGACTGCGCTGAGTTCACTCAAACAGTTTCTACGGACTGTGTCGTACTCAGGGGTCCGCCCCCTTTTCACCCGCTCGGATCATGGTATCGAGACTCCTCTTTGGGCGGAGCCCAGGCGATTCTCGCCGACCTTGATCAGACAGAGTTTCGGTATACCACCGAGGATAACGACCAACGAGTCCACAGGCAGGGAGCGAGACTGAGCTCCTGTCATATCTGGGGCCCAAGCACATCGAACCAACTGATCGAGTCTTGGTGGTAAAAGCTACTCAAAGGTGTCAGTCAGCGCTGGATCGCGTTCTCACACGAGCTGATTGATAGCGGCCTCTTCCAACCAAACCGTCTTGCTCACCAGATCGCGGTGTATGCTCTCTATGGACCCATGATCCGTCAAGTTTGTTGTTGTTGATGATGTTGTTGATGGTGTCGAGGTTGGTGGGTAAGGGCGTCGTTTGCAGCCGGGGCGAGGCCGCGACGGTGCTGTAGGTAAGCACGGGAGCAGGATTTGGCATCAGAGAGCGCCTGGCTCCAGGAATCTAGGAAGCTATTGGCAAAGTTTTGAGCGAATTCCCGTTCGAGTCCAGTGGTGAATTGCTTCGCTGCCTCTTCGAATTTAGCGCAGGAGGCCTGAAACACCTTCAATTTGGCATTGTACTCCTCCACACGCTCGCGTGCGAGCCTATTGGCCGATTCAATAAGGGATACTGGTTGCTGTTCAGTGGTCCGAGCAGGATCGGGGGAGGGGATGGGGCAGGCAAGCTGGGCTCATTCCGTGGCCGCAGGAGTAGAGATCGCATTGAGAGGCGAAGACGGCGTTTGAGCCGTCCTTCTGAAGGCGGGTGGGACACCAACAGGTCCATTCACAACAGCGGGGCTGTTTTGCAGGAGGCTGTGCGGGCTCCTCGATTGAGATTGGCGGGAGTATGGATTCCCAGGTCGAAAGGGTCTGGGACAAGGGGCGGGTGGGTGGTGGCCGATGCCATCGCCGCCGCCATCGGCTGCGCGAAGCGCAGGGTCGTGGTTGTTGTGATGCACTTGTTAGGGGAAAAGGTGTAATTAAGGCTACTTTCTTAACATCTGCATGCCAAGAAAGTAAGATGACAAAGGAAGGTGGCTTTGTAGACTTCCAATTCAAACTCATGGGTATAGGGTAGGTACACTTCTAGAAGAGTAAATCTCATACACTAGATTTAGGAGAGAAAATAACATAGACTTAATACGGATGCACACCGGAATTGACAGGGACTGATAGGTGGGCGCGGCTTACTTTGGACTCGAAAGAGCATTGGTATATGCGGACTGGGATAAGGAAAATGAAGAATAGAACTAAGTTGGTACCAGTCCAAAATAGTATGCTGATAGGTATAGAATAAAGTACCAGTACGGACCGACTAGTACGAATACCGCCCCAAAACCGAAGAACTGTACGATTAGACCAACCAAGGTCTTAGGCCTGTTCCCGGTGGCCCATAGGAACGGCGTCAAACCGGCCTTATCCTTCGCGTTGATATCAGCCTTGCCCGTATCGAGGAGCAGCCCAACAACAGCCATATGCCCGTTCTGGGCAGCCCACGAGAGCGGCGTCCGACCATCATTATCCTTCGCGTCGACATCGACCTTGCCCGTATCGAGGAGCAGTCCAACAACAGTCTTATACCCGTTCCCGGCGGCCAATGAGAGCGGCGTCCAACCTTTCTTACCCTTCATGTCAACATCGGCCTTGCCCGTATCGAGGATCAGCTTGACAACAGCCTCATGCCCGTTCTGGGCGGCCCCCAAGAGCGGCGCCCAACCGTCGTTATCCTTCACATTGACATCGGCCTTGCCCGTATCGAGGAGCAGCTTGACCACGGCCTCATGCCCCTTCCGGGCGGCCCACCAGAGCGGTGTCCAACCAGTCTTATCCTTCACATTAACATCTGCCTTGCCCGTATCAAGGAGCAGCTTGACCACGGCCTCATGCCCCTTCTCGGCGGCCCACCAGAGCGGTGTCCGACCGTCGTTATCATTCGTGTCGGCATCTGCCTTGCCTATATCGAGGAGCAGCTTGACCATGGCCTCATGCCCCTTCTCGGCGGCCCACCCAAGCGGCGTCCAACCGGTCTTATCCTTCACATTGACATCGGCCTTGCCCGTATCGAGAAACAGCTTGACCATGTCCTCATGCCCCTTCTCGGCAGTCCACCAGAGCGGCGTCCGACCGTCGATAGCCTTCGTGTCAACATCAGCCTTGCCCATGTCGAGGAGCAGCTTGACCACAGCCATATGCCCCTTCCGGGCGGCCCACCAGAGCGGCGTCTGACTGCCGTTATCCTTCACATTGACATCGGCCTTGCCCGTATCGAGGAGCAGCTTGACCATGTCCTCATGCCCCTTCTCGGCGGCCCACAAGAGAGGCGTCCGACCGTCGTTATCCTTCGTGTCAACATCAGCCTTGCCTGTATCGAGGAGCAGCTTGACTACGTCCGCATGCCCCTTCTCGGCGGCCCACCAGAGCGGCGTCCAACCAGATCGATTCTTCGTATCAACATCAGCCTTGCCTGTATCGAGGAGTAGCTTTACCACGGCCTCATGCCCCTTCTCGGCAGCCCACCAGAGCGGCGTCCAACCGACCTTATCCTTCGCGTTGATATCGGCCTTGCCTGTATCGAGGAACAGCTTGACCACGGCCATATGCCCCTTCTCGGCAGCCCATAAGAGCGGCGTCCGACCGTTGTTATCCTTCACATTGACATCAGCCTTGCCCGTATCAAGGAGCAGCTTGACCACAGCCTCATGCCCCTCCCAGGCGGCACACGAGAGCGGCGTCCGACCGTCGATAGCCTTCGTGTCAACATCAGCCTTGCCCATATCGAGGAGCAGCTTGACCACAGCCATATGCCCCTTCCGGGCGGCCCACCAGAGCGGCGTCCAACCGGTCTTATCCTTCACATTGACATCGGCCTTGCCCGTATCGAGGAGCAGCTTGACCATGTCCTCATGCCCCTTCTCGGCGGCCCACGAGAGCGGCGTCCGACCGTCGTTATCCTTCGTATCAACATCTGCCTTGCCCGTATCGAGAAGCAGCTTGACCACGGCCTCGTGCCCCTTCTCGGCAGCCCACCAGAGCGGCGTCCAACCGGCCTTATCCTTCGCGTTGATATCGGCCTTGCCTGTATCGAGGAACAACTTGACCACGGCCATATGCCCCTTCTCGGCAGCCCATAAGAGCGGCGTCCGACCGTCGTTATCCTTCACACTGACATCGGCCTTGCCCGTATCGAGGATCAGCTTGACAACAGCCTCATTTCCGTTCTCGGCGGCCCACAAGAGCGGCGTCCGACCGTTGTTATCCTTCACATTGACATCGGCCTTGCCCGTATCAAGGAGCAGCTTGGCCATGGCCTCATGCCCCTCCCAGGCGGCCCACCAGAGCGGCGTCCGACCGTCGATAGCCTTCGTGTCAACATCAGCCTTGCCTGTATCGAGGAGCAACTTGACCACGGCCTCATGCCCTTTCCGGGCGGCACACGAGAGTGGTGTCCGACCATCGATAACCTTCGTGTTAACATCAGCCTTGCCCATATCGAGGAGCAGCTTAACCACGGCCTCATGCCCCTCCCAGGCGGCACACCAGAGCGGTGTCCGACCGGCCTTATCCTTCGTGTTGATATTGGCCTTCCCCGTATCGAGGATCAGCTTGACCACAGCCATATGCCCCTTCCGGGCGGCCCCCAACAGCGGCGTCCAACCGGTCTTATCCTTCACATTAACATCAGCCTTGCCCATATCGAGGAGCAGCTTGACCATAGCCTCATGCCCCTTCTCGGCGGCCCACCAGAGAGGCGTCCAACCGGCCTTATCCTTCGCATTGATATCGGCCTTGCCCGTATCGAGAAGCAGCTTGACCACGGCCTCATGCCCCTTCCCGGCGGCCCACCAGAGCGGTGTCCGACCGTCGTTATCCTTCGTGTCAACATCTGCCTTGTCCGTATCGAGAAGCAGCTTGACCATGGCCTCATGTCCGTTCTCGGCGGCCCACCAGAGCGGTGTCCGACCGTCGTTATCATTCGTATCAACATCAGCCTTACCCGTATCAAGAAGCAGCTTGACCATGGCCTCATGCCCCTTCTCGGCAGCCCACCAGAGCGGCGTCCAACCGGCCTTATCCTTCGCGTTGATATCGGCCGTGCCTGTATCGAGGAACAACTTGACCACGGCGTCATGCCCCTTCTCGGCGGCCCACGAGAGCGGCGTCCGACCGTCGTTATCCTTCGCGTCAACATCTGCCTTGCCCATGTCGAGGAGCAGCTTGACCACGGCCTCATGACCCTTCTCGGCAGCCCACCAGAGCGGCGTCCAACCGGCCTTATCCTTCGCGTTGATATCGGCCTTGCCTGTATCGAGGAACAACTTGACCACGGCCATATGCCCCTTCTCGGCAGCCCATAAGAGCGGTGTCCGACCGTTGTTATCCTTCACACTGACATCGGCCTTGCCCGTATCAAGGAGCAGCTTGACCATGGCCTCATTTCCGTTCTCGGCGGCCCACGAGAGCGGCGTCCGACCGTCGTTATCCTTCGTATCAACATCAGCCTTACCCGTATCAAGAAGCAACTTGACCATGGCCTCATGCCCCTTCTCGGCAGCCCACGAGATCGGCGTCCAACCGGCCTTATCCTTCGCGTTGATATCGGCTTTGCCCGTATCGAGGAGTAGCTTGACCATGGCCTCATGTATATTCTCGGCAGCCCACCAGAGCGGTGTCCGACCGTCGTTATCCTTCGTATCAACATCTGCCTTGCCCGTATCGAGAAGCAGCTTGACCATGTCCTCATGCCCGTTCTCGACGGCCCACCAGAGCGGCGTCCAATCGGCCTTATCCTTCGCGTTGATATCGGCTTTGCCCGTATCGAGGAGCAGCTTGACCATAGCCTCATGTCTGGTCTCGGCGGCCCACAAGAGCGGCGTCCGACCGTCGTTATCCTTCGTATCAACATCTGCCTTGCCCGTATCGAGAAGCAGCTTGACCACGGCCTCGTGCCCGTTCTCAGCGGCCTGCGATAGCGGCGTCCGACCATACTTCTTATCCTTGGCCTCGACGCCGGCGCCCTTCTCGAGCAGCAGCTTGACGACGGCCTCGTGGCCGCTCTCGGCGGCCCATGATAGCGGCGTCTGTTCAGAGGGGCGGTCCTTAGACTCGACGTTGGCGCCCCGCTTGAGCAGCAGCTTGACGACGGCCCCGTGCCCGTTTTTGGCGGCCCACGATAGCGGCGTTCGTCCAGCGCCATCCACCACGTCGGTGGCGACACCAATGTCGAGCAGTCGTTTGACGAAGACTTCGTTACCCTTCTCGGCAGCGGACAAGAGTAGTTCTTGACGAATATTGTCCACAGAATCGGCATCGGCTCCCTTCATTAGTAGGCTGGCTGTAGCCTCCTGTCCAGTGCAAAGGGCGTAGGATATCGGCGTTCCTCCAATTTCATCCTTTGAGTCAACGCGGGCTCCTTTCTTGACCAGCTGCTGGACGATGGCCAGATGACCATTCCAAGCGGCGTATGATAGCGGCGTTCGACCGTCTCTATCTCTTGCATCGACTTCTGCGCCTTTCGGAAACGATAGTTTGATGGCTTTTTTGAGGCGAATCTTCGGACGCTTGATCAACAGCTTCACGACACCGTCAGATCCGTTCTCTGAAGCCCAAGAGAGCGCCGAACGCTGATAAGTGCCATCTCTGGAATCAATATCGTCTACTCCAAGCTGAAGCCTTACAATTTGCTCGAGTCCGAAATATGAGGCAATCATGAGGGTAGTGAAACCCTGAGGAAATCCCGTGTCCGTATTAGCCCAGTAGACCCTGAACCAAGTCCGACAACTTCTTGAACTCGCATCACAGATTCGCCGCACTGATTCTATGACTGCATCGTCTTCGATACCTGATGCTCGGAAGTGGGCAGCCCAGTTTGTAGCAGAGTAGTCAAGGAAGACGTGATCGCGAAGGTAGTTTGATACTTTATCATCCGAATTCTCGTCCAGAGGGTTGGTTTCAAACTCGGTAAAGAGTAGGTGCCAGATACAGATCTGGAAAAGAATGCGATGGGACTCTGGTGGCTGGAGTGAGGATTTCCATATGTGATTGTCGAGGTCCTCTCGAGGATCCGGATCGTGTCTCGGGACCAGGAATTCTTTCGCGGTCTGGTGAAGCAGATATATCTTCGAGTCCGTGATGGTGACGAAGAGGCCGCAGAGGTCTCTGACATACCTGCCGAAGCGCTTCTCTAGTCTTTCATTCAGGTCTTTATAGGACCTGTGATTTTGTCGAAGAACCAACGCTAGGTCCATCTCTGCCAGAGTCAAGGGCCGCGCTGCTGTGACGACAATATGCAGCAGTTTTCTGGCTTCTTTGGGGTTGCTACTCTTAGCTAGAATCCTCTCGTATGCGTCATTAACGGTCTTTGGAAGTGAGGAAGTGACCTTGCGTATCTTGGTCTTATTGATGCTGAGATCGCCTTTGATCAACTCTAGGGTGAGATAAACCCAGAGATAGGTCTGGTTAGGAATACGCCGGAGCTCTTGCAAGAGCAGATTTTTCTCGTCTGGCTCGAGATCCAGGATGCGTGAAACCCTGTCTTCTATATAGACATCGATCTCTCGGGCAATCTTCGATATCTCCGCATCGGCTTCCCCCTTTAGGTGGATGACAGGCAGCCCCGGAGTATGGAGAGGCTGGAAGCCCTGTCCGATTTTGTCATAGGGCCGACTTGTTACGAGAAACTTCAAGTTGACGTTATTTTTCGTGTCATTCTTCGGGTCATAGAATTTGCGCAGGGCTTGGGCGAGCTTGTCCCGTTCTTGGTCTTCGCATTCGTCGAATGCGTCAAGAATACAGACTAACTCGCCAGCATTCTTGTCTTGTGATGCCATAACTAGGACGTCCCAGAGTTCATCAAACGAGCTTGTAAGATGTGCTTTGTAGGCTTCGAGCCGCTTGACAATCTTGTCCGAGAAAAGGATCTCCCTTTCTGTGAAGAGCTGGTGTAGGATGCAGCTGAGAGCGCTTTTCGCGCTCCTCTGATCCTCGGAGTCGTCCTTGAAGAAGAAATAGCTGGTCGTTCTGGATTTCGTACTCTGAAGCTCAGAGTCCACCAGATGTTTTGCTAAGACGGACTTTCCGCACCCGGGATTTGCAGACACCCAGAGCATACTTGACGATTTGCTTTCTCGCCATTGCTGAAAGTCGTCGTGACCTACGAACCACTCACACGTCCCTGGAACCCGATCTGCATTCCTGTTCTTGTTATCTTGATACGGTGAGGTATGGAGGGTCTGGAGGATCTCACTCCGAGTCTTGCCGTCTTCATTGGATTGAACTTCAGAGCAGGAAAGGTCAGTCTATTGGTAATGAATCTGGCTATCAATTCCGTGATTTCGTACCGAAGGTCATAGTCTGCGCAATATACTGTTCGCCACTGCCAGGGTTGATGTTATGGCCTTGGCCAGTAATGACAGACAGATAGCCCGTCCCCCCAGAGGCGATATTCTGGGAGTTTGTCATGGAGCCCTCGAAATCCGAGTCTGGCACGGATGACTCCACTTTCGACAACTGATCAATCGCCTCCTTCAGCTCGGCCATCTGGCTCTGGGTTGCCGTCCTGAACAACTGGTTGGCAGCCAATGCATCCAAGCCTCCCAGGATGCCTTGCATCAGGGTCTCCACCCGGTGTGCTTTGCCCAAGCGGAGCAGAGAGGTGCGATAGAAGTTGAGCACGGATCCGTCCTCCGCATTCTTCACCCCTTTTTCAACTTTCTTAAAGATGTCCTGCAGCATTTTGGCCTTTTCTTCGCAACCACTGACCAAAGGCTGGAGGGCCTTTTTGGATGATTCATCCAGAGCCAGGCCTTCGAGCTGATCACGGGCAAGACCCAGAGTGTCTTGCGCGAGAGGGAGATTCCGGTTCACTTCATTGAACTCATTCGGAAGGCCTCTAAGGTGTTGGATCGCCTTATATGTCGAAGAGATAGCTTGAACGACTGTGATTGTGGATGTAATGACGCTGAGGGGATCCATATCGATCTTCAGGTTACGGCTCTGTCGAGGTCCGGGTAGACGGGAGTCGGGAAAGGATTCGGCTACCTGCGATCATCGTGAGTTGTTGTACAACTACTCATTCATGGGGCGTCGTACGTCTTAGCTGCGAGTCTCTAAGGCGTTACGAAGAGTACCAAGGGGAGAAGGCTTGCGACGTCTGAGGCAGCGATGCGGAGGTCCCTGGCTGGTACTCTGCCACGAAGATGAGAGTTGGGGATATTTCGCGAGCGAAGGATGGTCTTCGATCGCTACCGACAAGGTCGCCTGGCGGTGGGCGATAAAGATTAGGGACAAGATGATGGCGGATCAAACAAGTTATCAGAGCCTCGTGCGCACGCAAAAGGGAAAAGGGGTCGAGGCCAGCTGAAGGTCACAAGCCATGTAACACATGGATGTTCTGTTTGTGGCTTAGTGCTCTGTGCCTGTCCAGTTTCTGCGCTGCGTGGACGACTAGACGGCTACTGTGAGCTCTAACAGTTTAATGTTCAGCTCCAGCGCCTCACCCACCACTCCAATTCAACAGGCGTCCAAGCCCTATTCGGCCTGGTTTTGCCCGTACTGGCTATCAATCCCGTCAGTCCTGTCGCGCTCATCTTGTGTCTCGATGGAGGATGTACATAGAATACTGTACTGTACCGAAGGTCTTTTTTCTGTCCAGCAGTCGTCATATCTATGTCTTCGCATGCTTGAATCTTCCTTGCTATGGTCGTCCTGTAGGCAGGATGTGACATCGGCAGCAGGCGCCTTCTTATAAAGTGAAGCTTGAACTTTCCACACTATTCAACATTAACATCCATTGAGTTATGGGATACGAATCCGGAACAAAGTCTCCCATGTGCAGATGTAGAACTTTGTCGAAATCATCCAATCGTATTGAGATACAACCCTTAGAGGCTCCGCATCGACAATCCTTGCATTTCCGGGTCGCCTCACAGCTTCCGCATCCTCCAGATTTAGCCATTCAAGATAGCAGATAAGTGCCTTTCGGCTGTTGCGAACAGGTCCAGGCTGCGGAACGTGGCAAGGAGAAGTGGGCAGCAACTTGGGACGGTGATGAGCAAGGAGCTGAACCTAACAAATATCAGTGGGCGAGGAAGTCAGCCTTAACTACAGTGCCTCATCAGGCTCCTCCAATGAGACGAGCGTTTGTATGGTCGATCAAAGGGAGCGTGCGGCTGTTGCCGCATTCAGCGGAGGCGGTGAGCGCACGGCCGGAAAGCCACTCAGCAACGCCATCTTCCTCCAGCAACCATTTCTACCTTCTCGGTCTAGCCACAAGGTCAAAGCGCTCCGCGGCCAATCATCCTGCCAAATATAAGAGGCGGAACTGCACGGCGACAAACGCCATAAAATGTTTTGGACGTATCGAGTCCAGTAAAGTCGACTTGACAACAGCATTCGACTGTCACTTCCGAGGAACGGCCTCCCCAGCAGCTCCCTTGTCCGTAGTGATGCGGCGAAGCCACCCTCCTTGCCGCCGCGTATCGCGCTAAATGTGATCTGGTTGAACACCAGGTCGAGTGGCTGCGCTGTGTCATTTTTCTGAGCGTATCGAGTCCAATCCATCGCAGACAGCAGCCTCTGGTCGCATCAATTCAGGGTCCCGCTTCTCGGCAGCCTGGAGATGGCTGGCAGTTCTCAAGACGGGGGCGAAACCGGAATGCCGCTGTGTCGGGCATTCGCCGCCTGTGCTCTCCATCGCTGACCCATCCAAGCTAACAATTCTGCGAACAGAGTCCCTATCTATCCGGCTTCTCGAGCGAGAGAACGAGCACGGCGCCGACGCGTCGCGATACGACCACGACTAGCTCCTGTCACTCTTGCCCGCATCGTACCGCACAGAGTCCGGTGACTTGGCTGCTGCTGGTCTTCAAGTTACGCCCTGCGTCGAGGAGGAGCTCAACTCGCAGCGGCTGGCCAGCATTCACAGCTGGCTCTGGGTCACGGGGCGGCCTATGCCGCTGCGTCCTCTGCACCACCAGCTCGTTCTCGGTCGGGAGATCATCATCACGGAGCGTGTGGATATACATCTCGTCTCGACAACAGGCCGGATGTTCCTCAAGCCCATCCCGCGCTTCCTGTTTGAGCCTCAGCTCTGGACGAAATATCTCTCTTGCGGAGGGGACTGCGGCTGCTCCAGCAACAAGGACGACGCCCAAGGATGCACCCAGGAGCGCGGGCGGGGCATTCGGCAACGTGCGTTCAGCTTCCTGCTCTCCTACGCCGCGCTGATATCCCACGAGAGCGACTTCCGCATCGCCAAGGGGAATCGCTTGCTCCCGCCAGAAATATCGTAGCCTGGGCGGAGGATCTTTGTTGAGCATCTGGATACGGAGCTCATCTACCCACACATCGGCCCGCGATTCCACCACGGCGAGCTGCGTCTGAACCGGCTAAGGAAGACTTACCGTCTCCGGCAGAACCTGCTGCTCGGGTACTTGCCGCGTTGGAACCAGTACAGCGACTTCGTTCACGACAAGCCCATCTTGTTGGCTAGCTCAGACGCAACTCGCCGTTATGCTCACCGCGATGCAGGTCGGGCTCGACACCACCCACGACAGCGGTGTCCGACCCGAGTCATCCCTCGAGTCGGCCTCGACCTTACCAGTGTTAAGCAGCAGCTTAACGACGGCCTCATGCCCCTTCGAGCTTCCTTAATCCACTCTGGCCACTATTTCTGACCTTCTTTTTCTCTTTCTGTATATATTGGCGTATTCGAGGAAGAAGGAGTCCGCCCATAAAAAGGAAACAGATGCGAGCCCAGGGTCTGAATTTAGCCGCTCTAGGGTAGCGCGGCTTTGTTGCTGGAGGTGCGGTACAATCGGTAGGGGTCAAAGATATACACTTGGCTAGTATTCAGCAGTAGCCTACGGAGGAAGAGCTCAAAAGTCCTTGCCGTGGGCTAATTACGCCACATCCAGCAATCCCTGTTAGTTACTTGGGATACATCACACTCAATCTGCTCCAGAAGGCCTTCGCCTAACACGCCTATAACTTCAGAGGGCGTAGGCGAAGCTTGCTTTTTATTCACTCACTAAAGTCTGCTGTAGCCTGCTAGCGTCTAGCGGTGTTGGATTAGGTTGAAGTACTCATTGTATTTAGCCCAGTTGTAGAGATGTTTTTGCTTTTTCTTGATTTTAGCGCGGCAAGGACTTTTGAACCCTACATCTGTACTAAGGGACGTGACAGCGTGCACGGACCTGTTGTGTGTGTTTGTCAAAATCCAGCTCGAGTAACACAGGGGCGGCAGGGGAAGTCACGCGCCGAGCCCTGAGGAGGAGCCTTCTTCTTCTGCCTCCTCCTCCTCTTCTGTCCAAACAGGTGTATTAGCAGCGGTCTCTCCCTTGGCTGTAGAGCAGCCGGCTGAATTATACGGTAACCTTGCTCGCGGATTTGCGGGCGCTGTGCCCGATATTTTTGTTGTTAATGTTGGGCCGAGCCCCATATGACGCGCCCACAGCATCCACTGGGCGGCGGACATCTTGACACTGACGATTAATGGCGCCGCAGAAACGGTTAGAGGAGGCGCACTCAATTTACTTGGTGACGGTATGATAATGGCGTAGAAAGATCATTTATCATTCGTGCACGCTGTGAGAAGTTGGCGCTTGCCCCTTTACCCCCGCCCTTATTGCACTTCGCTACACCCAACTCCCCCCCTGCACTTCCAGGTACGGACCGGAAGACTCCGAGCACATCCACTGGCGCCCAGGCTAGCCGTATTCCAGGGCCTGTTCTGAAGAGCCTTTGTCCCTTTGACGATTCTAGCTCTGGTGGTCTGGCCGTCCTGTTACCCAGGCCGTGCCACTGCCTTGCGCGGATTGACTGTCCTAGTAAATTGCGTGTTTGGAGTAGTCGGTTAGGCCTTCTCCCCGCAATAAGTCCTGGTGTCACATCTAGTATATAAGCCATTACTGCACTGCGCATTAGCGGAGTGTGCATTCCCTTTTAGCGTAGTGGCAAAAATGCAACACCTGGTTGTTGTCCATGGCAAGGATATCTCAGCCCTCGTTTTTTCCCCTTTTCTCCCGCGTGTCACTTGACCGTAAAACCACCTCGTTGACTGCCCCTCCCCCTCCACGGGAACTTCCGCCCGTCGACGCCTCGAACAAAAGGAGCATGTCTCACAATGCGCCGTCGTGGCGCGACGACCCTTGTGACGCCGGTGAGGCTTCGTTAGTTTATTGCAGCACTACTTAACTGAATTTAGCAGCTCCGCATATTCAATGCCGTCTCATTGCGTATTCCGGTATGTATTTCTGTGTCGAAAACGGGGTTTTCGGCAAAAGCCGTGGACAGAGAGAACGGCCGCTCGTTCAGTAGGCAACACACGACACGGCTCGTGTTCTTGCACTACACTAGACTCAGTCCGTCTTTGACGCTTGGTTCGCATCAGCTCGGGTAGCAGCAACTACTGGAGAAAAGTTGAATGAGACTAAGAACGCCCTCACAGCAGACTCAATCTTACGGCTGGACTATGTCATTTCAAAGGCCTCTAATTGGTTATTCACCTCCAAATATGGAGGTACTCAGAAATGAAAGTCTTGGCAAAATGAAAGGGCAGTACAATAAGACATATCATTTAGTCGCATGGCACAGTCCCATCATCTTTCAGTCCCCAGTTTTCAATTGCAATTCCGGACACAAATCATACGATCATAAGAAAGCAACTGGTGTCTAACTTCTTGATGCGATTCGTGTGCCTTAAAAGACCCTAATATCCTGTGTGACTCATAACCGAGGCACAGGTAGACCTTTTGGTGTAACGGCTTAGGGCCTACCTCTCCTTTTCTGTATCACTTCTCGAACAGAATGGTTGGATTTAAGAACAGCGTCCTCTTTGGGTTTGCGATTCTTCCCATTTGGGTTGCCAAGGCGAGGAGGGGAGGGGGAGGCTCTGGTGGAGTCATTATCGAACTTCCCTGCAACTACACGGAATCGGGCTTTCTAGAGGTTTGTTCGTCGCTCCGAATCTCACTGGGACGTTCTTACTGACGGCACGATGGAAACAATCAGAGGGCTGTTCAAATATGCGAGCCATTCCTGACCTCACTCGAGACATGCCCAGCAGGGGAAATTAATCCAGATCTTCGTCTCCAGGTGACGGATCAAGTGTATGACTGTTTAGAACTCCTGTCAGTGCCATCTCAGATTCCCTGCCGTCGTAGTTTGCTAACTATTGAAAAGACTCGACAATCTCTCTGGAGTTGAATCCACTACTCTTCCGCCCATTGTTGACCCCGTGAAAATCAGCGTAGACCCGAGTTGTACCTATCCTGCATTTATGCCAGTATGGTCTTCCCTTTCAAGTCTTCCGTCTATAACCCCCGTTGTGTGACTCTAATTCAACGATTAGTTGCTGGAAGATGTTTGTGCCTCCGAAATCCTTAAGCCGAGCGACATTGAGGAAGAATGTCGCGGTGGAACTCGAACCACGACGGACCTAAACGAGCAAGAGGAAGAATACCGTACCTGTCAGGGACGCGTGTATGTGCCTCAATTTCGTCAAAATCCGGAAACCAACTATGCTGACAACGAAACAGTGCCGTACAATATCTGCGCTGCACCGTCCAGAAACCCACCCAGGAAATCAAAGACTGCATTGCGCAAAGTGTCCAAAGGGCGAGCTGGATACCTCAACTGCAGACATATACCACCGCGACATCCTGTCCCAGCCAATCCGCGATCCTCGGAGTGCTCGCGCTCGTTGTGCTCAGAGGTGGCCTTGGCTCACTGTTTCAATACTACTTCGGTCTTCTGTGCCGGCGGCTCTTTCGACGTAGCAATAAAGAGCCTCATATGAGCCATAAATCCCACGCGCCACAGATGTATGGGCATTCGCCCCAGGGGCCCCCAATGTATGGACATCCCCAGGCGCCAGAGATGTTTGGACATCCATGCCAAACCCCTCCCCCCCCTCATGAATCTGGCCCGCCCTCATTAGGCCCATTCCGCCTTGCCAAAGCATATGACATCAAGGCAATGAGGTTCTTGGAATACGTATTCAAAGAAGTTATTGTTGCGTTCGTCACGGTCTACGTCATCCTCCGATATATCGACATACCAGGCCCCGGATGGAGGGACCACATGCTCTTGTACATGATGCGCCCGCGTGTCGCCCCGCTCACTGGCACACTGGGTCTCTTCCAGCCCTGGTCGCAGCAGGGCTTTGGCGACCTCGCCGGCGACGCTCTTCTCTCCTTGGCCGCCGGCGGCATTGCTGCGTCGAGATTCTTCCCCCTTATCTGGAAATCCGCTAGTCCAGACGCGCCGCAAGGGGATCTCAAAGCACTCGCGATCGGCGCCCTTCTGGCAGTAGCCCCGACTGGCTTAGTGTTCCTCCTCACGCTCCCGGCTTCCATAGTTGGCCTGGCTTCGGGTCGCGAAGAAAACGGCGGGAATGTCAAACGCGGCTACTATTATGGGTGTTGCATATGGCCGCTTCAGATCTTTGGTGTTGCCCTCTATACTCTGTTCTCGCCTCTCCTTTTTCTGGCCGAGATGGTGAGCGCCATTATATGGCGTTTGTAGTAGTAGTAGATTTATTACGCCCGGGAGAACGGATCTCATAGGGCCATGGAACACGCTATGCTATTTACATTTCTGCCACCTTCAATCCTGACCACAAGTAAAGCCCCACTTTCTCTCCCTGGATCGCTTTCGTTTGGCCTCGCTTGACTCTCTCTGACAGGCCTGCTTGAAGGCCAATTTCTCCAAGTGTTCAGCATCCTATCCTCAGCAGCTGAAGCGTGGTCTGTCAAAATGAGGCTGTACCGTGTTAGTATTGTGCCACTGTTTCCTGGTTCCGGCTGTTAGTATGTCCCATTCTCCTACTTCACTCCCAACCTTCCTGTCTTCATCGCAAATTTGATCGTTGCTCGCACCGCCTGTAGGTTAGGTGACCACTTCGGTCCGTCCAATGCCGACTTTCCTCCCAAAAAGAACGATAGGTTTCCTATCTCGCTTTGCCTGATTTGTCTTATGCCTTCGCGTTGTGCGTCCCACTTGGTGCATCGAAAGAGAAAATGTTCCATCGTCTCGACTGCCCTTCCACAGTCGCACAAGTCTGATTCCACTGCACCGATCCTCGACAGGTAGCTGTTAATCCTCGCCATTCCCGTGCGCAACTGCGAAAGCGTGTCTGCTTCGCGCCTCTTCAGTCCGTCGTACAGCACCTTTGTGTGTTTGCCTGGTAGCGCTTTGTCAACCCTCTTGGAGAAGCCGCCCACTCTGTCCGGTAGTGTCTGGTGCTGTTGTAGCTGCTCTCTCGCTAGTCTTATCCGCGTCGATCGGGCTTGGTACGGCTGTGTCTCTGGCATGCGGCCCGATTCAGTTGCTCTCTGGGCCTGTCTCTTCGCCTTGGGCCCCAAGGGGAACGCATCATCCCGAGAGGGTACCCAAATCATCTTGACCCTGTTGTTGCCTTTTCTTAGCCGTCGGATGTGGTTGTAGATTTCTCGGATGGCGCACTGTCCCGATTGTTGTCGTGGTCGCGCGATCGCCTTCAGTGCTGACTGGCCGCTTGACAGTATGGTAAGCCTTCGGTCCCGTAATCCGTCAGGCATGCATCGCAATGCCATTGCTATCGCCCCTAGCTCGGCTGTGTAGGGGTTCTGGTCGTCTCGCGAGCCGAGAGTGACCGAGTACCTGGCCATGACCCTATTCTCTCGCCCTGCTGCTTTGTGGCTGATGATGCCTCCCATGCCCGTCATTCCTCCTCTGTCGGAAGCGCTGGTCGCGATGGTGATGTCTTCGACACTGTTGGCTGCCGCTATCGCCACCTTCCGATCTGCCTCACACACCAGCGACACGCGGGGGTGCCACGGCGGTGCTGCATAGGCTTCGATTGTTTCCATCCGCCCGATTCCGCTCTCGCCGAGGGCAAGCGCCAGTCTCTTCATCGGCGAGATGTACCTTCGACTCACTGATACTTTGAGTGTCGCTAGCGGGTGCTTCTTTGGCAGCGTGTGCATATTGATGTACAACTTCATTCCAGCCAGAGCATGTCGCTCGTGTACTGTTTGGATGTTGGCTTCCGCTTCAGCTACTGCCCTCGCCACCGTCTGGAAGGCTCCCGTGATGGCCCGCGCTCCTATTTTCTGTGCCCTGTTGAACTCTTTCAATTCCCTTTCGCCGCGCGCATGCGCCCATACGACAGACGCATAGTCCATGGCTGGGGCAACGGTTGCGACGAAGAGTTGTCTGGCAGCTTGTGGTGGCAGCATCCTGAGTCTCCTTAGACACATGGCTGCCAAGAGACATTTCGTGGCGGCCTTGGCCATGTGTTCCTTGAACCTGAGCCCCGTGTCCATGATTACCCCTAAGAGTTTGGCCTTCGCTTTGGGCTTGACTTCCTCTCCATTGATCGTGAACGGCGCCTCGCTGGTGCGTTCAGCTACGCGCGTGAAGTGGACAATTGCTGTCTTGTCATGCTCAAACGTCGCTCCACTGCGTTTCCCCCACGCCAGTGCCCGGTCAATGATGGCTTGTATGCCGTCCCTGTTCGCCTCCGCCGTCGGCCCCGTGACCCAGGCCGAGTAGTCGTCGACAAACGCCATCGATCCGCCGTTCGAGTTAATCTTGCTTTGCACAAGGTCTGCGTTGAAGAACAGGAAAAGCACTGGCGAAAGCGGCGATCCTTGGGGAAGGCCGGCTTGCGGCAGCTCCCGTTGCTCTGACGTGTAGTCGTTCACCACAATGCTGGCCGTGCGATTGGAGCAGAACGCGCTTATCCATTGCACCAGCTTCTTGGGGATACCTCTTGCTTCCAGCCTCTGTAGCAGTCTGTCATCGAACACGCCGTTGTACGCGCCTTTGATGTCGAAGCTGGCCAGGCTGACCACCTTGCGGTTCCGCCATGCTTTGTACACTTGTTCTTGGAAGAGCAGCAGAGCCTGCTCTGCCGACCGCCGCTTCCTTGCCCCAAAGTGGTTTGTGGGCAGGAGCCCGAACGTCTCGGCGGCGTATGAGATCCTGTCCGCCACTACCGCCTCGAGGATCTTTCCCAGCGTCGACAGCAGCGAGATTGGTCTCCATGCCTTTGCGAGTGCGTAATCGCCCTTGTCCGGCTTCTTGAGCGGGATGATCTTTGCGCTTCTCCACTGGTCTGGTAGCTGTCCTTCATCCAGTGAGGTGCGGAACAGATGCATCACGCGTTCCTTGACCACCGGCCACAGTTGCTTCCACACCATCGCCGGCACGCCGTCTTCTCCGGGTGCTTTCCACGCCTTGGCTGCCATGACTTTCTCCTCCACCTCCTCCAACGTCAAGTCTGGCATGGCCACTTCTCTCCGCCGCGGTCGTGGACCTTCGTCTTCGATGGTTGCTGGCAGCGGCGGGAAGAATGCCGTCAGCAGTTCTTCTGCCTGTTCCGCCTTGTCCTGCGTTGTCGTCCCGTCCGCCCTTTTCAGCCGGGGGATTTTGTCGCCGACCATGTCGGCACCGGGTTTGAGGTATTTGGCTGCTTGCCAGATATTGGCGCCGTCTGTGAGGAAGTCGTCCCAGTGGGCCTTCTTCTGTCTTCTGATACTGTCGTGGTACTCTTTGGATGCTACCTTCGCCCGGCTCTCTAGGTTGTCCTGTCTATGGCCTGCCCGCCGCTGCGCCCTCGCCAGGTTTCTCCAGTACGTGTAGGTTTTCCGGAGTCGAGTAAGGTCAGTTGTCCACCATCTCTTTGCGTATGGCGATGGCTTCGCTCGCGGGACCAGTGCGTGGATTGCGCCGAGGACTGCCTCCATCAGCCTGTCCGTCTGGGTCTGAACCCCGCCGTCCCATGGGAGGGGTGCTAGTTGGTCCTTCACCCTCTCCTTGATCGCATTCCATGGTGCGTTCTTGAAGAGAAGTCCAGGGCCAGCTGTCCTCTGCGGCGTTGTGAGGTCAAACTCTGTCCGGATTGCCCTGTGGTCCGACCCGTGTTCGGTCTGGTGTATGCCGCAGTGGACCATCTCTTCAGCCAGTTCAGACGACGCAAGCATCAGGTCGATCGTGCTCTCCGCACCACTCCTCTCCCAGGTTTTCGTTCCCCTGGGAAGGAGGCTGAGGAGGCCATGCTCGTCCATGAGGTCGATGATTGCATCTGCCTCCCCTTGGCGTCTGCCTGTCACCTCGTCACCTCCCCATAGTTGGTCGTGGCGGTTGAAGTCGCCTGCCAAGATCACGTCCGTTCTTTTCCCTGTGCTGTTGCGGAAGCCCGTCATCACCCTGTGCAGTTGCTCCATTGCCGTGCGTAGAGCATTCTCATTACTCCCTTCCACATACACGGATACCACTAGGACGTCCCGGTCGGGCAGTCGTATTATTGCTCCCGTCAGGTCGGCTGACGGTATCGGCACCTGCTCCGCCTCCAGGTCCCTGCGGACCCAGAGCATGCTGCGGATCGGCCATCGCATCTCGTGTTTCTTCGTCGGTATCAATCTCGTCCAGTTTCTGTGGTTGTTCGGTGCTGTCACCACCGTACCGTCCATGTTCAATGCGTATGGTTCGGCTACTGCCAGTACCGCGTAGTCCCGCAAGTCTCCGTCGTTCATCATGCTCAATTGCACCGCATCCCTCTTCCCCACGTTAAGCTGGAGGATCTGGAGGTTAGTGCACATTGCCGTCATGTAGTTGTCGTACTCGGCAGTTGCGACTGAGCGATTCGTGTGGTCCTCTGCAGAGAACGCACTTCGGCTCGATCGCCTGGCACTGTGTGTGGCGGTGTCCCGTTTCCGCACATTTGCCGCATCGCTGGGGTCTGTTGCAGGTGAAGGCTTTGTGACCAAGCTCCCAGCAGTTGTAGCATTGGACTGGGCCTTGGCGTCGCTCGAAAACGTTGGTGCTGGCCGACTCCCCAGCGAGGTGAAAGTATCTCTCTTCCAGCAAGCGTTGCGCATCGCTCACCTTCGTAACGTAGATCACCATCGAGCCGTAGGATTTCCCATTCTCCTTGTCGCTGAGCCACTGCATCTTGGCAATCGTCACTCCGTTCTCCTTTCCCAGCGCCTCCGCTGTGCCTGGCAGCACGTTGCCAGCTGAGTCCAGGACCGCTGCCCTGTTTGCGCCGTCAACTTTCACCGGATACAGTTGGTCCCTGAGGACTCTTGCGCCCTTGACTGCTGTCTTCTCTGCCGCTTCCTTGACGAGCTTCATCTCCGACTCGTCTCGGCAGATCACCTTAATACGGTCTGCGTTCTTTGCGTTCCTCACCACCGCTGCACACCTCCAGTCCTGTCGGCCCTCCTTCTTTCGCATCTCCTCCTCAATGGCCTGTCGAATTCCTCCCACTTGCGCTTTGCCCTTCTCCTCCTCGTTGACACGCGATGTGTCGATAGTGCAGAAGAGAGTATCGGTAAGCGTGGACGGTGTTGTTTGTATCGACGAGAGCGTTTGAACGTTGCTTGGCTGGCTTGACGGCGGGGTACGGGCTACGTCTGCAAACGATGGGTGCGGGCTCGTCTGGGCGCTGTTGGCCTGAATACTTTTGGCCATCGCGTCTAGTTGTTCCCGCAACTGCTTTGTTTCTTCTGCCGCTTGTTCCCTCACCTGCCTGAGCTGTTCAATCAGCTGCTCGCGCATCTGTTTCATCTCACGTGCTGTCTGTTCCTGCATGCTTTGTCAGACAATTGGCTCCACAGGGATCATTGTTGGCATCGGTCAATTGATGAGAATTATCTAAGGAGCAAGAACTCAATGCCAAGATGCACTGAGCCGTGCAGCTCTTTTATACACAAATGAAAGCGTTGGCTGTTTAGGCAGCAGCCTGCTGCTTGACGCTAATTGTGGTCGTTCACTCTCATCGTGAACAAGTTCACGATGATCGTGATCCTTGCCTCATTTCGACGGCAGCTGCTCTAGTGGGGCCGGGGCTTGATATGCGACACACCCCCCAGCGTTGAGTGATCAAGTCGACGCTGCTAGAAGCTATCACAACCAGCCATAAAATCACCATCATCCTATTGCATAGCTTGGTCTCCCAAGCCCACCTCCCTCTTGATATCGACCAAATTCAGCATTGAGCGGAAGTGCTCAAACTTAGATCTGGACAGAGCTTTCGTCAAGCCGTCTGCTGGCATTTGATCAGTCTTGAGGTATTCCACCAGAAATCTACCTTTCTTGAATTCCTGCTTCAGCCACATGTTCTGGACGTCAACATGTCGCAACTTCGTCGTAATTCTCTGGTTCTCCTCAACCACAAGTCGGATCGACTGAAGATTGTCGCAGTATATCTTAAGTGGTCCAAGATCAAGAGAGATATCCCTGAGAAGGCGGTCTAGGGCGTAGCTCTCTTTGGCTGTTCTCTCTAGGCTCAAGATTTCTGCTTCAGTTGTCGAAGTCGTGACTGTGTCTTGGAGACCAGCCTTCCATACGACCGGTCCGTTGAACAGTGTCATGACATATCCCTGCGATGAGCGTCGGGTCTCGATATCATCTGCAAATGACGCATCACTTGCGATCACAAGAGCCTCTCCTGCGTGCATCCCATCATAGATGATGGCAAGGAATCTCGTCGCGTAGAGGTAACGAATGCATTGGTTGGCTGCAGCAAGATGTTCAGGCGATGGGTTTGTCAAGAACCTTGCAAGCTGGGCTGCTGCTCGCGCTATGTCCGGTCTGGTCATAACTGCGATATACATCAAAGACCCAACGCGTTCTTGATACGCTTTGACTTCTTCCTTGGTGGCCTGTCCGTCATATTTGACAAGAGGGATCGTTGTGATCGGGATCGATGGCACTCGAAGTTTTGAATCGCAGAGCTTGAATTTTCGTGCGATTTTCTCAACGTAAGCGTCTTGGCAGAGGTAGATCTTCCGATTTGGTCGATCCCTAATAACTCTGATGCCAAGATACCATTTGAACTCTTCTTCGCGCAGGTTGTATTTGCATTGGAGATGTTGAACGAGGTTGTCTACCACCTGCTTCTCTTGCCGTGGGCTGAGGATCAGGATATCGTCAACATAGACGAGAACTAGGATCTTGCCATTGGTAAAGACGCAGGGTTCTTCATCCGTGCGATCAATCCCTGCTTCCTTGAGCGCCTCAGAAATCTCGTTATACCAAAGGAGTGGAGCCTCGCGAAGACCGTAGAGGGCCTTGTCGAGTTCCGCGATCATGGTTGACGTTTCCCCTGGCTTCAGGAAACCAAGTTCCACATATCCCTTGGGAAGCTGAACGTAGACGGGTTGGTCCTTCTTGAGGTCGCTGTAGAGGAATGCGTTCCCAACGTCGAATTGTCGAATCTCGAGATCGAATCGTGCCGCTGTTGCCATCATGATCCTGAAGGTCTTTGCTGCAAGCGTGGCGGCATAAGTTTCCAGTCCGCCATCGTCATCTTGGAGATCCCCACGGACACAGACGCGAGCCTTGCACCTTTGGAGGTAGCCATCTTGATCGAATTTATAGGTGAATACCCACTTCAGCGGAAGGGGTAGTCCACGAGCTTTATCGCGTTCGACCAGTCTCCAGGTGCCTCGTCGGAGGAGATCGTGTAATTCCTTTCTTATGGCTGCTTTGAATTCTGAGCCCATTGGGTGGTCTTCTAGATCCTGATATCGTTTGGGAAGTCGTACAAGTTCATCCCGGTGAAATCGATGATCTCGTGCCGTCTTGGAGGCTGCGGCGAGAAAGACGCTATGAAATGTTGCGAGGTTTCCCTCTGGATGTTGATCGGTTGGAAGCTGGGTAGTGAAAACGCTGTGCACGTTATCATCATACTTCCGATTTGGCTTTGGTGTCCGGTCACTCTTGCGAGTCGGTTGGTCACCGTAGAGTTCCTTTTGGCTGCGGCGTGTGCGCGTTGTGCCGCGAGCTTCAGGAGTTGTTTGGTCACCTGACGGCTGCTTGTCCGGTTGCATGCTATTGCCTTCTGGGGAAGGTCGCCGGCGTGGGTTCAGCGGTTGAACTACGATCGTGTCCCGGGTGACTCCTTCAGGACTAAGATCGCGTGACTCAGTTGAACTTGGAATGGCATGACTTGGCTCGATGTCTTCGAATCGGCTGTCTGGCGATGGGGCAGCTGATCTTTGCATCGGAGGGCCATGATATTCGTCAAGGTCACTGTCTGGACCAGCCACGGACCGTTGGGCAGGTGAATTCGGGTCTGTTTGCAACGGCGGGTCTGGTGTTGAAGTGTTCGAGCCGGTTGACCCGAAAGCTGGTGAGGCGTCCCTACTGACCAGCTGTGGTGTTGGGTCCGGCGTCGGAAGGATTGGTGGTTCGCCCAGAGGTGTGAGAAGTCTTTGCGATAGAGGCTGTACAGGCTGTGACGTGCTGTCTGCAGCACCTGAAGTGGCTCCTCTAGCGTCTTCCACCCCCGAGTTCGAACCGTCTGGGTTGAAACCCAAGATGTGGTCATCGAACTCATAGAGAAATTCGTCCAAGATCGTGTCCCAGTCTCGCCGAGGAAGTGGCTCCAACGCCTGCAGTGTTGGTCTGTATTCCACGACCGCTTCCGTCTCGAGCTGTTCTTCTTTCTCTGGGTCAAAGAATTCCTCTTCATTGAATCGTACGTCTCGGGACAGGATGACCTGATTGAGCTTGGGGACCCAGATACGATAGATATTGCTAGCATGATAACCAACGAGATATCCAACGTGTGCTCGTGGGCCAAGCTTGAACTGATTGATGTCTTTCCCGGCCTTATAGCGGCTGTTTAAGGGATATGCTTTGCATCCATACGCATAAATCCCGCGCCAGTCTGGTCGGAGGTCCTTTGTTGCATCAAAATCGACGTTTGGTGGTCTATACCATCGAAAGTGCTGGTGAAACCAACGGTCCATCTTCTCCTTGGGTGACATCCACTCGTTCCTGCGGCTGGGAAGGATATTATGTATCCAAACGGCTGCACGGTAGAATTCTGGCCAGAGATCTTGCGGAAGGAGGCCAATCATACAGCGCATTCGTAGCTGATTGATTCCACCAGGTCGTTCCGCTCCACCAGTCGGTTCTTTGGTGTGCGTCGGCGGAAGTTCAATCTCCATTCCTACCTCTGTCGCCCAAATCTGAAACTCGGAGTCTCTTTGAAAAGGTAGATTAATGACGGCCCTTTCGTTGTCGATTCTGATCTTGCAGATCGATGCACCCGTGTGTCGCTTGACTCGGGCCTCAAAGTTCTTGATGATCTTGCTGACTTCCGTCTTTGAAGCCAAGGACCAGGAGAACATCATGCCGCTGAATTCGTCTGTGATAAGCAGAACGTAGCGGTGTCCATTGTATGCCGCAGGGAACTCGAAGATGTCGATGAAGATCCGGTAAAACGGTTGTCTTGACCGGTTTGGTGATTCCCTGCGGGAGATAATCTCGGTCGCCTTGCCAGTGCCGCAGGCCGTGCATTGAACAGTAGTCGGACCCTTGATCCGGACTCCCTTGGTCTGTAAGACAAGTTGTTCAAGTGCTTGTGGTCCTGCGTGGCAAGAGCGAAGATGCCATATTTCGGAAGAATCTAGTCGCGGTGGAGCCGGAACCCTTGAAGTCGCCATTCTTTGTCGTCTCGGCTTGAGGCGGTCCGCTTGGAAAGAGGAAAATACATCTTGGAAGGCGTTGAATACGGAGATCAAGGATTGTGGAAGCTTGAAGTAAGAGCGGGAAACTGGCTTGTATTCGACTACATCGAGGTCGTATTGGTCTGTGAGACGACAGAGAATATCATTGTCGTCGTAGGTGCCCATTCGGAGCGTATTATCAAACCCACAATGCCATAATCCCTTCCTTGCAAGTTTCTTCGCGCTGATGATGTTCGTATGGAATCTTGGCACATACGCAACGTCAAGGAGGACAAGAGCGCGCGTGTTTCTTCCGTCTTCGCCATCCAGCACGTTTTCCATCCTTCGGATGCCTCGTGCTTCGACCTTCAAGGAACCTTCGCCGATCATAACATAGTCGGTTTCCACAGCTTCGCGGACGTCAGTCAGCAGACTCTTATCATTAACGATATGAGTAGTTGCTCCACAGTCATAGATCGTCGAATTGTAAAGAGGATGCTTCTCGCGTAGGGCTGCAAAGACTGAATCGGAGGTTCCACTGGAGAGGCCGTTGGCATCGATGGTCAAGCCAGCAAAGTCTCCGTGTTTACGTGGGTTCCCCTTGTCTTCTGGTTGGTCCGACTTGGCGGTCGCTGCCGAGCCCTTGACTGTGTCGACAAGGTTCTTCCACTTGGCTTGCTTCAGAGCTTCCTTGCAGGTCTTGACGCGGCTGGACTTAACGTGTCTTCCATCCTTGGACTCGCCATTGGTTGCGATCTGCACTGCGGCGCAATCAACGGGCTTCCACCGATGTTTGGACGACGGCAGTCCACACGGACAGTGGCTTTGGGCTGCATCAGAGACGGCAAACACGCTGTCGGTCAGCTTGCTGGTCATTCTGGTGCTTCGAACCTGTTCGTGAAAGAGTTCGCCCAACGCGCGCAGTGTGACATCCATCTTGAGGCCGAACTTCTTGCTGTTCATGATTTGAACCTTCTGCTGGCTTGCCCAAGTTGAGTCAAAGGCAGAAGTCGCAGCGAGGAAATCATTGATGGCAGACTGTCCTTCCAGTTCAGCGATCTTGTGCCTTTCGCCTTCTAGCTTGGCTTTACTCCAAGCCACGAGCCAGTCCTCCGGCTTGACCCTCTTAGTCTGGGCCAGGACCTGTCTGTATCTTAACCGTGCCTCCTCCTTCTGTTCGTCCTCGGAGGGTGCAAGGCTTGATCTCAGGTCTCGGACTATAGTACGAAGGTCAGACTTAGAAGTCGTGTTGCCGAGATAGGTTTTATCGACGGTTGATCGAACCCAAACAGCGAGTTCAGCGTAGGCACGCTGCCTGTTGGCGAAGGTCGCGAGCTGGACCTTGTATTCTGACTGCAGGCGAGTGAGTCGAGTCCACTGACCATCGGTCAGGTCCGTAGCCGGCTCTGGTCTTGGTCCGGCGACCGCAGCGTTCTGCTGGGTTGCGTGTGTCCAAGCCTTGTAGGCAGCCTTGTTGAGTAGACCGAGCATTTCTTCAGAGGTCATGGGTTCCTTTGGTTCTTCCAGGATCGGAGCATCCTTATCGGGATCGACAAAGTCGAAGATCTTGGAAGTCTCAGCCCTTGAGACGAAATCGTCGTACCAGGCAGTCCATTCGGACGGTCTGGAGAGCGCAACTTCGGACTTGGCTGTCATCTTTGGAAACGCTTGGTATTGGGCAGCAAAAAAGAAGGGGCCGACAGGCAGGCAGGCAGCAGATGAGGCTTGTGGCAGGATTCGGATCCGTTATGTGATGTGTGGTGATAGGCGTCGTGCAAGTGTCCTTGCACAACGGTCGGAATCAGCTATGATGAGCGCCTAAAGTGCTACCGGGCTCATAACTGTCAGACAATTGGCTCCACAGGGATCATTGTTGGCATCGGTCAATTGATGAGAATTATCTAAGGAGCAAGAACTCAATGCCAAGATGCACTGAGCCGTGCAGCTCTTTTATACACAAATGAAAGCGTTGGCTGTTTAGGCAGCAGCCTGCTGCTTGACGCTAATTGTGGTCGTTCACTCTCATCGTGAACAAGTTCACGATGATCGTGATCCTTGCCTCATTTCGACGGCAGCTGCTCTAGTGGGGCCGGGGCTTGATATGCGACATGCTTCTGGTTTCCTCGGCCTTTTTCCGGACGTCAGCCGCCTCGGCCCTGACCGTTCGTATCTCCTGCTGGAGTTGTCGGATCATCTCCAGCTGCTCGCTAATCACCTTTGTCGCTTTCTGCTGGTTCTCCACCAAAGCATCCCAGAGTCTCTCCAGCATCTGTTTCTGCTTGCTCATAAGATGGCTCGACGTTTCCTGGAGCATCGTCTGGAGCGTCGTCTGGAGCATCATCTGCATTAGCGATGAATCGCTGCGGGCCGCGCCATCCACAGCCTGCAGTCCCTCGTCCGCATTGTCCCAGTCGTTGTCGCCTGCTGCCACTTGCTTTGTGCCGGCATTCTTCGATGTCCCGGCCTGGCTTGAGGCTACTTGCCAAAACTTTTGGGCTTTCGCGGTTGGTTTCACGGGTCTCGACGAGCGACGCGTCGCGGTCACCGAATCCCCACCCGCGACCAGGATCTCCTCAGCGGTCGCGTCCATCTCCCGGTGCCACGCTCAAGGCAGCGCCAACCCGTTCTTTCGCCTAGAAGAGTGTAAAGAGGTGTAAAGAGTGTAAAGAGTGTAAAGAGTGTAAAGAGTGTCGGTTGATCCTTCGTCAGATTTGTAGTCGGACAACCCCCTGTCGGTTCCCGGGGTAGTAGTCTGTTGAGACCGTATGACTAAGATGGTCCGATCTGCTGGTCGCTGGGATGTGGATACTATGTAAGGAGCTGTGCTCCTCTCAGACATATGGAACTTAGACCTTTCAATATCACCTGCAACCTTTTTGCTTCATCATAGTCCCCTTCACCTCTCGCTTCGCTTTCAGTTCCGGGGCACAATGTCTTCCACAAGAAACATGCCATAGACCCCAAGCCCGCGGTAAGGTAATTAGCCAAGAGGATTAGAATTGGATTTCTCATAGATGGACCGTCAGAGCTGTAATAAGATGATTTGTAAGGATACTTAAATTAGGCACCAAATGACAGGAAACAAGGGACACTGCTAGTGAGGCCGCTCTTTACTATCCAGAACCAACTTCCCCTGTCAACATTCCAGCATGGTTTCGGTGTTATGCAGCATTGGGTTTATCAAGATGCCAATATGGTGTCAAAAACTGTGTTCTTTGCTGATGTGGCCAGGCTGCTTCTGAGAGGAACAGCCAACAAATTAATTTTTGCTGATGTGGCCGGACTGCCTCCCTTACAGGAATAGCCAGGAGATAACAAACACTCCGGCATGTTTGACGCCCTTGGTATACAGGTAGAAGGCTTCTAAAAGCTCACAGTGGATTCAGTTGAATGAATAGGAGGTCATTTTGGCTTTGGCTACTGAAACAGCTATCGAGTCAAATGTAATCGAGACTAGGGCCTGTTTGTGAGATGTGACTGCGGGGAAATAGAGTTCCGGAAGACCTCCCCGCTCCGGAGGACCTCCCTGTCCCGAAGACTCGGGTAACGTTCCCTTGAAGGACTTGACGTTGACATGGACGTTGACCGTGTCCCTGAATGGACATTTGTAAGCTTCAACTACAGTGGCTTGGTCTCGACTGGTCGCTTGGCGTTTGACTACGCACGGATGGGGACAATAGTATGTCCTAGCCATCCAACCCAGCATCTTCTTCATCCCGCTCGGCGTACACCTATGCGGCAGTTCAATCGGCATATTCTTTTACCAGTGATATGTCTGCCATCTCCCAGTCCTGATATATGTTCTCTCAATCCAATTCGCATGGTCTACGAGTTCATTCTTCCCAAGCGCACCGCATTAGTTACTAGGACCTGTCCTAGTAACTGTTTGCAAACCCAGAATCAATTGTTAATCGCACCCTATATTTACACAGCTCAACATGATCACTGGAGACCCAGTCACAGTCGACTCAGACAAGGTCCAAGTCGGTACCCCTTCGTCCAAGCACCATGGCGTTGGGTTGTGGCCGCCTCCCTCCAGCGACCCAGCAGACCCTCTGAGATGGCCTCGATGGGCCAAGTTTCTGGCCCTCCTCGCCGTGGCCATCTTTAATTTCGTGGCCAACTTTGCCGGTGCTGGCCTCTCGGTGGCGACCGTCATACTTGAGATGGAGTTGCACAAGACACCGCAGCAGATAAACTCTCTCATGTCGGTAAGTCGCACCCTGCCGCCCCGAGGTGTCTGAGGCTGAGAAGCCGTACAGTATAACTTCCTTCTTCTTGGGCTTGGCAACTTGGTCTGGATTCCGCTGTCTGCCAAGTATGGCAAGCGTCCGATTATGATCATATCTACGGCGCTGCTATTTGCCGTGCTGCTCTGGACAGCCAAGGCTAAGACATATCCGGAGCTTCTCGCGGCACGAATACTCTCAGGCTTTGCTTCGGCTAGCGGCGAGGTACGAGTCCCTCTCCATCTCTTTGTTTATATCCTGATGCTCAATCGCTTTAGAGCATCGGTCCCGGCATTGTATCGGACATCTTCTTTCTACACGAAAGGGGCACAGCCATGTCCATGTATGTTTCCGGCAGTCTCTAACCCACCTCCTCTCTCTTTTATGAAATCTGACTTCTCTCGGCCAGCTACGTGGTGCTCATATCTGCGGGTTCCGCGGTTGGGCCACTCATTGGTGGCTTCATGGTCGAGTATAGCCCTGGCACCTGGCGGGACTTCCGCCGTTCGTCTTTGGTAAGGTAAGTAGTCGTTCGACAGACGTGGGAAATTCCGGGGAAGAAAACATATACGCCAAATTGAGGAGATTGGCGTCCGCTGCCCAGTCGAAGGTGAGGGATAAGGTGCAAAGCTGTTCCTTGGTGGAAGACATGAATGCTGCTTCCAAAATTCCTTGAAGTTGGCGGATGATACGAGACGTAAAGCCCACGGTTAATTGATAAACACGAAGCCCAGGAGATGACGCTGTCCACATCCCAAGTACGTTGAATACTGGGGGCGATGTTTTGAGACCTCTGGATGTTTAAGTTTGGGCGACTGTCCCCACCACTTAGTATCGAGGACCAATCCGGCCGAACCTGTTCGTTTTCGTCTGTCCCAGCCTGAGGTGACGCAGTACCAATTGCATCTGGTACCGCGAGGTTCCGCCAGTAGTCAGCCATATCCTTTAGACCGAGCCCAGGCCATGCGTCCCCGCTGACATTTTCTTCTTCTTCTTCTTCTTCTTCTTCTTGGCAATTGCATAAATGCCCCCCGTTCCTTTCTAAGAAACTTTTTGCCAAGTAGAGATCCGACTCAGAAGGAACACTGGTGTCGTCGATATCTATCTCACTTTCAGCATCTGAGACATCCGATTCAGAGCTGGAGTCTGTTTCAAAAGCGTCTTCTGACTGAGACTCGACGTCGGACAACAGTCCATCTCCAATACTTTCTTCTTGATAGGTTGCGTTCTCATCTTCCCGTATTCTACCCGCTTCATTTTCAACTGCTTCGTGCGCATCAGGGTTGGGAAGGGCACTTGTTCTCCCAGGCAAGAAGATCGATGTGCTTTCTCTCTCTGGGGAACCCGATATAGTAGCATTTTGCAACTGTAAATCCGAAGTTTCGCACATGTCATCATCTCCGGTAGAGTGATACCGGTCGTCACATGGTCCCATCGCGCACGATCTCAGCGTCGTCTCTCCTAACGGGCTAGGCGAATTTGAGCCCGTCTCAATTGTTCCGTGTGGCGCTGGCGCATTGCGTAGATTCTGCAGACACGGCTGTACCAACATAGACTCTTCCGTTGGTTGTGGACGCAATCCATTCCCGGCCACAATCATGTTGCTTGTAATATGGTTCAGAGCTGGTGGGGGTGGCGTCTCAGCTCGATCTGACCGGCTAGCGGCGTTTGCGAGGACATTGAGGCAGCTTGTCGACTCTGTGTGACGCTGCAGCGAGGATGGAGGCCGCAAAGCTTCTATCGGTTGCGGGACATAGACTTGAAATCGGATATCTCCGTGCACCGAGGAGTACTGAAGCCGTCGTCGAGCGCGTTTAGCAATGACATCTTGCCTTGCTTTATCCTCAGGCGTATCGTGCTTTCGAGGTCTCCCACGCTTCTTGGGTGCTTCGGGCATAGTGATCAAGATGCAGTGTTACAATGATTGACTTGGACTGTCTTGAAGTTCCTACAGCTTTGATGAGATGAGCTTGCCCCTGAGTTGACCGCGAAAATCAAATGAAGTTAGTGTGTGACCGCTAAATTCTGGTTGGCTAGAGGGTTTGAGCACTAAGTCCAAAATAGGCTAGCGTATTGACCGCGAAACTCAAAAGGGCAATTTCGACTGACCCGATGGCTTCGTACACAAGGCACATCACGGGGTGTAGACTCCAATCCTAACGACATGAGCTTAAATAGCTGTATCCGAACACATGGCTGTTCAATTTCTTTTGTTCTTTAGATAATTCTCATGAATTGACTGGTGCCATCAATGATCCCTGTGGAGCCAATTGTCTGACATCTTGCCTTCCGTTGAGGAATTAACCAAGCAATTTCCATCGGCTTCTAGCGCAATGCATTTGCCACCTCTGAGTAGTATATAATGAGTGTCTAAGAGCCGGTGGTAGGTGGGGGGGAGGTCAAGGGAGTGTAGTTGATGAAGATTGACCTTCATATGATTGTAGCAGCTTGATAACGGCCTCATGCCCGTTCTTGGCGGCATACGACAGCGGCGTCCGACCGCCCTTCGACTCGACATTGGCTCCCTTCTCGAGAAGCAGCTTAACAACGGCCTCGTGCCCATTTTCGGCGGCATACGACAGCGGCGTCCGACCGCCCTTCGACTCGACATTGGCTCCCTTCTCGAGAAGCAGCTTAACAACGGCCTCATGCCCGTTCATGGCAGCATACGACAGCGGCGCCTGACCAATACCGCCCTTTGACTTGATGGCTCTCTTCTCGAGAAGCAGCTTGACAACGGCCTCATGCCCGTTCATGGCGGCATACGACAGCGGCGTTCGATGATAACTGTCCTTAGACTCGATGGCTCCCTTCTCGAGAAGCAGCTTGACAACGGCCTCATGCCCGTTCTCGGCGGCATACGACAGCGGCGTCCGACTATAACCGTCCTTCGACTCGATATTGGCTCCCTTCTCGAGAAGCAGCTTGACAACGGCCTCATGCCCGTTCTCGGCGGCATACGACAGCGGCGTCCGATGATAACTGTCCTTCGCCTCGATATTGGCTCTCTTCTCGAAAAGCAGCTTGACAAATGCCTCATGCCCCTTCTCTGCTGCCCATAGCAGTGGTGTCTTGCCGAATATCATGTTTTTGGTCTCCAGGTCAGCGCCCTTTTCAACCAGCAGCCTGACGATCTCATCGTGGCCCTTCTCTGCCGCCCGGAATAGCAGCGTCTGAATCTCATCATCCCTTGTATTTATATCGACGATCCCCCGTTCCAGTACTTTAACTAGCAGACTGTATATCACTGGCTCATGCTCTGAAATGCACCAAGCGTGCTGCAGCCAATATTGTTTCGCATAGGAGTAAAATTGGAACTGATCTACAGAAGGCGATTTGAAATGCTTGCTTGCATCTGCGAGGACTTTTCCAATGTCATAGTTAGGCTGTCTCCGGGACTGCAAAAGCTTTAACGCAAGGCTTCGAACGCTGCCTGCAGCGTCTATTGAGCGGATGATCCTGGACGGCGCTGCTTCGGCCGATATTTGCGGGACTACCATAGTAGATAGTTGGGTATTGAAAATATCGTAATTGAGGTAGGTGATGATAACCTCTCCCATCGTCCTATTTGCGCTGTTCACTGTAAATATCGCGCCAGTTGAGTGTCTGAAACCGCCAAGGAGGAATTGCTTGACGCTATGGTGCACCAATCTTACGGTCGGCTCTTCTTCATCGACAGCAATGAGGCTTCCACAGCAGGCCAACGCCGAATATATATCGTTGGGAAGCCGCGTCGGGTTCCAGACGGCATCGCCTGGAACTACGCTTAGGGTTTCTCGAAGTTCCTCCGTTGTTAAAGGCCGGTGAGCCACGGCGACAAGTTCAAATATCCGTGTCTGATAATGCCTTCCTAACTCCCCCGATCTCTGCAGAATACGAGAAAACGTTTCTGGGAGATCTTCTGGGAGGTCATTCAAGGCCAGCCGAATGGCTTCATCTGTCTTCGCGGCGCATAAGGATTCTATCTGAAGAGCCACCCAGAGGAACATTCCCTGAGCACCTTGCAGCAGGGCGTCCTCTATTTCAAGGACAAGCGCAGGGTTCCCTATCATCAGCTTTCTGGATTCTATGCGCCTCTCCAACTCTGCACTGATGAAGCCTGCAATATCGGGATTGTCCTCAGGAATCGCAATGGTACTATGTTTAGCGAACAGTTTCGGGCTCAACCTCAAGACATTATCGGTCTCCAATCTAAATGAAACGCAGATACGCAGTGCAAATTCGTCCTGGAGTTTCCGGAGTTGTTGAATTAATGTCCCTCTCTGAAGATCATCACATTCATCCAGCCCGTCCAGGACAAAGGAAGCTTTGAAGTCAGGTGGAAGGGCGCGCTGGAGCATGTTGAGTATTCTTTCGGAATCCACGACTGAGGTAGTCTTATCGACGAGTTCCTCTACCATGGTGAGGTCTGGAATTGGGCGCAATAATTGTCGAGCCAAAGAGCCAAAGACTGTGCGCGCTTTTAAGCTCTCGGAAATGTCGTGGCGACAAAAGAAATACGCTACTGGGCGTTCTGTACTTTGAATATGAAGGTTTAAATCATCGACAATATTGGCCAGCAGAACGGACTTTCCTGACCCTAGCTTGCCTTTACACACTAGGGTGCAAGAATCTGCTTGGACTTTCCAGCCCTGGTATTCAGGGGTCTGGTTGAACAAAGTCGCGTTTCCAAGCTTTCGAATCTCCTTCCACGTCTTCTGATAGTCGTATGTGGAGCAGGAATCGAGGACACGGACATGAGCCTTCAGCCTCTGGCGGTGCGACTCGGATTCAGAGAACCTCAACAGAGTTTTGAAGCGGGAGCTCTGCTCCTCAATGGTCTGACCCATCAGCAGGCTCACCTCCTCTCTGATCAAACTGGCCCACTGGTCGAGCTCCAATTGGTAGTTCTTCATATCGGAGTCGCTTGGGAACGACACCAGCTGTCCCAAGATCGACTTCTTTGTTAACTTCAACAGCTTGTGACAAAGATGAACAACCACGATGAAATATTCAGACAGATGCGACTGCAGAATCTTAGACCGAGGATAGAGCAAGGCCATCTTTTCGTAACGGGGAGCCGACCGACCGACGATCATAAGAAGAGTCGACAACTTTTCGAGGCAGGAAGAGAAGTTCACAAGCGACTAGGTAGGACGTCAGCTGGAGAACGAAAGAATGAGATTTTAAAAAGACCAACAAGTAATGTCATTCGCACCAGCGACCAGACGCCGCATGCAATCATGTTCTGGGAACCGCCGACTATGATGTCCCCGAGCGCCGCGAACTGCTGAACGGCTTGTAGTATATTGGTCAAACGAGGTCCGAAACATCGCCCGCCGCCGAGCTTCCCGGAGGTGTGACGGTCAATTTCGGCCGTGAGTCGCATGACATCGTGGATATCTGGAGGCGATTTGCACAACTGGGATCTGTGGGTACGGAAGGTAGCCTTCTGCTCGGTGGAAAGATCTGCCTCGAACTCCGAAGCGGCTTGCGCCAGGCGAATTTCAGCCTTCAGCGGCGCGGCTTTTGCCAGTGCAGAAGACATGGCGATGACACTCCGATGCGCCGTTTTAAGATAGAAATGGGGGTCGCCCCGCTTTCTTTGATTGTAATGGAGTGGTGGTTTTGTTAACAGACTGGTGACAACACCCCGAGCTGAAAAACTTGTGGAAGAGCGGGGTAGACAAGTGCGGCTTCGAGCTGCAATCTGAGTGGCGGTGCGCTACGGTCGCACATTACCACATGGGTGACAAAACCATGTACGAAAATGACTGGAGCTATTTCGCACATAGGCTTTCGGCGTTTTTATATGGGGCTACAGTATTGATATGATAGCGCACTGTTTTCAATGTAGCAGAGCTGATGCCATACCAAGCGGTGCTGATGCCATTCCATTTCCACATGGTTGAGGCTTCCCAAAAGGGTTATGTCACCCATGTGGTTATGCGCGACCGTAGTGCGCTGGCTGGGAGGTATTGACGCCTCTCACGGGTGGCAATGGCTTTGTTGCCAGCCACATTCTTGATGCCCTCTTGAGCCATGGACATTCCGTAACGATTACAGTTCGTAGCAGGGAGAAAGGGAACCAAGTACTTGCACGATACGAAAATATCACTAAAGCTGAAATCGCCGTTTGTGTTACCTATCCCCGACTTTACCACACCTGGAGCCTTCGATGAATGTCTTCAATCAAGCACAAGCTTGGACACCGTCATGCATGTCGCCTCACCTTTCTCTTATTCAGCGACCGACATCAAGCGAGAATTGCTGGACCCATCCATCATCGGCACCACATCTTTACTCACAGCGGTTTGCAACCACGCCCCCTCAGTCAAAACCGTAATCCTCACCTCCTCCTTTGCTGCAATCCTGAACAGCTACAAGCCCAACACTATTCCACAGCACACCTACACCGAGTCAGACTGGAACCCGCTTACCATGGACGACGCCTTTCAAAATACATTGAACGGGTACCGGGCCAGTAAGCTCTTCGCCGAGCGTGCTGCCTGGGACTTGATGGATACGCGGAAGCCCACTTTCTCCCTCACAACAATATGCCCAACGCTAGCGTTTGGTCCTGTCATTCAACCTGTAAAATACTACGTCACCCCATGCACATTGGAGCGGCGATGGGGTGCATGGGGTAGCCTCAGCCGAAGGCTGTGTGTCTGCAGGCCGGGAAGCTATAATACTACTGCATTATCTACGTTCCGATCTATTGCCATAGCTATTCTTAGTATTATGTGACATATACGGATTCCGTGTAAGCACCTGTCGTTTTCTAAGCTCCTGATCCCTCATCTTCAAACTTCATGCTATCTGGGAGAGACCCGTAGACCAGGTGATAAGAGGCGATAGGCCAGCATCTTCTTCAGTTCTCTTCGGAGCGGGACTTTCAGTTGAAGAAGGACTGACGGTAAGGTTTCTTAATATCAGGATTGCGCTGTTAGATCTGGAACGCTTTACTTAGTTAGTATTGAATGTCATGCGGAGTGGGGAGATAGGGCTGACATGAGAATTGCACTGACTACGACATTCCAGGCAGTTCTTAGTGTTCTTAGCAGATTTCCGTTTGCTGACGAAGTCACTAGCCGGTTTCTTCTCGCTATAGCGGGCATAGACAATGGACACTAAGTCATCTTGAAGCCCTTGAGGAGTAGACTTCGGATGCATTACTCAATGACGCAAGATATGAAGATGTGTTGCGTAAATGAAGTTTCTATGCTAAGCGAAATTCCGAGTAAACAAGCCAGGGGGACTTGCTAGCTGGTAAGCTAGGCCCACTTTTTTGAGCCGTCGTCCAGTTGCTCCTCGTTTTGCTGCCGTCCATACAAAATCTAAACCAATCAGAGACCGAGAAACTTATTAATCCCTGTCTGCACCAAAACCTCATTATTGGGAAACTTATGGATTAATGTAGAGTCAGCCTTCGGCTGAATCATGTATGGACGAGATAAATATATCAAGTCAGCGCATCTATAACTTCATCTCGGGGGCCTTCAAATCGCAGATCCCAGACACAGGAGTGTCTTTCTTCCTCTGGATCGACGTGCGAGATTTGGCTTTGGCGCACGTGAAAGCCATGGAAGCCCAGCTTACTGCGCGAGAGAACAGAAGGTACCTTTTGACAGAGGGATACTTCACCAACCAAGACATCTGTAAGATTATTGGAAGGCGGTTCCCGGAGTATCAGGATGCACTGCCGAGCTGCGGGGGAGGGAGTGGTGGATACCCGAAGGAGGGCATTTATGGGTTTGACAACAGTCGGGCGACGGAGGAGTTGGGATTGAGGTACATGACGCTGGAGGAAAGTGTAGTTGATACCGTGAGATCGTTGAAGGATGTGCAGCGAAAGGTGACCCGGCTGCCCAGGAACTGATGTGATGGCACATTCCTTGGGTTGACTACTTAAACCTGGTTTGATGACAGTGAAAAGAGTTCTAGCCGATCTTCCCAAACTACATTCATACACTCCCCCAAGCTTATTTTGTTAGTCCACTTGATTTTAATGCAATCACCGTTAAAACGACAATCTTAATTTCATCCCACCTTGTCCTCTCTGAAAAGAATCGAAGCTTCATACTATGCGGAACCATCCGGTGCGGAGCCAGCCAGCATCAAACACTCTACAATCGCGTTCCCAGAAAAGTGCACCACACTACAGTGTTTCATTTGTTTCTGGGACGAGAGGGTAGCAACGGTTGCAAGGCTGCGGGGATTTTCTACTAAATATAAGGCACGAGGGCAAGTTTTTAGCCACCATCTTGACCGTGTGGCTGGGGGGCCAATACCTTGCCCTGAAGCCAACTGCAAGAAAGCAGCGATTCAGTTGGACGGCGTGGCCGCTTTCCATGGGGCATGTCGCGCGACACGATTGTTTGGATGACTGAACAACGATCGGGAAGAAGATCCCCTGTGAATCGGGCAACGAAAGACTCTTGATTTTCTATCTAAAGGAGCGACGAAGGTCGGTCTCTTATACCTATGTTCAATCTGCCGATATCATAGGCAGCAGGCTGCTGCCTGATGCTAGTGGTGGTCGTTCACTCTCATCGTGAACTTGTTCACGATGATCGTGATTCTTGCCTCGTTTTGCGAGCGAGCGACTTGATATTGACATGACTTCTGCTTTAAGAGATAAAACCTCCGTCTCTACAGTCTTCTTTAGACTATAGATTCCAGCCTCAACTCCACGGACTTTCTCTGCAATTGCAGGTATTGCCTTCTGGATTAACTCGGCCTCGCTATCCTCACGAGACTCCTCAGAGGCACGTAAGACTCTTGCAGCAAAGTCTTTGTACTCATCAGTCTTGAAGATGGGATCTTTGAATATAGGATGGTTAGGGAAATCGCGTGCGAGAAAGGGAGCATCTTGCAGCAAGACTACTCGTAACCATCCTAATAGCTCAATAATAGCACCTGTAGCTTTATTCTCAAAGACTTCAGCCATCTCGTGACTAGAGTCTCTGAAGGCTTGGAACCAAAAGTCAGCCTGAGGCCAAATTTGAGAACGTAGCCAAGCCGAGGGCAAGACCGTGGAGCGTGCAATGAAGTAACTGCCAGCCCATTCTGGCGAGAAGTCGGCAGAGGCTCTCATGAACGCGTAGGGTAGTGATGTGAGATAACAGCCTATCATTGAGTCTCCCATATTCCATCTGCCAGCACGTCTAATCTAATAATAAGTTAATAGTGTTACCAGAGTCAGAGGGAGGTTACCTACTTGTGCCTCAGGAACGCCAGCCATATCGGCATTTTGCGTAGCAGCAACACGAGGTGCCTGACTAGCCTTAGAGGTCTTAATGCCGACATGGCTATATAGACGACGAGTCCACGCGTGGCTTGCTTGATATGAGAGTGCTGCTATATCATTAAAATACTACGTCACCCCATGCACATTGGAGCGGCGATGGGGTGCATGGGGTAGCCTCAGCCGAAGGCTGTGTGTCCGCGGGCCGGGAAGCTATTACTACTACTGCATTATCTACGTACTGATCCATTGCCGTGGCCATTCTTGGTATTATGTGACATGTACGGATTCCGTGTGAGCACCTGTCGTTTCCTAAGCTCCTGATCCCTCATCTTCATCTTCATGCCATCCGAGGGAGACCCGTAGATCAGGGGATTACGATCAAATGGGGCATCTAACATCAAGCCCTCGAGCGTCTTCACACGAGAGATAGCCACGTAGCTTAACCCAGTCTGGAAATCCCGGTAGGAGAGATCGGAAACGATCATATCTTCTGTGATGCTTTGTGGCTTATAAACGGTAATAGCGTAGCATATGATCAGGGGGAGCTGGGTGCGAGTGCAGAGAGTGGCTCCGATGAGGAAGCCCCTCTCTACGAGGAGAATCGGGACAATCTTCCTGCCACCAGGGGTGGTTAGGAACACCGGTCTAATGTACTTGTTAAACTCTATTATGATAACATGAGGGTCTCGTATGGAGGCCTATAGGGCACACTGTTGCAAAACTCCCCTGTCATTTTGCGCCCCACCGTCGTGGGCATTTCGATACCCCGCGTCATGGTGAAGCAGGTACTACGGACCAGCTGCGGACTCGCTCGGAGCGCTTCTGAGTCCCTCCCAGCAGGCCGCTTTCCAGGACTGTGACGATGCACCCTCATGCGGATAACCACCCAGCGCCCTAATCTGCATCACGCAATATCTGGAAGTCGGCCTGCACAAGCCTGTTCATCTTTTTATTAACAACCTTGAGCGAGTGACTCAGCGCTTTAATCAGGCGATTTTTATTTGCGGTTATTGCAATCCAAATCCTGCAACCACTAGGATTGCCCAACTTCCACGGGCTTCGGAATATGCATACTACGCCATTCTCAAGGCCTGAAGCTTTTGCTTCTTGATGGAGTCAAGTTAAACTCGGAGAAATTCAGACTTTTGACTCCTCCATTTTGGTAGCACCTATTTCCTGTGTGCGAGCAAAACGCGATAAGCCAGCAGTGGACAAGTGCGGTGTCGACGTTGGCTACCCGAGAGGCTGGCCACAGACTATGGCGGGAATGCCATTTCGTAAACTTTAAATGAACGAGCAAGCGAGATAGCGACCCGTAACAGCTCTTTGTAACGGGTCAGGACCCTGTTGCTGTGGCTACGCCAGCAGCACAAAGTGGGGGGAGGCACAAAACCCTGAGCCGGCAGAATCACTGCAGTCTTTCTTTCTTCTTTCCCTTCTTCTCTCCTCATCTTGAAAGTAAACAGCATAAGGACTAGTCAGTTGAATCAACCCGCTAGAAGCCTTTCACACTCTTGCCTGGCGGCAATGGGGTTTTATTTACATGTTAGGGGTCTTAGGATTTGAAATATTTGTGTATTGAAATATGTTTGTCTGAGAATTTCATCAATTTGACGGATACTATTACTAACATTTTTAGCCACATGTACTTAATTATCTATCATACAGCGGTTATATACCCGACCAGTTCTAGCGATCCTCATCTGCCATGACAAAAGGTTACATTGTTATGTACAGAACTATAAAGGCAGCACCTGACAGTCTACAAAGGAACGCACTCGCTCTAAGCGGGCAACATCAACCGCCTTCGTGAGCTTGGAGACTAGAACCTCAACAACTCTGCAGCGGAGGACTCAGAGGCAGGTTGCCTCTGTAGAATACAGTGGTCTAGCTTTGCTTGGAAGATTTAGTACGTGAATTCGATCCCGATAATGCCTGAATGTGCTGAACTGCTCCCTGCTGGTCCGCTGCGTCCCTCTCACTGTCGTTGCAGCAGCCCCAGCGCCAAAAATCCAAGAAATTATATAGTGAGGTACATGGCTCCATGTACTGTGGGGTGGGATGTTCGTCGGCTAGGCCCAATTTGTGTCTTGGGTAGTGCTTTTGGGGGTTTTGCAACAGTGACCCCTATAGGCTGCCATAGCATATCCCCGGCACAAAGGTATGAGCCCTAAAAGCAAGATTTCCATAGGTTTCGATAGAACCTTCGTGTGTTGTTCCAGGTTATGCTGTGCTCCTACACCGACTCTCCCGTGTACTTCGGCGTACGCCCAGAGTGGTTCAGCTGCCTTGCGCAATGCCTGTACAAAGGTTTCTTCAAGGTAGATATTCTCGAAGTCACGGAAAATACCTTCCAGGTGAGACATGAGTTCCGGGAGATCACCATCGGTATTGCTGCTTGGTCGATCTCGCCAACCCCGTGACAGCCAGCCTATTCCAAACGTAGCCGCGAGTAGAAGGCAAAACAAGGGCCAGAGGCTCACAAACAGAAGAAAGGCCAGCACCATTAGCGAGCCCAAAATCCCCTTCCACTCAGACAGGATAGTTCCTTTGGCCATAGCGGAAACCAAGTATACCGGACGAACAGTAAGGGTGTGAAAGTGATGAGCCGCGGTTTTGTTCAACCCGAGACGTCAACGGATGAGTGATCGTAATAGAGGTAACAAACAGCTAGGCTGCGGTTGGTCACGGTTGAAAATAACAAAGCCTGATGTGAACGGGTGAGTGATATTGGAGTTCGCATAAGAGAAGTAAGCGACAGATCGAACTTAATGAGAGACACAGGCGGTGTGAGGAATGCTTCACCTCGAGAGCTATGCATCCCAAAATGAATTTGCTTCATCGAGGAAGAAGGAACGTGGGCTCTGCTTTCTTTATCGACGTTTGGCAGCGCTACTGCGGGCCTGTTCCAGGGCAAGCTGCAGTAGCCGCCGGGTTCTATTCTCCATAAATAACAGCCAATGGCTGATAAGCGTTTAGGTGTCGCATTTTTTGCCGTCCTTCGGCCCCACCCACCATCACCGGAGCCTCTCTCCTTCCGCAAGACCCAAGCGAGCCTCCGAGGCCAAGACCCCGGTGGCTTCAAGTGTCTCATGCGTTTCGTGATAAGGCAGATAGCCCTCGGCTGCAGTCGGAAAGTGAGATGGTACCAACGTCATCACAGTCACGGCTACGAGATGGCAAGTGTAAAGATGCTACACAAAAGGCATAAAACGTGGGGCGATAGAGTCTCAAAATAATCACGTACAGAGAGGAAAGCGAAGGGGAAAAAATGGATTGTGCGGACCTTCGTTGGGCGCAACCTCATGGGCCACCGCGCTTAGGTTGACGAGGCGAGGCGCAGGCATATGCAAGAGAATGGCGGGGCACTGCCTCCTGCTTTGGCCACGTCGTAGCCAATCAAGCTGAAGACGGCTGCATTGTTTGCTGAATCCAGGATTGAATCCAGGAGGGGCGCAGTCTCGGGCTGAGAGGTTGAAAGCAAGGCGGATTTGGTATTGCAGCTGCTGTCAACCAGCCCAATACATCCATGGTGAGGCAGCCCATGGAGAGTTGGGATTTTTTTGCCAGGCGGACATGCGACCAGCTGCGCGCGATAGAACACCCACAGTACGGAATACTTTCGGCTTCATGTACTTCGCCCCACAGGGATCTCGCCCCCCCGTCACAATGTAGCCAGGTTGAGACGGCTTGACACAGCATAGTGCTCACTGTACTTCGAAGCAGAGAGTATCTGCCCATCCGAGCAAGTAGCAATTTGAGATTTGCCTCGTTGCTGCCTGTTGTGCGCCTGAACCAAATTGCAATGTGGCCGCTCTTTAATGCGCGACGGGGTAACACACGGAGGCCTCCAGAGTGTGTATAAAGCAATCAACAATCGCACATCAATGTAAGATTCGTATAATTGTTTTCCCCATCCTCGCAATTTAATCCACAGTAATCAAGATTATCAATGGCCAAAACATCACCGGTCCTCGAATCCCCACAACCGTTCAATTTCACCTTTCCTCACTGGCTCAATAGGCTTCTGGCTCAGCGGCTCTTACTAAAGCTTTTTCTTCTATAAAACTCGAGTGAGGGGACTTTAGGCTGTCTTTCCAGGGCGAATGAATTTCTCATTTAGCAGGTTCTTCGACGGCAGAAGTGTGGCGTCGACGTGAATCGAACTTGTGACTCCGAGGCATCAACTTCTCGGGCGAGGCATGAACTTCTCGCTTAAAAACCACTAGGCCAACCGGGCTCATAACCTGTCAAAATAAAAATGGATTACACCCCAGAAGACTGTTGAGACCTATATTCAACACCAACCATTCTTCACGCCTGCGCACGTGAGCTGCGGGAGGAGGCTGGGCTAGAGGTCCAAAGTATCGAGCACGTTATCCTCGATGGCGCCGGGAATAAGCCAGGCGCCGACTTCATGAACTCAACGGAGACGCGTCGTTACCGCAAGTTCTCGTTTGAAGTCAAGGTGGACGACATGGGGACAGTGAAGCTGGACCCCAATGAGCACCAGGCCTTTGTGTGGGCGACCGAGGAGGAGGTGAAGAGCCAGGCCATTGGCGACCGCAAGATTCCCCTCGCTAACCCGATGATGGAAAAATTATTGCGTGTAGGATTTGAGATGCGGCGAGCAGGTGAAGAGCCGAAGAGCCGAAGGAGTACCGGTAATTAATAGAAGGACAGTCTGGGCATCAAGCTACGATAGATAGGTGGCCAGCAGGATGTGGCTGACGCCCTCCCAGGTCGTATTCCAGGCCGGCCATATATTTTAGGTGATAGAAATGGAATAGTGTATGACCAAGGGTCTCGAATTGAGTCAGGGTCTCAGACCTCGTAACTGCAACAAGGAATACCGGTAGTTTGGCGGACTTCTTCGTGGTCCTCCTTTTGGTCTTGTGCTGTTGTTCGAACTCCACCCGATATCGCGCGATAAGCAGTCCAATATAATCACGCAGCTGAAGCGCGTGTCGGATCATGTATAATTGCGAGAGCCATCGAGTATCGTTGTCCAAAACAACGTCCAAAGGCTTCTTAGTCTTGACTTTAGGGTCAGGCGACTGGTCGAAGGCGGTCTGCTGGAGCTCTCGAAGCAGGTACGTCAGCTTGTCAGATCTGTGGATAAATACCACAACATTGTGCAATTTGCCCACTGGACCCCTTTTCTGCCAAAGCAAATGCTCGGCTTCTGATGCGAAAAGACTGAATCCTAGCCGACTGAGTCAAAAGGTCTTGCTATAACCGTGGTTCAACGATTACAGCTTGCTAGCTTTATAGGCTTAAGGTGCAATTGCCCACATTGCATGCGTTTCCGCATCAGCTTCTGATAAAGGCGCCTGTCCAGATAGCTGCCGTTCGAACGCGTCGGCTTTGTGGCCGAACAGTATGCTTTTGGCCGAGAGGTTCAGAGTGTGGCCAAAACAGCGCCCTCGCCTAGCCTTGCCAACGAAGCCCAGCTCTCCTCCAATTATCTCCATAGCGGTATCGTTATTTTCCGCGTTATCCAACGTGAAATATCCAATCTTGTCTTGAATCTCATAGGCTTCGATAACGTCGAGGATTTCGGCCGCGATATTGGTACCTGTGTGACTGACGCTAAGCTTGGGGACCCCTATCGTAACATTGCACGGCTTGTTGTTTTCGTCCCTGAAAAACAACACACTCCATATAAAGCATGCCGATTTCCAGACCTCCAGCCGTCAAATGAGATGTGGATGAGGCCAGGCGCCTTGTGGAGTACCTCGACAACCTTCTGCTTATGTTGTTTGAATGCTGAAGCAACTTTTTCCTTGATTGTCGTGTGGGTAACGTTGGCGTCACGAACTAAGACCGACGGGTTCAAGTAGGGGAATATTTCTCGCAGCTTTTTTTCTGCTGCAATGGAAAAAGAATAGTTCCTTACCACGATCCAGTTCATTAGAAGCCGTTGAAAGTGATCGCGGTCGAAACGCTTAATAAAAGTGTTAGCAATCGCTTGTTCTCGTGGGTTGTGCAAGTCAAGCTGCATGGCCTCCACGATGGACTTCTGCCCCTTCGCCTTAACACTTGTAGAATCGGCTTTCTTCTCCGCAGCTCCTTTCGTCTTGTTCAACGGAGCGCGAATTCCATGTTCGGTAAAGGGAATTGATAGAGACGCATGACACTTTTGATACAGACGCATGACTCTTACAGACGCATGACTTTTACAACACCCTATTGGCTAATCCCAGCTCTGACCCAGAAATACTTTTTGACAAAGGCGGTGTGACTCGCTCTCTTAACACAACTGTATTTTTGCTTGAAGTCTCTCTAGTGCTCTATAGCGCAGCGTATTAGGGCGTCTTAAAAGCTCTTGTTATTAATTAGAAGATGCTCGCTCTATTTGCGCTCGTCTGACGCTCTACTTTCTAACCACAATAGAAGGAAGAATATCCTCATCGCTATCAACTAGCTCCCATTGACTCCTTGTCCTCCGGATGCTAGGTTGCGTCCTCCGACCGCTGGCACGAACTCCTGTTGTTCTTCCAGATGCAAGGGTAGCTAACTGACTACGTATCTGGCGCTGGGTCGATATGCTGACCTGAATACTGGCCTGCGTGTTACTCGCTTGGCTTGCTTCTTGCGAAAGCCCGGCGAGTGTGGATTTATTTCGACTTCCCGTTGGCCGACCTCGTTTACGCCCCTGGGCTGGCTTGCCGGCAGGCCGGTCAATTGACTCACGCTTTGGCTGTTCCCGCCGATAGCCAGTCTCGCAGGCACAGGCTGCGAAGTGTTCTTAGGCCTACTGTGAACGGCCTCTAGTAGCTGGATTCCAGCTATCTAGTCCAGGATGCTATTTACATCAAAGATGAAGAAGAAAGAAAGAAGTTCCTAAGTGCCCCTGAGCTGTGGAACGATTTCTCATCCCTGATGCGCACGAGACGAGTACGTCTTGCGGCACCGCCGCAAGGATATGGGCCCTGGCCCGTGACACAAGGTACTTAGAGTGTGGGCGGCAGAATCCTGGTGTACTAACAAATAAAATTTTGACGAATCATAGCTCTAGAAAGTCATGCGTCTGTAAGAGTCATGCGTCTGTATCAAAAGTGTCATGCGTCTCTATCAATTCCCTCGGTAAATAGGTGATTATACGCGTTTTGAATGCCATCGGAGCCAAAGTTGCCTGGACAGGGGTCCTTCTTGCGAATGCAGGCTCGACAGACCCATCTGCGCTGCTCGTCCTTTTGGATGTCATATCCAAAAGGCCAGGCCCAAGAACCAGATTCTCTGCTTCGTTCGGAGAGTGCCCAGCCACGGAAATGATGCCGAAGCGTTGCTTCGTGTCTTTCTTCGTCTTCGGAAGGGATCTCGGTCGGTCTCGAGAAGGGGTTCGGGGTTGAAGGCGCCGGAGAGGGCGTTGGGGACGGCGTTAGATGGGGAGTAATAAGGCAAGAATCGGACGAAGCCATCGTAAATAAAAGCTCGTGGTCGTCTCAAAATCGCGTCGAAAATAGGGCAAAGCATATCAACAAAATGTTACGAAGAAAGAAAAAGGAGATATGTCTCAATCGTGGCCCCTGAGCTCTCTGGCCAGAGCTACCCCTGACCAGGGGAGCGGATGGATCTTCACTTCGGCGAATTCGGTAATGATAAGATATGGCTTGGTCGAAGGCAAAACAGGTCTACTGTAATGCCCCCAACTGAGCATATTGACAACTAGCTGGGTGACTACGGCAACTTCAGCAAGTATCCTAAAGCTAAGGAAGAAAGCGAGGAAAAGGGGAGAAGAGGGAAAAGAAGAAATAAGGTAGCCTCCTGCGGCTCTCAAGCTTGTGTGGGTCTTTGGGACCCACATTGATCGGTCAGTCTCGAGAAAACAATTGGAAAATGAACGAATAATGACCTACCTTTTTCTTCACTTTGTTGGTCATCATACAAAGCTTTACCCGGCATATTGTGATTTATATCGTTCTAATGAGAAAAATTTGGCGGTTCTAACGGCACTGCTTTCGTTAAATGGCAGTAAATGCCGTTTGGTCAAGAGAGTTCCTGACGATGTGATTCTAGGGTAACTGTCAACCAGAGTTAAAGCTCGCACACCTAGCTTGGCGGGCAGTACTTAACTGCCCCACTTCAAATCCACTCCATCCACTCCACGAGCGCTTCGAGTGGAATGGATGGATTAAGAATCCACTGGCCGTCCAGCCTCGTGGAATGGACCGTGGATCCACTGAGTGGATCCACGCGTGGATTCAGTGGAGTGGTTTGCAACCCTGAATGAGTGCAATTCTCATGTCAGCTGTCTCTCCACTCCGTAGGGCATTCAATGCTAACTAAATGAAGAATTCAGAGGCGCGATTCGACCGCCTCGGCCAGCCAGTCGTCCAGGTCAAAGCTAAGAACGTCGGCTCTGGCCAGTTGGCCTCTGCAACGGCGCTCGCGGTACGGTTTACGACATCGGCTGGGCACCTGGGGCCGATCCCATCCAAGACCCTCCCTGTGTTATCATGATGGAGTTTGACAAATACAGCGGACCGGTATTCCTGACCACCGCTGATGGCAGGAAGATTGTGCAGATTCTCCCGGTGGAGAGGGACTTCCTCATCGGAGCCACTTTCTGCGCTTGCACCCAGTTTCCCCTGATCGTAAGCTACGCAATTACCATGCACAAGTCACAAGGCATCACCGAAGACATGATAGTTACAGATCTGTCCTGCCAGGACTTTCAGACTGGTTTAAGCTACGTGGCTGTCTCTCACGTGAAAACGCTTGACGGTCTGATGTTGGATGTACCATTTGATCATAATCACCTGGTCTACGGGTCTCCCCTGGATGGCATGAAGATGAAAATAAGGGATCAGGAGCTTCGGAAACGACAGGTGCGCACACGGAATCCGTATATGTCACAAAATACCAAGAATGGCCATGGCAATAGATCAGTACGTAGATAATGCAGTAGTAGTATTAGCTTCCCGGCCCGTGGACACACAGCCTTTGGCTGAGGCTACCCCATGCACCCCATCGCCGCTCCAATGTGCATGGGGTGACGTAGTATTTTAAATCAACAACAACAACAACCCCAAAGTGCCGGCGGCGTTTCATATCCAGTTACATGAACCTAGTGGTGGGGTAGCTTATCGGTGCTAACCAAATTAAGGAATCGTCACGCTCTCTCAAAACCGTACTAATCCAAAAGAGGAAATCGTCACGGTGAGCGATGACGGCATTGTCTCTTGAGGTTTAACAAGCAGCTACAACAGGAATATAGATCTAATTTAAAAAAAAATTACATTTCCATGTTTTTTAGCGACTAGGCTTCTGCAAAGAGTTATATGTTGTTGTTGTTGTTGTATTATTACCGTCATGAAGATATCTACTAGAGATGTCTACAGAATCCCCTAGGGGCAAGATGACGTGCTAGGCTGGTGTCAACAGCTAAAGAAACCTAAGTACAGTAACCCGGGGCCGGAGCTACAGACCAAGCAGGTCCGTAGCTCGGACCTACAGTCCGCATCAGCTAAGATTGTAATCCTTCTTCCTCTTCCATCTAGCAATTAAGCAGCCCTATTTGACTTATGATTTCGAGCCCGATATCCGTCAGCGGATTGTCAGGGCGGGTGTCGGCATACCCTTATTTATTAACCAGCTTGGAATTCTCCAGTATTCCTATTCCTGCCTGCCGGCATTCAAAACCTCCAGAAATCGAGATCCGTATGATAGGAAAAACTGCAGATGGGAAAACCTCGCGGGAGCTCGTAGAGGGAAAAACCACTGCAGCTAGCATCCATTGATCAGGGCCATCAAGCCAGAACCCTGATGCCTATAAGTAGTCCGATTCTGTGACCTCTTATAGACCTGGATTAACAGCCAAGATCCGTAGATCAAGGCATCTAAGACCCGGAGGTCATAGTAGCCAAGGCCCGGAGGCCGAGGCAGGTGCTAAGACGCGGTGGCCTTATGCACCTAAGGGCCGAGACGCAGAGGTCAGGGCAGCTTAGGCCCGGAGGCCTAAGCAGGTGCCGAGGCCCAGAGGCCAAGGCAGCTCAGGCCCGGAGGCCTAAGCAGGTACTAAGACTAAGATATAGCCTTATATACCTAAGTGCCGAGTCGCAAAGATCAGGGCAAAGGTCGAAGCCAGAAGGCTATGGCCGAAGCCTAAGCCCACCTAGATTGAAGCTGGTGTCGTGATTGCTGTTGGCTGCGATAGCTATACCTGCTGCGAGGTCTGAACCAGCATTACAGCATGTATAAGAGCCACAGCGGTGTCGTTGGCCCCCGCAAGCCGTGCTGTGACCCTGCTGCTATCTTAGCTGCCCAGCTGGTCAGGGCAGCAGGCTTCGATCGTGGCCGGAGCCCTTGGGCTGTGACCTTGGCTGCTGCGTAAAGGAAGTCAACCCTCTCAATCCTTCCTTTACTGCGCTGTTAGTACCCGATGGGTACCCAGCTGCTGCAGCAGCCAAATTTGGTGGGCCTGAAAATTTTTCCACGCTAGTGCTAACAGCTGCTAGTCAGGAAGAATTTTTACAGGAGAGAGTTGTGCAAAGAGTTATATAAGACAAGGAATCTTGGTTATGTTGTTGAAAACCTAAGTGCTGGTTCCCCCCTGGAATGTGGTGTATAGACTATGAAATTCTCACTTGACTAAATATATGATCTAAAGGCCGTCAAAAGTTTCCTCGCCTTTTATCGTGCACGCTTGGCACTTTCTCGTTCGTGGGCCTTCGATGTATTGCTTGAGCTTGTTCTCTATGTACCCTCGGTAAACCCTGTCATAATCGTCCGCGTATTCAAAAGTGTGGGATGATTGATTTTGTGTAAAAAGCCAAGGAGCCTGGCTGCAAACCAGACAACTAAGCTGCTTACCATCCTTGGAACCTATAATGATTTTACATATCCGCGCTACTGACTCGTCCGCTTGAAGATTCTTTCCCAGGCCGAAAACTTGCGCGTCCCTTACTGTTTTCTCGCCGTAGATAAGGTATGATGACTGCCGCTCTCGAGATGTGAGCTCGCTTAGCCTTTCCGGCCATCTGGTAACGACTGGGTGTGCGAGGTTGGCGTTGAAAGCGCACGATACATTCAGCGTGATCTCATGTGCTTTGAAGGCGTAGTCATATGCCAACATTCTTCCGTGTGTATGCTGGAAAGATGGTTGCAGACATTTCTTGAATAGCTTAGTATCCTCATAGCCTTCACAGAGAAGACATAAATGCTCTCTTTCCCAGTCTTCGATTCTGCCATGATACATCCTCTTCAAGCCCTTTCCTACTAGGATAGGCGGATGGCCGCTCTCGCGTGCTTTATTCAACCATTCATAGTCTTTAAAGAACAGATCCCATATCTTAGATGTCTTTCGGAGTGTATCGGGAGTGGTAAATCCAAGATTAGAAGCAAGCGACCGAAGGAAAGGCACTCTCACTGCACTTTCCTGCGTCTCATCCAATTGTAAATCATTGGACCGGGACATGTTTGAGTATTAGATTTGCGATGTCGTTAGCTTTAATCAGTCCTATGCGGCGTGGTCAGCATGTTTTATACACATAGTTATCCGAGAACGGACTAATCCTTTTTTGTCCTGTATTATAGTTCACTTTATACCGGTACCGCTTGAATTCAGGGTCAGGTTTCAGTCAATATAGACTCGATTAAGTCAAGATTTGACCCCTGGGGTGTAATACTGATCTGGAAGAGAAGCTCGAGGAACTCTTTGAGAGTATCCCCAATAACTTCTTGGCCGCCGTAGGGAACTTCATCCTTGGAGTCCGCAAATACAACTGAGGCTTCTTCATGGGTTGTGTCAGCTAACCACTCTTCGAACTCTCCATCGCTTCCATCTTCTTTAGAATCCTCATAGTTAGTATCACTATCCTCGAAACCATTGGTAGAGCTGATATCGGCCATGCCAGAACGAGAATTACACTGTGATATCTCTTCGCGGTTTGACGTAGTGGACTGCTTCTTTTGGAAGCCAAGATGATGAGAGGAATAGTTCTCGTCGTAAAAATCACTCATTTTAGGCCATTTCCCTTGACTGGTATCGAGTTATTCCCATACCCTGTGCTCCCATAAGCACTCCAGTTGTTGCATTATGTGCGGGGAAAGACGAATCCTTAGCTCTTGCTCTCTTGTGGCGGCCGGCATCAAGTACCCTCTCAGAATCAAGGCAATAAACCGTTTCCATAGTAGTCGATATTTCTTTCTGGTATTTGGTTCGGCCATCAAGGCAAAAGATTTTGGCTGATAGCTTGTCGGGCTGGCACTGACCAGCCAACAGCGAAGTAGACGGTTGGTGTTCTGGACTGTAAGCTCGCAGCGATCGAGCATTAAGTCTACAGCGTTGAGCACACACGAGATCTTCTGCTCATCCTGCCTTGAGCTGATGATGTCGTCGTCGCCCTCGTGTGGTCCTTGGCCGAGTACGAAATCAGAACTGGAGTTGGTACTGATCCCGGGAGAGGCGGGAATTCGAGTCATTGCTTGCAGTATATCCCTCCGAACATTCTTCTAAATGATTTGCCAGCGCGTGCGCTCTAGCCATAGACTCGTGCCTGCGAACGAACCGTCGCCGAGTGCCTTGCCGTACACGCGTGGCTGCTTTTCATCATGTCGCACGACACGCAAGGGTCGGAACCACTACATCCACTCCACTTTTGGGCCAAGTAGAGTGGATGGACCATTTTTAGGCAATTACAAAGTGGATGTAGCACACTTTCGACCGGAGTGGAATGGATGTACACACGTGGATTTATAAGTGGATTTATAGTGGATCTTTGAGGCTCTTCACAACCTCGTCGGTGCCTATTCAGCCTCACTTTCAGACGTTGACACTAACTCTTCAACCTGTTGCTGCTGTGATGAATCGTCAACCTCGCTGGCGCTGTTCTCGCCCTCCAATAGCCATTTTGACTCAGCAAGTGCCAGCTCGTCCTCGCTTAGAGTCACGCAGCCGGCATCCAGCTTGCTTTCAAGGTGTGACTTAAGCAATGGATCCAGGTCCTTGATAAGGCCAGCACGGTACCAAGAGCGTAAAACTTGACAAATGGCGATAATCTCAGCATCTAGGTTCGTACGCAACGCCGAGACCATCTTGCCAGCGGCTGAAAATAACCTCTCACACTCGGCTGACATCGGCTGGATCGTCAGGAAGTCCAAGGCCATCCTGGATAACCGAGGATATCTGCTTTGCTTAGTTATCCAGTAACCAATTGGATCACGAACGTCGCCGTTGCTGGCCTCACGATCCGTCTGCCACGCTTGGTACTCGTCACCAACAATAATTGCTGCGTATGCTGGTTTTGAGTTCGGCAGACGACTGTTCTTCTCGAAGGGGTTGAAAAACCGAGGTCTTTTTGCCGGTGGCTCGTCGTCGCCTCTGCTGCTGCTGGTTCTAACCTCGAGATGAGCGTAATCGGACAGCCAGACGTCGGCAACCATCTCTTTTGCCTTTTCAACCCAGCTAGGCTTATGAGCCCACGTTTCATCAAACCAGTCCCAACGATAAGCTGGATGGAGCGCCATAGCCGTATAGTAGATGGGCGTCTCATCCAGCCGCCGATAATATTCATCCAGCTTATCCCAAGCAAGGTTGATTCCGATGCGGAAGTGCTCTGGATCAGGAAAATCAGCAGCAAGCTGCTTATATTCTTCCAGTGTGTTAAGCAGCAACTCATAGCCAAGCACCACGTCCCAGATATTGCCATAGGAGCCAGTCCAGCCTTGCTTACGCCTGCGGATGTGTCCATCACCCTCAAGCGTCTTTACCACGGTCTCAAAAACAGTCAGAATAGCCTCCAAATGGTAAAGAACCTCCCAGTCTTTGTCCGTTAGCTGATTCTCGTCTCGGAGGATGCGTGGTTTTTTCGCCAACTTGGCTTGTGTCACTTGGCCAGTCTTTTTAGACCGATTTTCGTCCTCCCATTGCGCCTTATACTTGATCAGTAGGAGTTCGATAGAGGTTTTCAACCGTAGAGCCCTGCGGATCATGTAGAGTTGTGACAGCCAACGCGTGTCGTTGTCGATAATTAGCTTGAGTGGTTTCTTCGATCGGAGTTTAAGGGTGGTGGCGCGATTAATTTCGTCCTGTTAGATATACCGAGTTAATATGAGACGAATAGGATTTAGTTAAACCGCTTACCCTCTGGACCTCCTTGAACAAGTAAATCAGCCGGTGGCTAATACGCACATCAACTACGATATTGTGTAACTTGCCAACTGGTCCTTTTCGGCGCCATTGAGCGTATTCAGTATCAGATAACGCTTCTGCGCCTGATAATTGCTGCTCGAACGCGTCGACGTTTTTGCCAAATAAGAGCGCCTTGGCTGACAAGTTAATTGTGTGGCCAATACAGCGTCCTCGGCGTAGTCGGCCATCGAACCCAAGTTCAGCACCAATGACCTCCATGGCAGTATCGTTGTTTTCAGCATTGTCGAGCGTGAAATAGCCAATCTTCTCTGGACCTACGCCAAGAGTGTGTAGGACGTCGAGAACCTCCCCACCGATCGTTGAGCTGAAGTGACGATGAGCCTCTGGAACCCCAATCATGATTTTGCATGGCTGATTCTTCTCGTCTCTGAAAAAACAAGCAATGCTGTAGAGGGCAAGCTTATTTCGAGACGTCCAGCCATCAAATGAGATATGAATCGCTCCAGGGGAGTTCCTCAGCACCTCGATAACCTTCTGCTTGTGGCGGTTATACTCTTGAATGATCTTATATCGGACAGCCGTGGCAGTCAAGTTGGCGTGTTGGATGGAAACGGAGGGACTCAAATAGTCGAAGATTTCTCGGAGGATGGGGTTCTCGGCGAAGGAAAATGACTGGTTGCTACTGACGATTAACTCGACTAGCATACGCTGAAAATGTTGCGTATCAAAGCGTGAGATGAAGCTATTCGCGATATTCTGTTCCGTAGGCTTGTTGACGTCCAGTTTCAAAACAGAGGCAATAGTCGGCTGGATCGATTTCAGTGCGCCTTCGGATTTCAGCTGTGCTGTGCTCTTTTTCTCTCCCTCTGGTGCTGGTGTTTTGTGCTCACGCCATAGATGATTTGCCGCGTTCTGGAGACCTGAAGAGGTAAAACTCGCGATAATGGGACGATTTCTGAGGATACAGTCCTTGCAAGCCCATTTGCGTAAGCCATGACGTTGAATATCATAGCCAAAGTCCCACAGCCAAGAGCTAGTATCACGAGCGCGTTCTGACCAATTCCAGCCTCTGAAATGGCGAAAAAGACGGTCTTCGAGCTGCTGCTGTTGGCCTGGTTGGCCTGGCTGGTTGGCTGACATCAAATTTTTTTGGGGGCAAAAACAAATGTTGGAACATCGCGGCCAAGATACATACAAGCAGCAGATGGGATGCGGCAGGTGGTATGTGCGCCCACCTGGAAGCGATAAGGGGACTGCCTTATCGTCTCCCCACTGCGCACCTGCTGGCTAGTTAGATGATACAACAACACAAGATCCATCAATACGAAGCCTAAATACAGCACTATTTCGGCTTCAACCAGTGGTTCGAACCCTACCCTTGTGAAAACCTACAACAAAGCAGGAAATCTGTAGAAAACGCACTCAATAGGGGGAGTTTCTCGTCAATATTATTAGATTAGCTGTAGGGGTGATCGACCTCGGCTAACTTGGGTCCAGGTACCTCGATTTAATAGCCAGTCATATACAAAAATAAGTACTATGAACCATACAGGGTCAGGGAATATCCCACTGTACCTAAATCCACCTAAATCCACTCCATTACATCCACTTTCGTGTCCAAGTGTAGTGGATTATTACGTAATCTGAGCGCCGACAAGTGGATGTAATAGAGATGGGCCACTTATATGTGGTCCACGTGGATTTACAGTGTAGTGGGTTCGAGCCTTGGTTATTTTCAGCTGCTGGCAAGATGGTCTCGGGGTTGCGTACGGACCTAGATGCTGAGATTATCGCCATTTGTCAGGTTTTACGCTCTTGGTACCGTGCTGGCCTTATCAAGGACCTGGATCCATTGCTTAAGTCACACCTTGAAAGTAAGCTGGATGATGGTTGTAGGACTCTAAGCGACGACGAGCTGGCGCTTGCTGAGTCAAAATGGCTATTGGAGGGCGAGGACAGCGCCAGCGAGGTTGATGATTCATCACAGCAGCAACAGGCTGAAGAGTTAGTGTCAACCTCTGAAAGTGAGGCTGAATAGGCACCGACGAGGTTATGAATAACCTCAAAAATCCACTTATAAATCCACTCATAAATCCACGTGTGTACATCCATTCCACTCCGGTCGAATATGTGCTACATCCACTACGTAATTGCTAAAAAACCGTACATCCACTCTACTTGGTCCCAACGTGGAGTGGATGTAGTGGTTCCGACCCTTAACTGTCGCCATCAAAATCATATCGTATTGGTTCATGAGTTCTGACCGGGATACTGTCGCCTTAAAGCCTGGATGGCATTGGTCATCTCGAGCAAGGGTCGGTCCACATTCGACAGGGGCGCCGACGAGATTACATAAGCACCATCACAGTGCACGGTCTCCAATCTCACTTTTGACATCAATTTGCGACTTTAATTAAGCATAAAGTGCGCACCAACATTTGCAAACAAAAATGAATTGGTGAGTTGGATTAAGTACAGTTTCATATATTGCGTAATGCTATTTTTGCTACTGTTATTGTTGTGGTTGACCGTTGCTGCGCTGAAATGTCTATTTAGAACCGCACTTGAAATTTCACTGTCCCATGCGACACAGCGATAACCCACCCCCTCATATTCTGAGCTGATGTCGATCGAACAGCACCACCCCTTGCCTGGCGAACCCCATATTTCCATTCCTGATCGGGAGGATGCCAACGGCGACGGTGAAGTCGTTCATGAGACGTCGTCTTCCGGCATGTTTTTTCCTCTTGACGGGCCAGCCGCTTTCGAGGAGGCCGATAAGCTGTCCTTCTTAGCTGATGCTATCCAGACGTCGGCTCTAGGAGCCGTCAAGGCCACAACGGTGACGACGAGTGGCAGGCAGTGCAAGCCGTCCCTCGAATCCAGGCCGCCCTTTCGCTTGGAAGATTGAGGTGATGTCATTAGCCCTGTTGTGGTAATCCGAAGCGGACTGCCGCGCCACCACTCAAACCATCTTCACATGCCAACAATTGCGAATATCAGGTTTTAACTCAGACGGTCGGAAAGTTTCGAGCCACCTCATCGTGGTTTCTGATAGCAGCGGCAATTTCATCCAATGGACTTGTAGTTTGATGCTTTTTAACTCTTGTCGAGTTGCGAAAGGGTGCCATATCGTTGTAACTTTAGTTGCGACCTCGGGGTTCTGTTCTACGATCACGCATTGTTACAAGGGGGTGTCCGTCTGCAACCAATGGGACCCTTGGCAGTGCTGTTAGGTGTGACCAGGATACTTTCCAGGGGCATACAGGAGGTCACCTTGGTGCAAAACAAGGAAATGTGCGAATGGGTCCAAACCTCGGCAGCATTAGATGCGCCACTCTACATAAATGATCCTCACATGCATCATCTGCAGATGGACTTTTCGTATGTTATCCATACCTGTCTTCAGTGGCAGGGCTGCACCACGGAATGAGTATAATTGTTGGATAACTCAGGTATCCTGCTGTTATAGCAATTGCTCTTTCGGGCGGGTGAGACGTCAAAACCGTGATGGTTAACTTGGTGTTTTACTTGATGTCTAAAGAACAGAATCTAGGCTAGGTAATAGGGCCACGAAGTGGCCCTATATCTAGCAGGGAGGCACCTGCACGTGCCCTTACAGCTGTTACTAGCTGTGGTCTACACACGTGGGTGCCTACGATCCTGGCGCTAGCCCTGGCAGTGTTAGTGATATTCCAACACTGGCAGTCTTCAATTTTGTGCCAGGGCCCAGGATCACCTAGATATATAAAAGAGGCAGTAACTCCCGCAAGCCTGATTCCGTAACTGCGTATTCAGCATCGCAGCTCCGGCGCCCGTATCTCGGCCGGAGCTTCCTGGTCCTGTTAGGGCTGCGCCCGCGCAGCCAGCTCTTGGGACAGCTGGTTCTTATGAAAATCATCACCTTGCGACCCATCCCTCCATCCGAATCACAGCAGTTGCCGTATCCATGAAGCGCTCAAACGCCTTGTTGCAGCTGTTCTTAGTAAAGGCATCTGCTAGGTTGTCTTCACCGCTGATCCAACGGATCTCAAACAGCTCTCGGCGTTCGTATGACTGCCGAAGTGCCATTATATCGACCATCAGCCGTTTCTCTTGCGTTGTTCCGAGCTTTACCAGGCACTCGTATAGTGAGTACGAATCGGTGCATGCAATGGTGGGTACTGCTGGGAGATCCAGGCGTTCTAGCACTTGATTGATGGTGTTTGTAATAACGTAGGCCATATCTACGCCTGCCACCATGCCATAGACCTCTGAAGCCAAGGAACTACGGGTAATACGTTTGCACTTTGTGGAGCTGTAATGCACAAGGTTGCCAGTTAGCGTAAAGGTATCGTCGCTAACTGCTGTTTCGTTGCCTAGGATGATCGCAAATCCAAGCTGAGATGTCAGGTCAGGGTTATTTGCTAGAGACCCGTCTACGAAGACGAACAGCTTCGCAGTTGACAGGTCGATGGGTGTGACGGTCAAGGTTCCCAACGTAGTAAACCGTAACCCGACTGGTTTATGTTGGCAGCTGAAACGGGGCGTAACGTACTGAGCGTGGGGTGGCGAATCACGTCTGATAATGTCAAGAAGTATTCTTGAGTAATCAAATTGTATTGAAAGCTGGAGAGCTATCTGGACATAGGGAAGTGGGAATGAGTGAAGCTATATATACTATTCTGGTCTGCTTGGTCAATCGTGGCCGAACGTGCTCTTGTTCGACCTGTTCGACCATTTAAGGTTAAGGTTTCGATGGGAGCGATGGAGCGCGAGGAGCGTTGCTCCCTCGTTCCCATCGCTCCTGTCGCTCCATCGCTCCTTCCCTGATTCGCCCGTGAGGCTGACTCATCAGCCTCGCCGCTTGGTTCTCAAGGTCAAGGGTTTTGCCACCCTTCGCCACTTGGTCCCTTGGACGCCTTAGCTTGGGTCGTGACACGATGTCTCCCTCCCAATGGTCTTGTCCTCAAGGCCGTAGCTCCCCACTTGTGTTGGTTCGTCAAATTTCCTTTCCTTCGTCCTGTCATCATGCTGACAGTATGTCGGGCAGAGTCGTGAAACGTTCGACAGCGCGAAAAAATCGAGAAGTCGAAACTCTCGCAGAGTTCGTTGAAATTTTCGGTGTCGAAATGACGCCGTGTGCTTTTTGCGCCCGCACCGGGCGTCCCTGCATTGTTGGGCCGGGTTCCTCTCGTTGTTCTGAATGCGTGAAGGCTCATCAATCGTGTGAGCGCTCAGGTTCCGAGGCCGCGACTCATGGGTGTCCTTCCTTGGTTGCTTTTCTGGTGTTTGTGCTGACTCACCCTCCTAGTCCTTAGAATCGTTCGTGAGAAGAAAAAGTTGCGTCAACAGCGTTTGGACACTCGAAACGAGTTGGCCGCCCTCCGTAGCTCCCTGGAGTTGTCACAAAAGATGGTCCAGGACACCCAGGCTCAAATTATGGCGGCTTTTGCGAAGCTGGAGCGGATTGAAAAAATGGAGGATCATCTGGAGGAGAAAGGTATTCCTGCGGCGGAGGCCATGGATGCGAGAGAGGTGGAAGATTTAGATGAATTGGATCGTCTTGAAACGGAGGAGCGTCAAGGTGCTGAGGCGGGTTTCCTGGATGCTGCTCAGCTTCCACCGGATGTGTTGGATACTATCGATTGGAATTCTTTGAGCTTTTCCGCTGGTTTCGACGCGGTGGTTGGTGAAAGTTCTTCAGCAAACGTTGGGCATTGATGAGGTGTTTGGCTGGTTCCCAGGTATTTTCGGCGTCGGTGTACCCTTTCCACTTGACCAGGTATTCCAATCGATTTCCCTTTTCCTCGTTTCTTCTTGCTTTGAGGATTTTCTCTGGCTCGTATTCTCGTTCGTCTTCAACTTCCATATCGTCGTCGTAGCCTGTGTCGACTTTGATTGTTCCTTCCGCTGATTCGAGTAATGAAATGTTAAAGACTGGATGGAGCTTGACCTTCGGTGGTAAGTCCAATTTGTAGGTGCTGTCTGAGAGCTTCTTGAGAATTTTGAATGGTCCGAGGTATTTGAAGTCGAGTTTTTTACTTGGGCGCTTTGTCTCGATGTTTTTTGTGGATAGGTAGACCATGTCTCCCTCCGAAAAAGTCGGTCCTTCCGATCTTTTCTGGTCGTAGTAGCGCTTCATTCGTTCTCGTACGAACTCGAGTTCCGTCCTCAGTTCCGCGTGTAGTTCTCTCAGCTTGTCCGCTTCGAGGATTGCTTTGACGTTTTGGATTCCATCGTATGAGTCTCTATACGGGTCTGGTGTGTAACCAAATAACGCGTAAGCTGGTGTGGTCTTGATACTTTCTTGGAGTGAGGTGTTGTAAGCGAACTGAGCCATAGGCAGCAGTTTTGCCCAATTGTTCTGCTCGTAGTTGATGTAACATCGTAGGTATGTTTCCACAATCTGGTTGACTCGTTCCGTCTGTCCATCTACCTGGGGTCGGTAGGCCGTTGACATTCGTGGGTGCAGTCCTAGTTGAGCCATGAGGCCTTTCCAGAACTTAGAATCCAATGTTGATCCTCTGTCAGAGATGATCTCGTCAGGCATTCCGTGTACGCTAACAATATTTCGCATGAATATGTAGGCAAGCTGTTCGGAATCCGTCTGTTCGTTGAATGGTAGAAAATAGGAAAACTTCGTTAATCGGTCAACGATTACGAGTATGCTGTCGTAGTGTACTCCTGTAGCGGGGTCTTCTGAAATCGGTAGTTTGGTAATGAAATCCATAGTGATCGATTGCCAAGGTCGCTCTGCGACTTCCAATGGCTTGAGCTTGCCGTAGGGCTTGTGCCGTCGTGCTTTGGTGCGTGCACACAAGTCACATCGTTGTAGTACCGTCTGCACCACGTTTTTCATTTTCGGGAATTCATAGGTTCGTTTGAGTCGTTCCATCATCTTGGCTATTCTGGGATGTCCGTGCAGTCTGTGTTCATGGATGTGTTTGACCAGAGCTTCTTGAAGGTGTGTTGGTACTTGCATTTTCCCCGTTTTTTCTTCTTCTGCAATGTCCTGGTTGTGTTCGTAAATCCCATGGAACAGTTGTTCTTCCGTGATTTTGTCGATAAAAGCGATTCTTCGAGTTTCCATGAGTTTTGCCTGCTGGATGTAGGCTACTTGTCGTTGTTCATAGTGACCTTCTGGCGTCTGGTGCAGGATTTGATCTTGCACAATGGTTTGTTCTGTCTTGAAGTCACTTCGTCGGCTGATAGCGTCAGCTCGTCCGTTCTCTGATCCTTTCCTGTGGATGATGGCATAGTCGAATTCAGAGAGGTATTCAGCGTATCTGAGTTGCCTTCCGCTGAGTTTTTGTGTCGTTGCAAAATGGGATATGTTCTTGTGGTCTGTGTAGACCTTGACCTTGTGCTGACTTCCTAGGAGATAGTGTCGAAATTCCTTAAAAGCATTGACAATTGCAAGAAATTCTTTGTCGTAGATAGGATAGTTGAGCTCGGCTCCGTGTAGTTTTCGTGAATAGAAGGCTATTGGATGTAGCTTGCCATTCCCATCTCGTTGTCCAGCTTGGGCCCCTAATGCGTAGTCTGACGCATCAGTCTCTAATTCGACTTCTTTGGCGGGGTCGAATGTGGCTAGAACGGGTTCTTTCAGGATTGCCTCCTTGAGTGCTTGGAACGCTTCTTCTGCCTTTTGGGTCCAGATGAATCTTGTCTCCTTCTTTGTAAGTTCAGTCAACGGTATTGCGATTTTCCCAAAATTGCGTATAAACCTTCGGTAGTAGTTTGCGAATTGTCACATTTCGGGATATCGGATTTTGCAGCTATGACAACAGTCAAGCTTTCTGCCCTTCATCATAAGGTTCCACAGCCACTTTCCTCGTCACAGGCCTCGTCATCAGCTTCGTCACAAGCTATGGTCAGGAGGATAGCTAGATAAAGTCAAATAGTCCGTAGCATCCGGACCCTCTTGGCTGTACGAGGTCATCATCAGTCTCTTCATCTATAAGACTGACCCAAAGACCCTCATTAGATAGGAAGAATAGCAAGAGCTTCTCACACACATGATCACTTCCATCTCCTAGATGCAACACGAATCCTATGAAGGATTGTACTTCCTTAAGGTTCTTCGGTCGTGGCCAATCTCTGACGGCCGCTATCTTCTTGGGGTCCATCCGAATTTCGTTCGGGCTGATGATGTGTCCCAAGAATTCTACTTCGTGTGTGTGGAATATGCTTTTCTCGGGTTCGACGAGTAGGTTTGCGTCTTGGAGTGCCTTGAGCACTTTATGGACGTGTTCCGTGTGTTCTTCTTCCGTTTCTGAAAAGATTAGGATGTCGTCCAGATAGCATACCACAAAGTCGTCGAGATGTTCTCTCAGCACGTGGTTGATCATTCGCTGAAATGCCGCTGGTGCGTTTGTCAAGCCAAACGGCATGACTGCGTATTCAAACAGTCCGAATTTCGTTCGAAATGCTGTTTTCCATTCATCTCCTTCCTTGATACGGATAAGGTTGTAAGCTCCCTTAAGATCTAGAGCTGTAAACCATTTCTTGTTATGTAGTCTGTCTCGTAGTTCCGTGACTAGGGGCAACGGCGTTCGATCCTTGAGGGTAATGTCGTTGAGTTGCCGATAGTCGATAACGAGTCTGAGTTTTCCATTCTTCTTTGGCACAAACATGACTGGGTATCCTGCCGAGGACTTGGAGATTCGGATGTATCCTTTCCTCAGCATGTCTTGGAGGTATTCCTTCAGCGTTCGTAGCTCCACTTCGTTGAGGTTGTAGATGGGATAGAACTTTGGTTTTGTTCCAACTTTTAGTTCTATTTCGAGGTCCCATTCGCTGTGTTCTGGTAGTCCGGTTTCCAGTTCTTCTTCAAACAGCTTCTGATAGATGCGGTACTGCAAGGGTACGTTCTTGAGCCTTTCTTGTTTGTTGGTTGGTGTATGTCCTCCTTCGAAAGCTTTCTTCTGAAGCTCGAGGACTTCATCCATTTGCTTGAGTTTGCGTTTGACGAAAGCAATGGTTCTTCTAGTGCGGTTTGCTTCTTTTCTCGCACTGATATGTCGTGTCCCTTTGGGTGGTGAGGAGGTTCCTTCCTCATGCCATCCTTCTCCGTCGTCATCGGTAGAAGGTTGAGATCTCAATTCATCGTCTGACTCGTCGTCATCGTTGGAGAGTGCGTCGTTCCATTGCCGCACCTGGCCAGTTCTCCAATCGATCCATGGGTTGTACTTGTACAGCCATTTGTAACCTAGGACCAAATCGTGGCTCATGGCAATCACATCGAACGTGATTCCTTGATTTCTTTCGTCGATTTGGACTTTGAGGTGATCAATCTCTTGGTCTACTCGTCCCCCATTCGAGGTGAACGGTTGTCCCTCCAGGTTCTCGGCTCTGTACGGTCTCTTCTTGTACTTCCATCTGAGTCCAAGTTCGTTGACCACTTCGGGGTCCATGTAGTTTTCTTCTGCACCGCTGTCTACCAAAGCGTTATACTCCTTTCCGCGTATTCGTACTGAGAGGTTGAACGACTTCTGTCGCTGTCCGGGTTTTCCTGCACTTCTGAGTGCCCTTGTAGGGAGTTCTTCCCTGATTTCGCCCGCCTGCGGCCCTCCTACAGGTGGCGTTCGTCGTTTGGGTTCCCGAGTGTTGCATTGTCTCTCGATAGTCGTCGTCGTTCTTGTCGAGACTTCCTGCTCTCCCCTCGCAGGGTTCGTTCCGTGAGGAATCGAGATTCTTTGCTTGTGACTTCTTCCGTGTCCGACAGATATTCTGAATCTTGTTCAGACTGTCCCTTGGAGCTGTTTTCGGGGTATTCTTGTTCGCACTCCTGGCTCCTCCACGGCAGTCGTTGCTCGTAGAGATCAGGGTCGTTCCCTTCGTCACTAGTTTCAGGATATTCCTCCGCTGGAGTCCTTCGTACCATGGCCACCGTACGTGTTCGTGAAGACTCGAGTTCCTTGGTAGGTTTCGGGAAGATAGCATTGACTACTTTTTCGTCCAAGTGGTCGATGCACTTGTCGTCATAGCAATGTATCCATCCGAGATTCTTGTGATCAGGCTTGGTCGTTCTAATTGCTCGAGTTGCCTCTTCGTCGTCCTGGTTTTGGACTATGTTAACCTGTTTCTTGCCTTGGCTCCTTGGCTTCTTCGCCTGTTCGCAGTTAGACGAATAATGCCCATACTCGCCGCAATTGTAGCATTTGATCTTGCTGATGTCTCTCGGTCTCCTCTCTCTTCCTTTCTGAACGTTCCCCATATTCATGGGTCCGGGTTCGGTGCCGTGAGAGGTATCAGGCTGTCTCTTTTGTCCCTGGTTGGACTGGTTCTTAGCCTTGTATTGAGGGTAGTTGTAGTTCCCCTTCTTTTCCTGGCGTCTCGCGAAGTTTCGATTGTCGATCTTGACTGCCGTTTCCATGTAGTTATCCAATGTCATCATAGCCTTGTCGATCTTGCAGAGTTCGTCCTTAACATCCTCCTTGAGGCCTCGATAGAACCTATCCTTGAAGTATGTCTCATCCCAAGGTATCCTGGAGGCTACCTGAAGGAAGTTGGCGACATATTCGGATGCAGCTTTTGTTTGCTTCAGTCTCATCAGTCGATCAGTGGCCGCCTGTACTTCATCTACTTCCCCGAAGACCTTTTTCATCCTATCTTCGAATGTGTCGTAGTCTCGAAAGATTGTCATGGTCACATCGCTCGGGCTTCCTCGTACGTAATCGCTGAGGAATGGCTCGAACCATCCTAGCGCGCTTCCGGTGAGGCAGCTTCCTGCGAACTTGACACGGTTTTCGTGCTTGAAGAATTGCGTGGGGTAGTAGTGAAAGTAGGTGCGTAGCTCCGTCAGGAATGTTTTGAGCTTCTTCTGGTCTCCGTCAAACTTGGTTGGTTTGTGAGGCTTGATGATTTCTCCGAGATCTTTCCCTCCATTGGCCTGGTTGGCAAGACTTTCGATGGTGTTGATTTGTTCGTTCCTGTGTCGGTTCCGTTCTTCATAGGTTCCGACGAGCTTGTCGACCTGTTCCTGCAGGGTCTTGTTATTGTTCCGGAGCCTCTCGGTGTCTTCCGCCTGCTGTGCCTTGCTAAGCTCGAATTGGGCGAGGTTTCTTTCCTCGATCTGCTTCATTCTTTCAATGGCTCCGTGCTGACTTTCGACCACCGCCATGAGGCTCTTGACACGTTCATGTAAGACTCGGATTCTTTTGTCATCGTCTTCATCCGAATCAGACATTCGGACAATGTCTTCTTCATGGTCCTTCGGTGGGGAGTCCTGAGGCTGCATTCCCTTGGAGGATTCTCCAGTAGTACCTGTGGCAGGCATATTGTCGAGACTTCGTTATTGCTCAGCGTGACGCGGCGTACAACTGAACAAGAGCTTTCAACGTGTGACGGTCAAGGTTCCCAACGTAGTAAACCGTAACCCGACTGGTTTATGTTGGCAGCTGAAACGGGGCGTAACGTACTGAGCGTGGGGTGGCGAATCACGTCTGATAATGTCAAGAAGTATTCTTGAGTAATCAAATTGTATTGAAAGCTGGAGAGCTATCTGGACATAGGGAAGTGGGAATGAGTGAAGCTATATATACTATTCTGGTCTGCTTGGTCAATCGTGGCCGAACGTGCTCTTGTTCGACCTGTTCGACCATTTAAGGTTAAGGTTTCGATGGGAGCGATGGAGCGCGAGGAGCGTTGCTCCCTCGTTCCCATCGCTCCTGTCGCTCCATCGCTCCTTCCCTGATTCGCCCGTGAGGCTGACTCATCAGCCTCGCCGCTTGGTTCTCAAGGTCAAGGGTTTTGCCACCCTTCGCCACTTGGTCCCTTGGACGCCTTAGCTTGGGTCGTGACACGGCTGGACAGACAACCATATCGCGGTCGAGTGGCTCAAACAGGTCTATCTTCCCCAAACACAGCCGGAAGATGAGTCAGATGCGAGGCTTATCATACTAGATGGTCATCGAAGCCATGTATCTGTTCGTATCCGCCTTTTCCGGGCCACCTGGGCCGGGGATGTCGCTGACCGTAAATCTAGGATGAGTGGATGGCTACGTGCTTTTTGAACAACGTGTATTGTTGTTACCTGCCGGCTCACTGCTCCCACGGCCTACAACCACTCGACAATGGTCCATTTAATGCATCCAAGGCGGCCTATCGCAAAGAACTCCAAAAGCTGACAAGCCTGACCGATTCTGCGCCGGTGGACAAGGTCAACTTCATCAAGGCCTATGCCAAAGGCAGAGAAGTGGGTATGACGAAGAAAAACATCCTTTCTGGTTGGAGAGTGACTGGAAACTGGCCGATTTCTCGACGGAAAGCGCTCATACATCCTGAGATCCAGCCTGACAAGAAGGAAACGACGCCCGCATCAGACGGCCTCAGCGACGGGCAACGCGACTCTGATAACACGCCAAAGACCAGCCGTCACATCAGGGATCTAGGTAAGAACAAAAGCCCTTCGACAAGAAGGCGCTATTCTGTGATATCGAAAGGTTTTGAAGCACAAGAGTCAAAGATCGCTTCTCTAAGCTCAAGAGTAGCCAGTTTAGAGGAGGAAGTCGGGAGGCTGAGCAGAGGCAAGAAGAGGAAAGCGATACCGAATCCCAACAGGAAGTTTATGACACTGGCCGAGTCTCTAGTGACCGGTGACACTATTTCTGAGCCAAACGAAGTGATTGAAGAGACAGAGGGTGTCGAAGAGGTGATCGAGGTGGGAGGTGTGACGGGAGCGTCTGGAGTGCTGGATCCAAGGTGGGGTCGATACGTAACTAGGACGCACGGGGCAGGCCACAGGGACTATCAACGCGTCTACGCGTCTACGCGCCTGCCCGCTTTCTCTTTCCTCTTCATCGTAGTATTCTCGCAATACAGTGGCATTACCTCTTGAGTTGATCTCATCTGGCCCGTGACATTATACTACGATCTTTTATTCTTTCCACCTACATCTTGATTAACTCTGACGCGCGTCAGTGCGAGGTTAATCGTCGCGTCGGATCCGACTATAGATCCGCCTACCTGCAGCGAGACGCAGGTACGAACAGCAAACCACCGTTGACTGGAACCAATCAGCAGTCGACATGACCAGGAGCTCTGAGTTGGGCGCGTGGAGCGCTGACAAAGAGGGCATCGATAAGGCACGCCAAGAGAGCGCCTTTTATCAGCAGGTCCAGCAGTACCTCGCCGAGTCCGTAGACGAGGACAGCGAAGGGACTACCAATACAGAAGACGACGAAGGGATATCTATCAGACCTTTCGCGCGACTCGCAGCAGATTCTATCGAAGAAGATTTGAACGCTCGAACCTGCGAGATCACGGACAACGGCCGATTCACAGTCTACGTGAAAGACCAGGACGGGAGATTCAGGAACCTCCCGATCGATGCCGACAATATCGAATCGATGGTCCAGAAATACCCTGAGGTGCGAGCCTCGATAATTCGCAATTCTGCCGAGCAATTGGCAATCAGAGGGCAGCGAGACGAGCTTATCGAGCTGCACAATAAGCACGTCGAGACGACCGAGCGACTCATTAAAGAGTACAATGAGGCAATTGAGGCCGAAGCGATGGCCCACGCCGAGGTGGCACGGATCAATAAGGAACTGGCACGGTTGAAAGCGGCACAGCATACTGTCCCTCTCCGCGAAGACACGCCTCTCGGGAGCGAGACAACGGCCGAGACCAAGCTGCGCCGGAAGCGGGAGAGTGACCCACCCGAGCTCGATGATGGCAAGGAACCGGACTTCGAAGACTGGCTCATCAAGGCCAGACGCAAGCTGCGACGCGACGGCCCACGAGACTACCCTGAAGAGGAGGACAAGGTATATTATATTTTCGGTCGTTGCAAGGGTATCGCGGCTGCCTATTTACGCCCCCGCATGCCCGAGAACGCGGAGGAAGACGCCTTCGAGACCGCTGAAGATGTCTTCCAAGCCCTGACGACCCTCTTCCGGGACAAGAACAAGAAGATCAAGGCGCGAGAGGAGTTCAAGGCCTTGAGATACTATACCAATGGTAGCTGGCGTAGCTTCTACGTCAAGTTCTTGGCTACAGCGAACGACGCTAAGATCCCCAAAAGGGATTGGAAGGAAGAGCTCTACGACAAAGTGCCAGTGGAGATGAAACGTACTGTGGCTACGCAGCGCTTTGCCGAAGAGGTAAGCTTCGACACCTTTGCGGCAGCGCTTGGCGACATCGCGGTAGTAGAAGAGGCCTACGCGAAGACCTTAACGAAGAAGGACAGCAAGAGGACCAGCAAGTTACAGACTAGTAAGAGCGATGGTGCTGCCACTGGGAAGAAGGACACTAAGAAGTCGGCAACTTCAACACCCAAATACTCGAAGATCAAGATTGACGGCAAATGGACTTTCAAGGACCCAGAGGTCCGCAAGCTAGCCGAAGAAGGGAAGTGCTTCAAGTGTAAGAAAGTCGGCCATACCCACCAGGAGTGTCCGGAGGGGGGCGAAGTGAACGAAGTTCGTGCCAAGGCTAAGAAGGCAGGGCGGACGATTACTATTGCGATCCCTGATGAATCAGATGAGTCGTCCTCCGAGTCGGAAAAAGACGAGTCCTAGGGGAAGTCTCCTCTCTAGGACCTGAATTGCAGTCACTGATCTTTGACGAGGGCTCGATCAACATGGATGAACTACTCGGCGGGGAGAAGCTCTACCGTCCCTGTACGATAGCAAGTTCAGGGTTGGCAATTAAAGTTAAAGGTCTATGTGATACCGGAGCGGATGGTTATGTCTTTGTGAATAAGGATCTAGCCCTAAGGATGCACCAACAACTGCAGAGCCGTCGAATCCTAATCCCGGGGCGGGGACTCGCCGTCAAGGGATACAAGGGCGGACGACAACGGATTACCCACATCACGGTGGCAACGCTGGATATAGATGGCAGACGACAGCCAAATTGTCCGATGTTGGAACTCGGGATGCATCAGGACCTGATCATTGGGAGGAAGTGGTTCGAGAAGCACGACGTGGAAATCTCTGCCAAACATCGCCGCCTACGATGGCCTGACGACAGGCCGAAGGATTACCCTAGTAGCGATATTGTGATACCGATGTCTTCGTTAAAGGGCCCTCGCTGTTCAAGGCCAGCGGACCAGGCCGACATGGAACGACGCAACCAACTGAGCGCAGAACGAAAGAAGGCCCGCGAGGATCGGATCCTTAGGAGGGGAGATCGCCCGCCAAGGAGGCAATGGTCGGATGACGCCAAAGAGAACATGGCTAAGATGGACAGGGCATTGAGGGATACGGCGCCCTCTCTCCCGATGAGGGACTTCAATACCGAGCTAGCGATGATCCAAGCCGACCTGCCACGGCGACCAATGATTGATACAGAGGGAGTCACAATCGAAATCAGTATCGTTAGTGCCAGCAGGTGGCAGGAGAGGGTGGTCAAGCAGGAGGACACCGAATGGATCGGTGAAGTCACCCTCCAGGAGATCGACAAGATTATCGAAGAACGACTAGAACGGAGAGAAGCCGGAGGGGAGAACCTTCGTAAAGATACGCCCGAATTGAGGGAGAAGGTAGAGTCGAAGTTGCCTCGACAGCACTTACACCTGCGACATGCCTTCTCCAAGGCTGAGTCTGACGCCTTGCCACCCCACCGGCCAGGCGTTGACATGAAGCTGGAATTGAAAGAGCCAATCCCCGACAGTCGGAAGGTCCCGCCAATGTACAAGTTGAGCCTCGAACAGCTAGAGGTGATGAGGAACTATATCGAGGAGCACCTGCAGAAAGGATTTATCGTACCGGCAGGTGACGCGCCATACGCATCGCCAGTCCTGTTTGCAAAAAAGAAGAACGGCGGATGGCGTTTCTGTGTGGACTACAGGAAGCTCAACGAGTTGACGGCGAAGGAACATTGTGCACCACCCCTGATAGAAGAAACCCAGTCGAGGCTGGCAAAGGCAAAAGTATTTACGAAACTCGACATACGACAGGCCTTCTATCGGATGCGGATGTCCCCAGATTCCGAGGATCTCACAGCCTTCAAGACTCGGTATGGCACCTACAAGTATAAGGTGGTACCGTTTGGTCTGACCAACGGCCCTTCGCACTTCCAAGCTTACATCAACCACGTCCTGATGGATCTCCTAGACGTCTGCTGCACGGCATACATCGACGACATTCTCATTTACTCAGAAAACGTCAAGGACCACGAAGCGCACGTTAATGCAGTCTTGGAACGACTGGTCGCAGCAGGGTTGCAGGCAGACATCGACAAGTCAGAATTCTATGTTACAGAGACGGAGTTCCTGGGCTTTATAATTACGACAAACGGGATCCGGATGGACCCGAAAAAGATGAAGGCCATTATAGACTGGGAAGAACCAACAAACGTACGGGGAGTACAGGCCTTCCTTGGGTTTTGCAACTTCTACCGAAAGTTCGTCGAGTTTTACAGTCGGATAGCGCGACCGCTTACACTGTTGACGAAGAAGGGGATCCCATGGAGGTGGACTGAAGAGGAGACGACCGCGATGAAGGCTATGAAGTTGGCGATTTCGTCGGCCCCGTGCCGGGCCTGGTACGACCCTCTCCGTGATACGATCGTCGAGACCGACGCGTCAGGAGGTGTGGTGGCTGCAGTACTAACCCAGAAGAGCGAAGACGGGGACTGGCACCCCGTAGCTTTCTTCTCCAAGACGATGAACGACGCGGAGATGCGTTACCCGATTCACGACCAGGAGATGCTCGCGGTGGTGTTGGCCTTGAAGGAATGGAACGCCGAGCTCTTGGGGCTCCAACGGCAATTCCTAGTTATTACTGACCACAAAGCCCTCGAGTATTTCTCGACGAAACAACGCCTTAATGGCAGGCAAGCGCGGTGGGCGGACGACTTGGCGCCTTATGACTTCAAGATCACCTACCGTCCGGGGCGAGAGAACATTGTAGCGGATGCTCTGTCTCGGAAGTCGTCCGAATTGGCTACGCAGAAGGCGCGACGAGAAGCTGCGTGGAACAGGGTACTACTGAGTCAGGACCTGGTGATTAGTTCTATTGACTATGAGATCATGGGCGGTCCCTGTACCGAGCCCGATTCCGGGGAAGGACCAGAGGTGGCATTGATCGGGGCCGAAGCTGTCGAGTCCTCGGTCAGCTCCGGAAGAGAGGCTATCCGGGCGCCGGAGGGATGGCAGCTGCTTGACGCCGTCCTCCGGGCTAATAGGGCCTCTCCCCAATCACAGCCCTACCGAGAGAACGCAGAGAAGAAGGCCGATGGTTGGACGATGAACGAAGGTGTGGTTTGCCGGAACCAGCGCATTTTTGTTCCGGACGACGGTGTTCTCCGAACGCTGGTCATTAAGGAGAACCACTGCAAGCTCAATGTAGCCCACCCAGGACGCAACAAAACCGTCAGATTGGTTGCCGAGAGGTTCTGGTGGCCAGGCTTATCGGCTGACGTCGATCGGTTCCGGGCAAATTGTAAGCCGTGTGGAAGAGCTCACGCTAATAGAGATAAGACCCCCGGATTGCTACACCCATTGGAAGTCCCACACCGGATATGGCAGCATGTTACAACAGACTTCCATTACATGCCTAAGGACAAGAACGGATACGACTGCGTGTGGGTAGTTATTGATCGGCTCAGCAAGATCGCTTTTTCTATACCTTGCTACCGGACGGTGACAGCGAAGGACGTTGCGTATATGTACTACCACCACGTCTACCGTGTTTTTGGGGTGCCGGAGACGGTGACGTCAGACCGAGGACCACAGTTTATCGCCGCCTTCATGGATGAGCTATGCAAGCTTATCGGAGTGAAGCAGAAACTGAGCACAGCAGAGCACCCCCAGACAGACGGGAACACTGAGATCTACAACCAGTACTTGAACCACCGACTACGACCGTTTATCAACCATTACCAAGACGACTGGAGTGAACTACTACCGTCGATGGACTATGCGCAGATGAATCTCTACCACGAGTCACTGGGTATGGAACCGGTGAGACTGTTACTCGGCCACTTGCCCCGATCCCAACTCGACTGGGATAAGAGAACCGACCTTGAGGGCTGCAAAACAAAAGCTGAACGTTTGTCGAGGGAGGATGCCCAGCAGTATGCCAAGCGGATTGCGGACTCCATCAAAGTTGCTAGGCAGAATCTCCACCAGGCGCAGGAACGGCAGATCCGCCAAGCTAACAAGAAGCGCCGGGAACCGGATTTTACAGTTGGGGACAAAGTCTGGGTCGACATGCGCGGACTTACGAGTACAAGACCTAGCCAGGCGTTAGACTGGAGGAAGAGAGGGCCATGGACTATTGTGGAACAAGTCGGGCATTCATACCGCCTGGACTTACCCTCCTCGTGGCACATAAACCCAACTCTACACGCGGATCGGTTGCGGCGTTATCCCGACAATCCTATGCCAGGGCAGGATGAGGACCCACCACCACCTGAAGTCATCAACGGCGCCAAAGAGTACGAGGTTCACAAGGTCAAGGAGTCGCGGTACAATAAGCGCGACAAACAGCTCCAGTATAGGGTAGACTGGGTCGGACACGACCCCGACGATGAATGGTACCCTGCCGAAAACTTCAAGAACGCACCGATGCGACTGAAGGAGTTCCATGAGGAATATTCGGAGGCACCTGGGCCACCGAAGCGATTACAGGCCTGGGTCGACGCGGCTGCTGCGGATACGGACGTACCAGAGCACCCTGACGATAATCAACCGATCAAACTGGGCCGGGGGCCCAAGAAAGCACGACGGAAACGAAGAGTCTTCGTCATCTGGCGATCGTGAGAATTTGACAGCTTGCGCTCACGCGGCCGTTTTGAGCGCCTTGAAGAGGGGGGTGATGTGACGGGAGCGTCTGGAGTGCTGGATCCAAGGTGGGGTCGATACGTAACTAGGACGCACGGGGCAGGCCACAGGGACTATCAACGCGTCTACGCGTCTACGCGCCTGCCCGCTTTCTCTTTCCTCTTCATCGTAGTATTCTCGCAATACAGTGGCATTACCTCTTGAGTTGATCTCATCTGGCCCGTGACAGGAGGAGTGGAAGAGAATGAGGGCTCAAATTCGGAGGCGGAAGAGTTAGCTGTCACACGCACGCGCGCAGGCCGTGCAGTTAGAAGACCAAGACTATATTAAAATACATTCGATTCCAAGCTGGAAAAATAGGAATTGACTTGTTTTTCGTATTTCTGGTGGCTCTTTGTGAGGGGGTTGAAAATTAGCAGTTTGTATGGGGAAACTTTTTTTTTGCTTATCAGTAGAGGGGTCTTATCGGCAGAGGGGTACTGGATGGTAACTTGTCTGACAGACTCGAAAATGGACCGAGGAAATTGGAAAGGCAGATATAGAAGCAATGGCAGAAGTTTTGGATCTGGCTGAACCACTGAAAGGCTCAAGTCACTACAAAATTAAACTGGCATTCTTTAAGAACTTTCTGGAGAAGATCAAGCCTTCCAATCTGTCATCGGCCGACGATGCAAAGGCAAAATGTAGACATACACTCAATTGAAACCCACCCCAATTTTGGAAGATTGAGGGGCCTTTAGTGCAAGGGTATTTGTGAGTCCATTAGCCTTGCGCAAACGCGTGTTCTTTCCATCTTTCACGATCCATATACCGTCGGAGCTTATGCCGTACCCAGAGTGGCCAACACCTCGTAAAGCGGCCTCAGCCGATTGATTATCGACTTGATCAAGGTTAGCCCCCCCAATCCCAAGCGCATATAGTCGCGCAATCCAAACTTGCCGTGTCGCGTGAAATCGAATAGCGGAGGGAGCTCACGCACTTGCCTGGTGTTGTGTCGCGAGTCAGACAACTTGGTGCTGGGGTCCCTCAGCTCGTCGAAGAAGGGACGTACTATGGCATCGATGGCTCCTTGTCTCTCCGTCAGGGTGTACTCGAGCAGTCGCGCAAACAAGTCGATTGCGTTGGCATCAGCCTTGCGGAAAACCTTGGCGAAGGGAAGCGGCTTAATCTGCGGGAACTTGTGCTCTATATCCACTGAGGGCAAGGTTATTGCAGGATGGCGGTCGATGACGAAGACTGCAACCCACCGTCAAGCTGCTGGTGGATCTAGATATGGATTGGTTGAATGGCCGCGACCACATCCGTAATGAGGATCACAGCATCAACGCCTTGAGCACTTTTGTGAGGATGCCTTGACATGTTTTGTCTAACAAGACTGACCGGACTGGGATTATGCCTTACTTGACTCATGCCCCGCGCTCTGGTGTTTCACCTAACAAACAAGTGACTTAAGGCGACGAATGGTCATATTATACCAGTGAAGACCAAGTTCAGCGTCAGTAATCTGCACTATAATTTTTTTCTGCGTCTTGCAGGCTATAATTAGCATGCATTATGCTTATTAGTCTCTCATATGCTTATATTTGATGCAGAGGATAAAGACAGGATATTGTCAATCTTAAACTGGTATTTTAAAGTAACTTCGAACTAATTCGTCCATAACCCCTTGACAAAGCTGGGTCATAACCTTAGGAGCATACCATGAAACAAATGGCATTAGCAGCCTATTAGCCTCAATGGTGAGGTCTGCGTGGAGCTCCCACTGCTCTGCGACGTAGGTTGTTGAGCTAGAGGTGGTATCAGAGCCTGTAGGGGACATGCCATCTTGGCGCCGACGAACGGTCCACTTCGTCCAGGAAATTACGCCAGCGCCAGTGCTACCACGAACTCGAATACCATCAGGAGTGCTCTGATAGACTGCAGGCCACGTGGAAACCTTGGTGAGGCCGGGAGCGAGATGGATGACCTCGTCGACCGTATACGCACGTACAGTCTCATCCCAAGGCCCGAAGAATGGGTCATCGGAAATAAGGGTAGGGTCGGCAGGGATTTCGTAAAACCTGACAAAGTCGGGAACCTGGGTCATGGTTGGTATATAGGTCTGTAGGAAGGCAAGTGCGACATGGGAAGGAAGACTGATGGGAATAGGGGCCACAGCTAATATGTGGCATTGTGTCCGCATTTCAAGAGCAAAGTATCTATAGTAGTTAGCTATGTATATCAATTGCAACGACTAGACAATCTCTACCTCCAAGTGCGCGATTTCTGCGCCTGTGATCGATGTGGAGATCTTTTCCCCTTGCAGCGTCTGGCTTGGACCCTTGAGATTCCCAGGACCGATATGAGACTTTCTCGGTTGTGTGAACGCCAATGAAAACGAATTAGATGTACTGTTGTCATGAATTGTGCGCGAGGCGCGGGTCCATTAATAATGTTATACGAAAGATGCAGGTGTGTCTGAGCAGCAGCCTACATGTGGCACACCTAAAGAAGTTTTAGGTGGGCCGCATATGAGAGCACGTGACTTTAAGCTTAAAATACTACGTCACCCCATGTACATTGGAGCGGCGATGGGGTGCATGGGGTATGTGTGTCCGCGGGCCGGGAAGCTATTACTACTACTGCATTATCTACGTACTGATCCATTGCCATGGCCATTCTTAGTATTATATGACATATACGGATTCCGTATGAGCACCTGCCGTTTCCTAAGCTCCTGATCCCTTATCTTCATCTTCATGCCATCCGGAGGAGACCCGTAGACCAGGTGATTACGATCAAATAGTGCATCTAATATCAGACCCTCGAGCGTTTTTACGCGAGAGATAGCCACGTAGCCTAAACCAGTCTGAAAGTCCTAGCAGGATAGATCTGTAACTACTATGTCTTTAGTAATGCTTTGTGACTTATGCATAGTAATTGCGTAGTATACGATTAGGAGAAACTGGGTGCGAGTGCAGAGAATGGCTCCCATGAGGAAGTCCCTCTCTACTAGGAGAATCGGCATAATCTTCCTGCTATCAGCAGTGGTTAAGAACACCGGTCTGCTGTATTTATCAAACTCTACTATGATAATACAGGGAGGGTCTTAGATGGGGTCGGCCTTAGGCGCTCAGCTGGTATCCGTGGCGCCGCTGAGCCGTCGCTGATCGCGCGTGACGGCCACCACCACCGGCTGATCTGAGGCCCCCCGCCAATCGCCGCCCGCGGCCAATGGCATCCCAGTATATCCACATGCAGCCCCCCTAAAAGGCCGTAGAAATTCGCGTATATCCACAAGAGCTTGCTGATCGGCCGCTACAACTCCAGGGAGCTGCAGGGGCCTCCAGCGCTATCCAACGCCTCCGAGTCTCGATCCTGCTGATCTGGCGCTGGCGCTCCCCTACCCTCCCTAAATCAATGATATATTCCTGCAGACCCCAGGCCTGTCTCTGGCCCTTCTTTTAGACCTCTTTTCTTTTTAAAAATTTGCTTTCTTTTTTCTAAAAATTTATATTTAACTATTAATTATGGGAAAACAAGCTGGGAAGAAGAAAAAGACAACTGTGGCGGCTGTGGCTGACTCTATTACGGTCAGGACCAGCGCAGCAGCCGGCGCTGGCACCCATCGCCACCACAGTCGCATCGGGCTCAACGCGCGCAACAACGCCGAGCTCCGCGCCAACGCACAGAATATCCTCTCGATGATCCAGGAAGCCAGACCGAAGAATACGCTAGCTGCGTACGAACCAAAGCAGAGGGAGTTTAGGGACTTCTGCGAGCGCAAGCAGTATCAGGATGCGGATACCGTCACAGAAGACAAGCTTCTCCTCTTCCTTACTGAGGAGGTCGCGGACCGGCCGCTGAGGGCCAAGAGCCTCAAGGCGGCTGAGGATACTCCACTGCAGGCTACGCGGCTTGCCTGGCGATCAGTCCGCAGCTATACGACTGCCATTACCGACCTATATCGCACCCAGAAAGCGCTTGGGATGAATGCCCACCCCTCGCCACGGGAGGACAACGTTCGGGAGTATCTCAAGTCCCTCCAGCGCCGGGATGCTCAGCAAGACAAGGCTAGCTATGCCGACAAGGGCCGTGATACCCTCCTCGATGGGTACACGGAGCAGGAATTTGAACGCGTCTGCCACGAGCTGTGGGCCCATAGCAGCACGGCTCCCGAGTGCCACTTGCGGACGCTCGTGGATCTGCTGCTCGGGCACTATATGCTGACCCGGGGGGCCGACCGCCGCGCGGCCGAGATCTCGGACCTCTTTACCTTCGAGTTCGAGGGGGAGGGCCCGACCCGCTGCATGCCCCTGATCTTTACAACACGGGCAGGGAAGCAGAACCAGCATGGCCGCCTTGAGACAGCCGGGGCCCTCCGGAATAAGAACCCGCTTATCTGTATGCTGGGAGGCCTTGCGTTCTACCTCCTCTACCGGTGGGATATAGCCGCCGACGAGCCGTTTCCAGACCTCAGCCGGAGGTCTGCGTGGTACGATACGCGGCTGATCAGAGGGAGCAGGAGCGAGCGCGACCATAGGGCCTTGACACAATCTAGTTCACATTTTAGAACATTTGGTACTTGACACCCCAAGCCCCACGGATCATCATCTCATCGCTTGCTGCTCAACCTCGTCGCTGCTTGTTCCATGACAGGCCTGCTTGAAGGCCAAATTCTGCAAGTGTTCAGCATCCTATCTTCGGCAGCTGAAGCACGGTCTGCCAAAATCGAGGCTGCTTTTTGTTAGTATAGTCGCACGCTAGAGGTTAGTTTGCCGATGCCGCTGATCCGCATCGAGCCTGTTTGTCGCGATAGCAAATTTGATTGCCGCACGCACGGCCTGCATGTTTGGCTTCCACTTTTCGTCGTCCGACGCAGCTTTTCCTCCCAAGAAGAACGACAAATTCCCAATCTTTGTTCGTGAGCATTTAAACATGGCTTCCCGTTGCATTGTCCACTTTTTGCATCGGAAGAGGAAGTGCTCAACCGTCTCTGCTGCTTGTCCACAATCGCATATGTCCGATTCCGCTGCCCCTATCCTGTGAAGATAACTGTTCAGTCGCATCATCCCGGTCCGAAGCTGGGCTATCACGTCCGATTCTTCTCTTTTTAGCGAGTCGTATAGTGCACGGGTGTGCTTGCCCGGCAGCGCCTTGTCGATGCGCTTCGAGTACTGTCCAACCCCTTCCGGAAGTCGCCCACACTGCCGTTGTTGGAGGAGTGCCAGCCGAAGTGTTGTTGACCTTGCTTGGTACGATGGTGTCTCTACCATGCACTCTGCCTTGGTGGCTCTCTGCGCTGCTGCCTTGGCCATCGGTCCCAATGCAAAACCTTCGGCCTTAGCCGGCACCCACATGAGTCTAACAATACAGCCTCTTTTCCGAAGGCATTTGGTGCGGTCGTATATCTGACGGATAGTGCATTGACCGGATTGCTGCCGAGGCCTTCTGGTCACTTCCACGGCCGAGCGGTTGCTCGTCATGACCGTCACGTCCCGAAAAGGAGGACTGGGCGGTGTGCACTTCAGCGCCATCGCTATTGCTGCTAGCAGGCTTTCTAACCATACGCCATACGCCATACGGACCTGAATGGTTTATGGTGTATGATTTATTCTCGTATGGCGAACTAAACCATATATTGCCCATACGGCAAATGACGTCAAACCGGTCAAGGGCCCACATCTTCCTCTAGAGCGCTGGTGCTTCCCTCCTCTGCCATGTACTCGTATTGTTCAACCTCGTCTACTTGTAGCCCTGCCGTTATACCGCTGCGAATCCAGCTCTTTAAGCACTTCCCCTTTTCAATTGTCGATGCTCCAAGGAGCATTCGATCCCACGAAATTGTACGCCGTGCTCCAGAGAATGTACGCTCAGGGTCAGCAGACATGGCGGGTATTGAGAGAATGTCTAGTTCCAGTGCCGGAACAATGGAAGGGGTAGTATAAACGGTTGGCAGGTTCTTGTATTCGTCTTCCCACAACTTCTTCACTCCTGTAAAGATCTTCTTATGCCATGCCTTTGGCCAATTTTTATGTATATGAGCCTTTCCTCGGGATGGATGGAGAATAAGCGCTGCACCGTATGCCGGGCTCTCATCGGAGAGCTGGTAGTATTTGTCGAAGACATGCCAGCTCGTCAGTACTGGACCAAGTAGCTGTTGGTTCATCTTGTATTTGTTGAATGCTTGCTGGTAATGCTTGTGAAGGACGTCCATCGTAAATAATGTACGATCGAGCGTTGAACGATATCCCTCAGTAAGGAGAGTTATCTTCCAAAACGGCTAACTGTTTGCTATAAGTGAGCGACTTGATCTTGACATGAAGTCCGACAATGTGACTCGAAGCGATCTTGATAGTTGCTTTAGGATTGGAGCTACGGAGACGTTGCACGGCAGTCCAAGTTGCCCACGCATAGCTTAAGCAACCGATTTGCCATTCAAGTATCCTTTCTACCTTATGGATCTATTGAAAAGGGAAGCCTTTCAGGACCAGGAGGATGGTCCAGGTGTTTAGTGCCGCCGGTTTCCTTACCTGACTATTTTGACTCGGAGCAACTTTATCCCGCGTATGATCATATATGGTCATACGCCTCAGGCCGTATGGTATAGGTATATGGGCAATATATGAGTAATATATGGTTTAAATAAACCATACGCGTATGGTTAGAAAGCCTGGCTGCTAGTTCCGCTGTGTACGGATTCTGCTCATCTCCGGGCCCGAGAGTGACGGAATAGCCGGAAACCACCTCGCCTGCGCTGTTGCGAGCCGCGTCGCACACGACGCCTCCCATTCCCACTATGCCGCCCTTCTGCGAGCTAGACGTTGCTATGAAGATGCCCTCGACGTCGTTTGGTACCTTGACCGCATTCGCTAGGTCGTCCTCGTCCACCACTGGAATGCGGCTGGTCCATGGCGGCAAGGCATACTCGCGGATAACCTCCATTCGATCTGTATGGACGCTTCCCACCGCCGAGACAATCTTCTGCATTGGTGATATGAATCGCTTGCTTGCCTTGTTCTTCAAAGCTGCCAGCGGGTGCGTCTTCGGAAGGGTCCGAAGGTTGATGCAGAATCTTGCTGCGGCTTGTCTGTGTCGTTCCTCTACCGTCAGGATACTGGCTTCGGCCTCGGCCACCGCCGTTGCTACAGTACGGAACGCTCCTGTAATTGCCTGTGCCCCCACCAGCTGCGCTTTGTTCAGCCAGGCAGCTTCTCTTGCGCGGCGAGCGTGCGTCCAGACATTGGAAGCGTAGTCCATCGCCGGCGCGACTGTCGCTACGAATAGCTGTCTCGCCACCTTCGGTGACAACATTTTCAACCTCCTCAGACACATGGCGGCGGTGAGCCCCTTGGCGGCGGCTCTAGCCATGTGCTCCTGGTACCCCAGGCCCGCGTCCATAACCACTCCCAGAATTTTTGCGCTGTTTTTAGGTTTGACCTCGTTCCCTTTGATCAAAAATGGCATGTCACCGTTGCGCGCGGTGACCCGCGTGAAGTTGATGACTGTCGTCTTGTCCGCTTCAAACGTTGCGCCGCTGCGTCTCTCCCAGCACTCCGTAGTCCTTGAGGTCTGCGTCGTTCATCAAACTTTGTTGTTCCGGTTCTCGCTTTCGTACATTGAGCTGTAGGATGCGGAAGTCTTACACATCGCTGCGTGCGTTCCGCGCACGGCAGTTCCGGCTGAACGATTCGTATGGTCCGCCGCACAGCACGCACTTCGGTTCCACCGCCTGGCACTCCCTGTGATGATGCCCCGGTCCCGCGCATCTTCCGCAAATCTGAGGGTTCTTGCACCGGAACGACTTGTGGCCAATCTCTTGGCAGTTGTAGCACTGTACTGGTCCCTTGCGTGGTTCAAAGACGTTTGTGCACGCTGATTCCCCGGCTAGGCCAAAGTACGGGCCGCGTTTCATATCCGGTCGCACGGCTCTCTAAAGCACAGTGGAACCTGGTGGTGATATGTGATAGATCACGATGACGGAATTGGCGGACTTGTGGGTCCCTACGTTACCACCTTAAACCATTAGAACCCCTCGTTAGATGAATAGAGTGAGATCGAGCGGCGTACAACACGTCAAGACACGGCGCTCAGTTTCTGCTGCCCGGGGCTAAGGACCCCTACGTATATTCGTCCTCGTTGAGCCACTGAGAATAGCGTATATACACCGTATTCGAATGCTTGTGCGCTGGAGGCATGAATCTTGCCGTTTGCTGGTGATTGTTAGGCTCTTTTATATATATCCAGCCGGAGTTAACGATCCGCTGCTACCAGAGTTCGGACGTTGGGACTAGTGTCTAGAGTAACATTGCAAGCATAAAAGAGCAGCCAGCTATTGACCCCCAGTCTTAGTCTGCCAAGAGCTGGCGGATTAATTCCTAGAGTTGGTATTACAGTCGTCACCTGGCGTCAGCTACCTAAAAGCGAAGGCAGAAGAACTGCCTCTAATTATTCTCATTCATTGACGTAGAGATGATGCTAATTAGCCTTTTTGGCCTGTTGGATGTGACACTGGTCAAAATAGGTAACTCTGGCTTCTATTCTTTCACCGCGCCTGGAAAATTGAATAGCAAGCCGCGAAACTAACACAATGCGAACACGACGCGAACACGACGCGAGCACGATATGAGCATGACGCGATTGACCTGAGAGATTTCAGTGAAGCAACTTGGCTAGAGGTAAAGCGCACCGTTAAGCTAGCAAACCTTAATCCAACCCCAACCACAAGTACACACTAACCCCAACCCCAAGAATAACGAACAAACAAGGATGAAAAGTCGAGGCGTGTAGAAATATGGGGGGAGGGAGGAGACGACCATAGACAGAGATTAGGCAAAGTAATGCACATATAAATAGATATGCCCTTGTAGAAAAGGAAGAGAGGAAGGGAGGGAAAGAGTAAAAGAAAACAGGGCGGCAAAAATAAAAGAAACGAATAGGAATAACGTACATAACATGCGGGTGCCACACTCCTCCCAATTCAACCCGCTGGCAAAGTGATAGCAATGCCAGGCAAGCTGAGGATGTTGTGGGCTCGGTGCGCAACGCTAGGGGCTTATGCAGCACGCCACACTTTCCAGCCAGCGTTTTAACGCCAGCTGCCTTCAACCCAACCAAATGAATGTCACCCCTAGTGATAGCAGTGACGCTAGGGCAAAAACACAGTCTTCCAGAGTATCTCCCTCGCGCACCCATCTCCAAGGCCCAGGCCCCGTTCATATCTCATCTTTTGCCTACCGTCGCCTTCGGTCTCGATATTCATTGCAAGAATATCTCTTTCGCTCACTTTCTTTGGCTTTGTGCCTCGTGCTGCCGCTCAAGCGCGTACCAAAACCTCATTACTAGGCTTTCTTCCCCACGCAAAGCTCCAACACCCCCCCAGAGACTTGTGTTTACCCACGCGACTTACTTTCGAACCCATCCTCACATTTCGCTCTCGGCTTTCCAGTCTGCCGCTTCAACCGCCGCTTCTCGCATCGATTGTGTCCTATGCATCACGCCGTCGCGCGATAGCGCACCATGTTCTACTCCGAGACTCTGCTCCAGAAGAGTGGGCCGCTCGCCCACATCTGGCTTTCGGCCAACCTTCAGCGCAAGCTCTCCAAGAAACATGTTCTGCAATCGAATATCACCGATAGTATAGCGGTCATTATCACGCCCAGCCAGGCGCCTATGGCGCTGCGACTAAGCAGTCAGCTACTACTTGGTGCTGTTCGAATCTACCAGCGCAAGACGCGTTACTTGGTCCATGATTGTGACGATACTTGGATAATGATGAAGATGGTATATAACACGCTCTCTTCCGTCTCACAAAATATACTGAGATGCCTAGGCCTTCCGACCAAGCACAGACCATGATATTCCCATCAGCCTAGAACTTCCTGACCGCGAAGCACTCACGCTTCCCTATGAGGTGCCACCTTACGATGACTTCGAACTACCCCCTCCTCCCGAAGTGAACTGGCTTCTGTCCCAGATAGAGGAGATGGAAACAGGCCCAATCAACCGCAAGCGTCGCGTCAGCCTACGTGACATTTACTTGCCAGAAGAATTTAGCCCTAGTCATTACGCTGGCCTGTATGAGGAAGTGTCGGAGCCCATGGAGGGTCTTGACCTTGAGCTTGATTTTGGTATTGAACTTGGTCGAGAAGCGCCAGCTCCTCGCCCGATTGAGGAGGAAATGGTTAGCGAGCTAGAAGCAATGCCACCCGAGAAAGAGGGCGCTGAGGGTGAGCCGGCCCTCGAACTAGGCTTTGGGGATATTCCAATGGGAGGTGAGGAATTCGAGTTCCACCCGGCCGACGTCAGTCGCGCTCGAATCACCGAATCCCCGCTCTCCGAGATCGACGAAGCACTTGCCCAGGAGGTTGAGGCTGAGTATACCTCGCTCCACCGAGCTGAACTCCAGGAGCTTGAAGAACAACGCGCTCTTATGCGACGGCCCGAGCAACGCACCAAGAAACGGAAGATTCTGGTCCCTGATGAGGAGATTACTCTATCCAGCAACCAAATTCAGGAGCAGCAAGCCAACCGTGACAACATTACTAAACCTACGGCATTCATCCCCCGGGACCCTTTCTTGGTCGCCTTGATAGAGATGCAAAAAACCGGCGGTTTCGTTTCCTCTATTATGCTGGAAGGACGAAGCTCTGCGTGGGCGCCCGAACTGCGAGGAATGCTCTCTCTGGATGCTGTTCAAGAACCGAGAGAGCTGAAGCGGAAGCGCCCTATCAGAGTCGCTGAAATTGAACCCGAATACGGCGTTTCTAAGTCGCCTCGCCTAGAATTTGGTGAGGAGCCAGAATTCGGTCTTGGAGCTGAAGCTCTCGGCGAGGAGAGCATGGCCGGTGAGGAAACGATGCTTGAAATTCCCGCCTTTGAGGAGATCACTGCCCCTCTCGTTCCCCCCGCCGAACGACCCCCTATCTCGATAGACACCGAGCATGCCGTCCACATTTTGCGAGATCAATTCGGTCCCGAGGCTGCGACCAGCCCTGGCAAGCGAGCGAGCACCTCCGTTGTCTTCCGAGACCTGCTTCCCGAGCATCGGACCACCAAGGCCGAGGCAACCAGAATGTTCTTTGAGTGCCTGGTGCTTGCTACTAAGGATGCGATCAAGGTTGAGCAGGGCCCAGGGCTGGGAGATGATATCCGGATGTGGGCGAAGGAAGGCCTTTGGGGAGCCTGGGCTGAGAGAGACACGGGTAGCGAGATCACGCACGAGATCGAGCCCGAGCCTGTTGCCATGTCACCATGATTTTTCTATAGCGTAAAATGTCTACAACTTGATTACGCCCCTTGGCCGCGCACTTCTCCCTCAACTGCTTCTCGCTCCTCGGCCGGCGGAGAGGGCGTACTTGCGAATTTCACAGCACCGGTATACAGCTTGCGATTAAACGTGTAAATTATTGCATTCAAACCTCTGAATAATCCTCGCAAACTGGCGCCACACCCCATCGGAACTTTTATCAAACCTACCAGTATAGAGTGCCAACAACGTCGACACTTATGAAAGACCCTGGCGAAACATCGCTCTCCAAGCTTCTCTCGACTTTGATCTCGACGCCTCGTCCAACGACATATGTCTTCGCTACCTTCAGCGACCACTCCGCGCTTCCGCGCGTGGCTGAAATTCAGCTCTTCTTTCGTGAAGCCGAGGGAGTAACGGTCATCACAACGCTGGAGTATGCGACGGCACAGAAGATAAACTACTTCTTTCCTTGCAGGATGATCACTCTCAACGTCACATCAAGCCTTGAAGCGGTGGGATTCATGGCCGTTCTAGCAACGAGACTGGCTGAAGCGAACATAGGCGTGAACCCTGTGAGTGGGTTCTACCATGACCGTTTATTTGTACCGGCCGAGGAAGTAGACGAAACGGCGAGCGTCCTCAAGGTTCCAAACCACTTAATTCAATCAACCGAATGCCTCAGTTGCGTTGGATTGACCTCATCAACGGTTGTCTCCAGTGGAGTTGATCAACTGCAGGTCAAATTGAGTTGAATCGACACCGGTTGAAGTATGTTCCTCTCCAGGCGGACCTATTTCCACCCTCTCTCTTCCGCCGTCGTTTCTTCGGATCTCCTTGTTGTCCATGATATATCCTCCGCCCCCTCGTCGCCACCATGTTCTCAGCAGGAAGAAGTAATACATCCAGATCGTCGATCACCCCAGCCCGTAACCACGGCCGCAAGACTTGACACATCCATAATCTCAGCATCGAGCCGACTCCGCAGAGGCGTTACTATACGCCCTACCGCTGCAGATAACCTCTCACACTCTGCTGACATCGGCTGAACCGTAAGGAAATCCAGCGCCGTTCGTGAAAGACGGGGATATCGTCGTCTACGCTCATGCCAATACGAAATTGGGTCTCTTATTTCGTTGTCCCCGTCCTCCCACGACGACTGCCATAATTCGAGCTCGTCAATGTCCTCATCAATGCGGTCTGATGAAGCTTCCCCTTTCACCACACTGTAACGGGTCAGGCCCACTTGGCTGGCGGCTCTGCCGCCAAGCCCGAATCCTTCTCCACAGCGCCATCGAGTTGATTCTCGAATCTTCTATATTAAAGAAGATATAACGCGTCTTCATGCACCCAGTTTGTATTTAGATTCTTTCCTTTCTTCATCTTGAAAGTAAACAGCATAGGGACTAGTTAGTTGAATCAACTCGCTAGAAGCCTTTCACACACACTGCATCTGGGGGCCGTTCGACTGCGCTCACAATACGCTTGAATGGGTTGTAGTACTTCCTCTGCCGCTTCGCAGCGGGTTGGTCGGCCACCGGACCTCGTACAATCTGGAGATGGCGATATTCCGTTTCCCATACTTCTCGGACGATATGCTTCGCCTTCGTGGCCCACTTCGTAATATCCTTCCACTCGTTCTCGAAATAAACCCATCGGAAAGCTTGGTGCAGCGCTAAAGCCGTATAGTAGATTGGTGTCTCGTCCAGTCCGCTATCCATACTTGGGCATTGTAGAGGGAGCTCTACCCACTCTACCCAGTAGGGTAGAGGAGGTATCTCCACTACTCTACCTGGGTAGAGTAGAGTAGAAGTGGATAAAGCTACCCACTCTACCCACTCCTGATTGGTCAATTAGATCTTATCATTTGATAAGATTGTAAGATTGTGGATGCTGAAGTCCTTGAGGAGTCGTCTAATTTTATTGATTTTGCTCAATATATATTGTGGTGACCTCTCACGTGAGTTCAGATGCTACTGAACATGCTGCCTGCTACTGCCTGCTACTGCCTGCTACAGCCTGCGCTAGCTCGGCTACTGCCTACCTGCAGCCTACTTGGCACTACGTTGAATAGTTCACTCCTTTGCATATATATATAGCTAGAAACCTTGGCAAGGAATCAACTTAGTTCTCATCTCCTTCCCTGCCTGTTACTACCGGCATCCACACCAATATATTGTTTTATACTCAATCTTTATTATATAGGTCTCTAACCATGCCTTTCCCACAGGATTCATTATCCCTTACCATGCAGTACCCACCTACCGGTAATACCCACCTACCGTACACCAAAAAGAAATTTCCCCCATACAAAATGCAAGTTTTCAACCTCATGCGTAAAAGTCACCAAAAAAAAGAAAAGTTAAAGGATTTCCGGAATTCAGTTTAGAATTGAATAAAATTTAATATTTTCTCGGTCTTTTAACTTCACGCCCTGTGCGGGTGCGTACGACAGGTAACTCTTCGGCCTCCGAATTTGAACTTTCATCCTCTTGCATCCCTCCCACCTGGATCACATCCTCAACAGCCCCTGCCTCTTCATTTGCTTTGTTTGGCTCGGGAATAGTTTCACCAGCAACTAGAGCCTCGGCTGGCGTCATGAACCTCTTGTTGGGATTGGGTATAGCCTTTCTCTTCTTGCCTCTGCTCAACCGGCCGATTTCCTCCTCCAGGCTGGCTATTCTTGTGGTTAGGGAGGCTATCTTTGACTCCTGGGCTTCAAACCCTCTAGATATCACAGAATACCGTCTCCTGGTTGAAGGGCTCTTGTTTTCCCCCAGATCTCTGATATGACGGCTAGTTCTTGGTGTATCATCGGAGTTGAGTTGCACGTCTCTGAGACCCCCTGATTCAGGCGTAGTTTCCTTCTTGTCTGGCTGAATCTCTGGATGCATGAAGGCTTTCCGTCGTGAGATTGGCCAATTTCCAGTCACTCTCCAGCCTGAGAGGATATTTTTCTGAGTCATACCCACTTCCCTGGCTTTGGCATAAGCCTTGATGAAGTTGACCTTATCCACCGGTGCAGAATCAGTCAGGCTTGCCAGTTTTTGCAGTTCTTTGCGATATGCAGCCTTGGAGGCATTGAAAACGCCATTGTCTAGCGGTTGTAGGCCATGAGAGCAATGTGCCGGCAGGTAACAACAATATACGTTGTTCAAGAAGCAGGTAGACATCCACTCATCCTGGATTTTGAGTCAGCGACATTTATGATTCAGACTAGGTAGGTACTCGCAGATACATGACTTCTATGGCCATCTAATATAATTAGTCTGGCATCAGACTCATCTGCCGGCTGGGTTTGAGGTAGATAGACCTCTTTGAGCCACTCAACTGCGATGTGGTTGTCTGTCCAGCCATTCTCAGAAGTGATATAATACCAGTCGGCTATCCTCTTGAACTCATTGATAAACCACTGTTGCTGAAGTTCTTTGCCTTTGAAAATAATTCCTGGTTTTAGAAGACGGCCATCTGCTGTCACGGCTTCAATAAAGCTAGTCCAAGCGCGGGACTGGGAGCCTTTGAGTAAGGCCTTCCTCTTAGGATCGCTACTGCCGATAACCAAGGAATCCAAGCCTAGATTCGGAATGGATTAGTGAATTTTATAACAAAAACGATAATTACTCACCAAATCCAGCCATGATACCGCCCTCGTCAACATTAACAGTGTTCTCAGGCTTGATCCAGCCATACTCGCTCTCCCGGATATCAAAGTACCAATTGACGGCCATTGGGGTAAAAGAATTGAACCTTGCAGCCTCCTGACGTTTTCCTACCTTCGCCTTGATCTTTGGATGACGTTTCATGAACCTGGCTAGCCAGTGTACACCGATAGACCTTTCCCGGCCTTGTTGCCTCAAGAGGGCAGCGACGGTGGCGCGAACTTGACTGTGGGAAGGAGCATAGCCTAAGGCCTCTTGTCGAAGTATCCAGGTAACTAACCTGTCCTCCTGAGACTTGCATAACAGCTGGGCAGGCTGGGTGACCTCAGACTTTGACGGTAGGCCTCTTAATCGGTCAGAGAGAGTGGTCGGAGGCATGCCATGCTTCTGGGCGGCCTGGTACTGCGAGAGGCCGTTATCTGTGACATCCAGTATGGCTTCAATAACATCATTCTCTGTATAAGACATTCGAGGCATTTTCAAGGCAATTAAGGAAGGCTGGTGTAGATAAAAAGTCGATGAATCTTCAGGGAGGCTGGGTGATAAGGAGGCATTTCGAGACATTTTACAATAGTGCCATGCGACCATACCGCTTATGTGATCCAAAAAGGAATGTGAGAATATCAAACGCCATGAAACTCTTAATTCAGCCCGAAGGGCGTTCTATTCAGTCAGAAACAAGAGCATAAAACTTCTCCTGATTGGCCAATTGGTCTGGCCTGTGCTCAACTCGTGCTCGAATTGGCTGCCGGACTTCGTCTGCCCAATGTAGTAGACCAGGGTGTCGCCCGGAGCTCTGGACCCCTGCTGCCCCATTGTTCAACCGATTGCCCCTGACAACAGCTGCGTTGCTGACAGTATCTAGATTCACAGGTTAGCTCTGCAGCCAACCTATCTCCCACCAAGGTGGCGGCTGCTTCCCCTTTCCCCCCAATCTATCTAACCCATTGCTAATGCTATCTAGGTTCACATATCACCTCCCCAGCCGACCTACCTGTCTAGATTCCCCGGTTACCCTATCTCCAGAAGGCGGTTTTGTAAGCCGCTAGCACCACCTGCGGGTGTGTGTTGCCGCAGACACGTAAGCCCTTGCAAAGCCTCCTGCCCGAGCGATATCTAGGTGGCAAGAGGTGGATATATACAGTCAGATGGAGGACGAAATACCCCAGGCAGTCCGCAACTGCCGTGCCTGCAAGCAAGACCTGCCCGAAGTCGAATTTCGAAGCGTCAAGGACCCTGCGAAGTTTACAGGAGAGTGTGCTAGCTGTAGGGCACGCCAAAAGCAACGGGCAACCGAATCTCGAGCCGCCGTTGCTGTCAGAGGCCAAAAGCCATAAAAAGGGTCTATGGGGCCCTAACTGCAGAAATCCACCGTCACACAGTGGCGGCCGCACCTAACAGCCACAAGGTCGCAGCTACGCCGCAGGTTTTCCACAGCTAGGTTTCAGCTAGCCAGTGGCTGAGGGAGTTATGGAACACGGGCTAAGCGCAACCGGCCGGATCCGAGAGCTCCGACCGGGTTACGAGAGACCCGGCCGGGCCGGAGTCTCAGGATTAAGAAGACCAATCAAACTAGCTAGACCTAAGCAGCTAAGCTACAGCTAGCTAGCTAGGGTATGGGAAGGAGGGATACTAGACCTAGCTATAAGAAGAGCTACTAGAGGAAGAAGGCAAAAAGGGGTCAGAGATCAATACAGTCACCAGCATCATTCCTACTAGCTAGCTGCTATCTTGCAGCGTGTCTGCCCTCTTCACTCCCTTGTGTGTAACCAGCCCTGACAGTTGCCGCCATGCGGAATACCGCCCTGAGGCTGTCGTCACGCACAGCCACCAAGCGGTCCGATTCGCTAGCTAACCTGACGCCTCCAAGGCGGACTGCGCCAAAGCCTGCGTCTGTAAACAGCTTACCACCTCCTGCCAAGCCTGCTTTATTGCGTGGCCTGGCGCCTGCACTCTCGGAACTGCCTAGATCTCTGCTGGGGCCGTTTACCCCAGGTGCTGTAGAGGGACCTTCCCCTGTCTCTCCTACCCTTAGCCTGCCAGCAGTAGTTCTGGGCACGCCGATTCCTCAAAGCACTCTTCCCACTCCTCCTGTTGTGCTAGGCACGCCTTTACCGCAGGAATCGCTTCCTACCACTCCTCCATTGTTGCCACAGGGTCATCGCCGCGGCCGCTATGCACGCCAAGGCACACAGCCCCAAGAGCGACAGTTTAATCAGATAGTTGATCCACCTTTTATAGGGGACCTCAACTTGCCAGCCCTTAGTGAGGAAGATCAGGCCCTTGTGCGGGAGTTCTATACTGCCCTGAATAACGACAAGATGCATAGTTGCCTTCGTTGTCAGGAGCATTGGTTCGATATGAAGCGAAATAGCTTGCAAATCTGCAGCCGCTGCATTAGTCGAGACAAGGAAAGAGCCCCTGACGAGCCCTACTTCTTTAGCGCTACGAATAACCTTGACTTTGGGGAAGTCCCCGGCAATCTACCTGACCTAACGATGGTTGAGGAGATGCTTATTGCTAGAATTCACGTACACGTGAAGGTCCTACAGGTACGTGGTGCTCAATATAAATATCGCGGCCATGTTGTCCACTTTCTTCGCAATGTTGGTAGGCTATTTGAAGAGCTCCCAGTCCTACCCGAAGAGCTAGATATTGTACTCCTGCGGCCGCCTAATATGGACGGCGACCCTCGCTTCCAGCAGCAGTTTGCTCGCGATTTCCGGGTACGCCGCTCATGCCTGTTGATTTGGCTGCATTACTTACAGCGCCACCACCCGGGCTATCGCGATATCGTCGTGAGGCAGGATCGCCTGCAACGGCTTCCTCTTGACGGCAGCATAGTTGATTCCGTTGCTAGCCAAGTGGCTGACATACCTGACGGCGAGGTCCCCCAAGGCCCCGTTGAGGAGGTTGTAGAAGAGGATCCTTGCGATGCCGACGCATCAGCGATCCCGAATTTGCAGGTTACCGATACCGAAATAAACGCCCTGCAGTCCCGATTCCTTTATGGTACCCCTGACCCTGAGCGTATGGCTGATCTTGAGCATATGCCGCTTGGCGCGCAGGCTCAACACCAGATGCCGTTGCCTTCCATTCGCAGGACCCCTATCAACGAATTCAACCGTTCCCAGCCGCTGTTAACGCTCGCGTTCCCTACCCTCTACCCTGACGGCAAGGCGGACTTCGTGGAGCCTCGCCTACGGAGCATCACGTACCAGGACTACCTTGCACATGCGATGAGATGGCAAGACGGACGTTTTGCCCGCCATAAGACGTGGCCCTTCGTCGCCCTCAACACGCTGTTACGTGCGCAGGTCCGAAAGCGAAGCAACTACTTCGTCAAGCAACACGAAGGCCGCCGTCAAGCCCTTACACGCGCTGACCTAGAGGAAGCGATGGCTAAGCCTGACGAGCCAGAGGCTCAGGCACTGATCCAGTCGATCACGCGCCAAGCCGCTGTAATCAGGGGCACCCGGCCGTATTGGTATAAGCAAAGGAAGGAATTGGAAGCATATGCCTATAATCTAGGCAGGCCTGGCGTTTTCGCTACTGCAAGTGCAGCTGATTACCACTGGGAATCCCTATACCGTCATATGCCTCGATTCCACGAGTGGCTAGCAGCTCCTGAGGCGAGCCGGATGGCCCTGTCCCGGCAACTACTGCGAGACAACGCCCACATCGCCGCTTACCACTTCCATAAGCGTTATACGCTGTTTAGAACCATTGTCCTGAAGCAGAAGTTTAACCTAACGGACTTTTGGGGTCGCTACGAGTGGCAGGGCAGGGGGTCCAGTCACCACCACGGCCTCTATTGGTTAAATAGCCATCCAGACTTAGATCCTGACAATGATCAGTCCCGGGAGCGATTCGCCCATATCTGGGGATATCACGTATCTGCTGTTAACCCAGAGCCTCAGCGAATACAGGCGCCTGGGGAAGGGAACCCCCTGATCTTTAATCTATTGCAGCAGCCCCTTACCGTTGGGTTCCTATCAATGGTAGTTAACCGCGTGCAACGACACCGCTGTAATAACTATTGTATGCAGCTCAATAAACATACCAAGCAGGTCGAGTGCCGCTTTGGATTTCCTCACGGGCAACGCCTACTAGCCTCCCTAGACAAGGTTCCTCATTCTAAGCACTGGAGCTTCAGGGGCGAGCGGAATGATAGCCAGATTAACCACTATAACCGCTTGCTTACAATTGCGTGGCTGGCCAATACAGATATCTCCCCCTGCACGAGCCTACAGCAGGTAATCGATTACGCAGCCAAATACTGCTCCAAGTCGGAAAAGAAAAGTGAGTCTTTTGCCCAGATTGGGAAGGCCCTGATGCCCCGGGTCAAGGACCATAACCCCCTTATTTCCTTCACGTCAAAGCTCCTAAATCAGCTAGTTGCTGAGCGGGATTACTCAAAGCAGGAGGTTTGCCACTTGCTCCTCGGCCTGCCGTTACAGGAGGGCTCACGAACCTGCCTATATGTTGATTGCCGTAATCCTGACAAGCATTCCCGCTCCCTACAGATCGATGGCGATGAGGTTGACGAGGCCCCCAACGTCTACGAAAAGTACTGTCGACGCCCAGAAGCCCTAGAGGACCTGACCTACGTTTCCTTTCTCAAATACTGGAATTTCTGCTCTAGGGACCCTTCCAAGTGGAAGCAATGGCAGCCAGGCAACGTCAATGGCAGGCCTCGTGTATTGGTCTACTTTCCTCGCTATCAGGCTGATCCAGAAAGCCAACAGTGGCCAGATTACTGCCGCGTAAAGCTAACGTTAAACCACCCACATCGCCGCCTTGATGAGCTCCTCACATTTGGCGGCCAGCGTTTTAATTCTCACGCTAAGGCCTTCTCCTATTGTTGGCAGCACCACAGTCATGGTGATGACCATTACGGCCGGCCAAAAGAGGCTCGATTACAACCTCAAGAGGATCAGTACGAGACTCTGCCTGTGGAGGAAGAATTTGATGACGAAGACTGGATCCGCCTCGCCGCCCTTTTACCTGACAAACCCCTTACCCAGGAAGGTCTTGACCTACTTGGCCGCCGCGATATCGACGTCAATTACGACTGGACACGGCATGTGGGCACTTATCCCGAATTTCGAGACAGCTACTGGAAAGACCTTATCGCTAGCCACCCTATAGCCAACGATGTGGAGGTCCTTGGCCCTCACTGGCGTGATCAGCTGAACTCACAACAACGGCTCGTGTACGACACCTTCATGGGCCACTTCCAGGCGCAAAGTCTTACTCAAATCCTTCTCCACGTTGACGGCGGTGGTGGTACAGGCAAGTCCTTCCTTATCAAGGTGCTATCCTCCCATCTCCAGGCGGCTGCCCTACCGAATCCTAGCCCTATTTGCCGCGTAGCGCCAACAGGCGTTGCGAGTAACCAGATACAAGGCAGCACCATTCATTCGTTGCTACGCCTCCCAGTAGGTGGTACTTTTACCGACCTTCCCCCAGCCGACGCGGCCGCCCTTCAGTCCCGCCTACGGCACGTCAAATACCTCGTTATCGATGAAAAGAGCATGCTAGGGCTTGAGCAGCTAGCGCGGATCGATTCCCGCCTGCGGCAGGCCTTTCCACAGCGTAGCCTCGAGTTCTTTGGTGGCGTGAGCGTCTTGCTGGTGGGTGATTTCTTCCAGTTACCACCCGTCCGGCAAAAGCCGCTGTATTCGACTAGCACCAGCCTGTCTCCGCTGGAAAGGAGAGGGCAGGTGGCCTACCGGTTATTTGACCGCACCATCTTCTTGACCACGGTACAGCGCCAAACTGGCGATGATCAGGCCCAGTTCCGTCAGGCATTGCAGGAGCTGCGTGAAGTTAAGTTATCTATACCGTCATGGAACCTCCTTGGTAATCGGGTACAGGCCAAGCTAACACAGAGCGAGATTGACAGCTTCAGGGCGGCTTTGCGGGTGTATTCTACAAAGGCCCGGGTCAACGAGTACAATTACGAGCATATGGTGCACCTCAACGACCCGGCAGTACAGGTGGAGGCAAAGAATCGGGGCAACGGCGCAGGGCAGGCGCCAAGCGACAACGCTGGCAACCTATCTAACAGGTTCCCTGTTGCTAAAGGCGCCAGAGTGATGCTTACGACTAACCTATGGCAGCCAGCTGGCCTTGTTAACGGCGCCCAGGGTACTGTATACGACATCGCCTGGAACGCAGGCGCCAACCCATGGGAAGAACCCCCGGCGGTTATTATGGTGGATTTCGATAGCTACGACGGGCCGCCATATCTAACAACGAACGAGGGCAGGAAAATCTTACCCATCCTCCCAGTCACGCGTGATTTCCTTGTGGGCAACGAGACCTGCGCTCGCACGCAGTTTCCCCTGATCGTGGCGTTTGCTATCACTGTTCACAAATGCCAGAGCCTAACGAAGGATCAGATAGTTACTGACCTCGCTACACGCGACTTCCAGGCCGGTATTAGTTATGTTGCTGTCTCACGACTTACTTCGCTGCAAGGCCTACTCCTTGAGGCGCCTTTCGACCGCCAGAGCCTCTATAGCCACACGCCCACGGAAGGTTTATACGCCTGCGTTTCCTACGTACTACGTTTGTGGCTAACTATAAGGCAGGGATGAAGATGCGCCTTGCTGACCAACAACGCCGTCAGGCTCAACAGCTGACCGATCCGCCGTATCCACCACGCTACATTGACTAAATAGCGTTTTCTTATAAGCTACAGGGAAAGGGGAAATTCGATATACAGTACATAGTTAATTGGGCCTGTCAGGAAGTGGTAGAGGGACCCCTATGTCTATCAGTCAACTCCCTGACTACAGGTTTGAAGTGGTTTAACAGCTGGTTACCGCCGCAGTCGAAAGGGGGCTTCTAGGGGGTTCCCCCAGGAGAGTTTAATAGCAGGTATACGGTATTTACCCTTCGGGCTGGATATTCAGCCGTTAAGTCCCTTGCCTTGGCAACTTAACGGGTGTTCGAAGTATTTTAAAGGGATTATTGCATTGTGGTGGATACGGTAGGGTACCCCTAGTAGGTGTTTTTGGGTTTTGGAACAGTTTGAGTTACAGTCAACCGTAGCGGACCGACCGCTCGACTCTCTCTCTCTCTCTGTGCGTGGGCATTTTGTGCGACATCATCGTCGTCGCTGATCTCTCGTCATCACTGAGCCGACGCTAGCAGCCCGACTGGTCGAGATCCGTCCATCAAAGATCGCCGGTTCCTCTCACTCATGTTATTCTGCTCTGGTCTGAGCGCGGGCAGAGAGACGCTGGATTCGCGTCTCCCCGATGAATCATCTACTGTCAATATCAAGTCGCTCGCTCGCAAAACGAGGCAAGAATCACGATCATCGTGAACTTGTTCACGATGAGAGTGAACGGCCACCACTAGCATCAGGCAGCAGCCTGCTGCCTATGATATCGGCAGATTGAACATAGGTATAAAAGACCGACCTTCGTCGCTCCTTTAGATAGGAAATCAAGAGTCTTTCGTTGCCCGATTCACAGGGGATCTTCTTCCCGATCGTTGTTCAGTCATCCAAACAATCGTGTCGCGCGACATCTACCCATGACGCTCCCGTCTCTGTTCGCTTCCCTGATTGCACCAGCGACTTGATGCCTGTTTTGGATAGACGCTCCCCCTCTTCATGTCACTCCTTTGTCCCTTGGACTAGCTTCTCCATGCCGTACCGATTTTCTGTTTCTCTTTGAACAACGACATTTCTTTGTTTCCGACTCGGACCATCTGCTTCGAGCTCCTGGAACCGACTCTCCTTGAACAGCAATCATCTTCATCTTTCATCTTACGCCACTCCTTTTGACTCGACGTTACCATGTCGGCCCCGTCGACTCATTCCAAGATGCTAGTTGCCCCGGCCCGACTCAACCTTCGCCTAGGAGCCTCCTACAACCACCACGACCGTGGTCCCCTCCCTTCGCCTTCTTCCCGATTCAACTTTAACCACCTTCTCTTCTCTCCACCACCTTCTCCCAGTCTCCCGGCCTTGGTCCCGAGACCTAAAAGGTCCTCCAGCCAGATCTTAGTCACTCGGCCGAGCCGGGTCTTTCGCCGGCTCTTCTTCCTAGCTAGACTACTTCACTGAAAGAATTGATGAAGAGAGGATGCATCCTAGGAGATATCCACTTTTACTTTCAGGGATTGCCATTGACCTAGATGGCCAACAGAAAAGGTCAGATAGAATTCGTGCGGTCTGTTACAGATGAAGTACCCCAAGAGAAGCAGCCCAGTCCTGCATCTCGTCCAGCTATTCATCCTTTGCCGATCCTGCTTCCTGCCATTGCGCAGATCCGTAACCCAGTTTCCCACATCAAGTCATAGACTGTTTAGTTCTGTTGCGCCTCGTCTCCTTCAACCTTGAGCTTTCGGCTGATGTACCCGGCCATGCTCGTCCGGGTCCCAGCTCTCAGTATCCACTCGGGAATAGGCGGTGTCATCTGCCTCTTGGTTTCCGCCTCTTGTTCTTCCCCGACTTCTTCGATGCTATCCTGCTCGTCCCTCTGCTTCTTTGAGCTTGCATCTTCGAAACTGCCGCTAAGCGGGCTAGGGGGAGTAGGAAGGCTGCCACTCGGCATTCGATTCAACGACCGAATGCTCTGTCGACGTGAAATTACCTGCCCCGCATTTGGGGATGCCACAACGCTGGACCCAGGTATCGCAACTGGCGGAGGCGTGGGAGAGTCGGATCGGAATAGAGGGTGAATATGCGAATCCATACTCGAGCTATATTGTGTACAGGCAGGCTGCTCTCGTCTCCTGGGAGCATGACTGTCGCTCCTCGGGCTGTGCTGTTCCATGAGGGGAGTTTTGAGATCCGATGTTGAGGCTGGACTCGGGTTCCGGCTGACCACTGGGCTTGCGAGAATGGTCTCGAGGTAGTGTGTCTTGGGGTGTGGAGGAGACGAAGCTTCCAAGACCGTTTGTCGGTTGTGCGCATCAACTGATGAGATATCCCACGAGCCAAAGGTGTCGTCGACGCTACTCTTGTACGTATTCGAGTCCAGCGATGCTGCTCTGCGCTTTCCCCTCGTCAACAATAACCATGTCTTGGATGACACTGGGTGGATTGCGTGTGACAGAGACGATCTGAAGGAGCTCATGGTTTCCTCTATCCTCTTCCCATCACTCGAAGAGGGAGGATTCCGGGACTCCACCGAGTTCATCTCTCGGGCTTGGTTCACGTTGGGGGCTGGTATGACGTCAAGCCTGTCGGCAGCGCGAGAATAAAGCTGAATTAAGGATGAAAATGGCCCAAGGCCGAGTCGTAGCTTGTGTCCACTGCTGTGCTTTCTCAAAAATGGCCAATTATATGGGCAAGCCCGTCGATGTCGTCGGTGGGGATAGAGGAGAACTCTGTTTGGGTTGGAGTTTGTTGGGTTTGGGGGGAGAGGAGGGGAAGAAAAGGGGAGCGCGTCAGTTGGTGAGGGCCAAGGGGCATGGCTAGCGGCTGGCAAGGTTCGCTTGGCCGTGCTCGGCGTTAGTGAGGAGAATCATCGTTTTCCTTGTCATTTATCAACTTGTACGGAGTATGATGGAAAAAGTAGAACACTTGTGATGCCTCTCTGACCAATAGAAAGATGAATGAGCGTGAAAATGACAATTGTGCTTGCAATACTGACGGAACTTCCCTCCCCATGCTTACGTGGGGAGCATTCTTAAGCGGTGACGACAGGAGCCATCATAAGCCACTCGACCAATTCACGAAGGATTCACTTCATCTCGCGGCAGCCCGAAGCCGTGATCTTGTTCGTCCCGTCATTATCCCAATACACTTCTGTATGAACTTGTTGTTGCTATCCAGCTTGTCACGCTGTGGCACTTGTCGGAACAAAGTAGAATTCTACGGCTGTCCTATGTTTTGGTGATTCGATAGGTACTTAGAGACGTTGGCATAAAGTGCAGCATGAAGCGAAAGAGGGGCAGACTTGCCTGGTCGCGTTTGTCTCTGTAGCAGGTGTGGTTGCTAAAACGTGCACGGACGGATTTTCGAGTTTGGGAGGGAGAAGAATGAGCAAAAAAGTGGGACACCTGAACAGGGTGCGAGGAAACGGTCCTCGAAATGAAGTGCGGAAATTTTGCGACTCGCTGATTGGTCATTATCGCCTCACGTGGTTCTGGCTTGTTGGAGCGGCCTTTTTAGCGGCAACAGCACATCTTTCTGCCTGCTCCATCAACAGCCAAAAAAAAATTTGTACCCATTGCCTGGGCTTGCTGGATCTTCGTTAGGTGACTGATTTTGCGTCTTCGGCACAGGAGCGACCATTGCCTTGTATAGTTGTCGAGTCGTCTCCGGTCTGATTCCCCCGAGCCTGCGGAGTGCTAGGGCCACTGTTTTCCTTTCGCGCAAGCCTACCGATGTGTTTATGCCAGTGAAGCTTGAATCCGGGAGGTCCCTAGGAACTTAACGGATTCGGACTGTGCGATCTGTTGACCCTTCATATGACTCCTACTGTAGGAGCCTTTCTGTCCCTGGTTTTCTCCGCCTCGAACATGGCCCCGCTCTCGCACTCTTTTTCGACTTGGGGATCACATGCCGTTGGAGGAAGTCGATACTAGCGTCACGAGTTTTTTTTCCGCCTTCCCCTTTCTCACAGTCCAATTCACCGTTCAACACCTCGAGATTCGGCCTGGGAGACATTGTTTCTCCAGCCTATTGAGTTTTCACAAGCTCCAGCATTGTGGCAGTAACTTTCCTATCCCTCAAGGTTTAGCTTACTAGTCGCACACTTAATCATGGCCATGGCAAGTTCATCAAGCCCTTTGAATCCCACGTTCCAGGGTTATGTAGAATCCACGCTAGATGCTCTGATCCTCTTTGAAGCCTGCCTGTCTGGGCAGCTGACCCACGTGCCCCGGCGACCTCATGGCAATGTCTTCATCTACGAGGAGCATGCCTCGGGCATCAAGCGGTGGACGGATGGTATCTTGTGGAGTCCCAGCCGCATCTTGGGCAACTTCCTCATCTACCGTGAGCTCGAGAAGCCGTTTTCTCCTGGCAAGAAGAAGCGGGCCTTGATGAAGAGCAAGAAATGCCAGCAGGGCATCAAAAAGACGGCCACGCCTTCGCGACCCGCCATCGGTTTCCCGTCTGCCATGAACGCTAACGCCGCCGGCAAGGATACGGAACGAGCGCTTATCGGGTCCCTCATCGACTTGTACCCGTTCAAGGACGATGGCCTAATCAAGAAGACCATCAGCGTCTCCTTCCAGGGTGTCCCTCACCACCTTGTCAGCTACTACAACGTCAACGACGTTATGGCCGGGCGTCTGATCACTCCTACGAAGCATCCCGACCTGACGAGTGTCATCCCGCGGTCTGAGCTCCATGTCGCAAAACTTCCGAGCTCCCATCGACGAGGTCAATTACAGCACCGACGAGTGAGGTGGACCGCTGGTTCTGTTCACGTCCCTGCCGAGCTCACACGTCTTCGACGACCATGGCAGCGTCCACCAGTGGGCCTCGTCCGCCCCGAGCTTCCAGCCGTCCAACTGCCGTCGTATGGGGCGCCGTCACCGTACAGGCTCCCGCAGCCACACCATTCTTTTGTGAGCTCGGTCCCTCCTGGGACGTGCTGGGCTGGGAGGTTTGCATGTTGAACCTGGTCGAAGCGCCAGGCGAGTGCGGGACGACATACTTGGACCAATTTGCTGTGATTGTTCGGAACCCGGACTGGTCACCGGTGCTCCGTGAGTGTGCCTCGATTGCGGGGGACCCCCACGATCAGAGAGGGCGGGTGAAGTCGGCCAAGATTGCGATTCTGGCTCGCCGACCTAGCCAGTGAATCGGGAGCTGGGCGAGGGACGGTGTCAACATCCCATCACTTGTACTCTGGAAGCTTAAATGAATCATATCCCATGCCGCATATTGTATGCATGGCCAATACCCATGAAGTAATGGTGATATCGAGCAGAGATGAGACAACGCGGCATCGTGTAGTGTGGGGGACATGAGCATCACCTGTAACGGAGTGCTCTCGCTGGCTTTCATGAGCCGGCCGATAGCGCCGCCCACTCAAACAACGGCGTCGATTGCGGGGCTGACGGGGGGCCGGAGACGAGAAACGGAGGGAGTTCCACCGCCAACTCAGTCGTGTAAACTCGTCGACTCAGTAGAGTGTGGGTGGCAGGAAGGTGTGATCGTCGGGACGCAATCCCGTGGAGGCTGATCCGAACGTATCTGTCTTACATTTCCCTCCAATAGAAACCTTACTGATTAGGGATAGCCCGATTTTTAGCGGTATCGCATCTTTCACCTAACCTTTTCAGGGGTTAACTCACCGACAAGGAGCTACTTACTCCAAGTTTTGGCTTGCTCCGAACCGAGTAGGAAAGTTACCCTCCCCCAAGGTAAAGGAGACAGTGCTGGCTGTGATCGAGCGTCTTATCACCAGTCGGTGACAACTTTTGCTAGTTTTTCCCCAACACTGTCCTCTTGTCTTCATAGGCCTTTGGCACGAGAGCCCGCAACCCCTAGTTCGTTTCCAGAACAGCACCATCTACATACGATCGTTCCATCGTTATCTCTTCATCCCTTCCCCTAGGAAGCAAATGAGGGCAGTAGGTACACGACATATAGCTAGCATCACATGATGCTAGGTCTTGGCATCGGACTGCAATCAATACTAAGCCGTGAGCCTCGTAGCACTGTTCCTCTCTCCCAGTCAACAATGCTGTAGCGACCCTCTGAAGTCTGCTCCGGTTCTCCCCAGAGCACAGCACATTCCAGTAGTCTGCTCGGGTCGCTTGGGTTTGTCGTTTGATCAAGGACTTGTCGATCAATTCCCTTAACGTTTTGGACGCCTCCCTTCACCCACTGGACTTTAGACAAGTGCTCTAACGGGTGAGCATCCTGAGCTCCGCTGCCTGGTGCTAAGGTAGGCGGTCTCCATAGCTGGCCTACTCTGTTGGGACAGCCAGCTTTCCACGTGCCAGCACCGATGGTCACACTTTAGTCACACTTCAAAAGATGGCCTACCTGCTTCGGTCACTGAAGATGTGACACAGAACAGTTTGGAGAATAGAGCCTCTGAACTGGCCTACCCAAAATATGGGGTCATGTAAGCATGGAGCAAGAAAGTATTAGTCAAGGGCAAACGCATGGGCTTTAGGTGATCAGGGTGGAAGTGGACGAATCACAAGCAGGTAGCGTGGGTTGCTGGCGTGATGAATATGCTATCTCAACCTCCCAGGTGGGCAACAGAGGCAACACTTGGCACATGCACAGATCCACCCCATCGATTTTTGTACTACTATGCTATTATGGCCAGTACGACGACGGCCGAAATAATTTGTACGCGTCGACCAATTCTCGAAACACCCCTTTGTCATACCCCACCATCGTGCCTTGCGACGCACCAATCCTGGACGTGACGAGAGAAGCGGAAGTTACCGACAGAACGAGGATCGCCACTCCGCAACGGGAGCTAATTGCAGGGAAGACACCTGCACTTTTCGTTGAACTATGTATGTATCACAGGGGCTGAATTAGCGCGGTTACAGAGCCACACCGGACGCGTGACTAAGCTTTCACGCCTTTTCGCCCATCACGCTCAGGCCGCTCTGTAGTCGTCCACAAACCCGTACATGCAGGAAGAAGGCGCAGCTTCGACTTCGAATGACGCAGCCCTGTCCCCATGTTCACACGTACTGGCGGAGATAGGTGCAGCTTTTTCGGACGGCCGCCCTCTTCCCCGCCAGACTGTGTGTGAAGGGGGGTTCATAATCACAGCCTGAGGAGGAGAGTCAGGGGGACGGCTAGCGGCTGGCAAGGGGCTTTTGATTGGCCGTGCACGCGACTTTGTCTTCTCCACTATCCCCCTGCTTGATCGACAGGGGTGCTTGCCTGCTAGAAGCGGCGGGATCCGCATGCCGGATACGCATTCCGGATGCTTGGGGGCACTTACAGTGGGTGGCAATAAGTTTGAACACTGTCAGATATCTGGCGGGGGCCCTGACTAGGGTTTCTAGCCTAATAAGGCTAGCTTTCTATCGCCGCTTTTATAGCTGTTTCATCCAACACCTTCATCCAACAACACCAATAACAATGGGTCGAGGCAAGGAGCTTACACCGCAAGTGCGGTCTCGTATTTGCGAATTGCATAATATTGGCTACGGCTATAAGCGGATTCATAAGATCCATCCAGAAATACCAATATCAACAATTCGAACAACCTGCCGGCGTGAGGCAGAACGGATCAATAACCAAAGCAAGGCCCGGTCAGGGGCCCTGCGCAAGCTGACCGAAGAGCAACGCGACCACATTTACGATATCGTTAGCCACAAAAACCCGCATGCAACAACCAAAGACCTTCTTGCAGATGTGGATAATGCTGTTAAAGACCGATCGATACGAATGCTATTACGAGAAATGGGTAAATGCAAATGGCTCCAACGAAAGAGGCAAAAGTTAACTGCTGAGCGTGCTGAAAAGCGGCTTGAATGGGCATCGCAATCTCGATTGGAAGCGTGTTAAATGGAGCGATGATTGTATGGTTGAGCGAGGCTGCGGCAGGCTTTCTATCCATACTCGTATGGAATAAGTGATGGAGTATGGAATGTTCCATACTCCATACTCCATATTCCATACGGGCCGTCTGTATTCCATACGTATGGAATAATGGATTATTCCGGAAAATATTATCCCCGCTATTGCAGTCTGTTTCAGAGTGATCCCAAACCCATCGTTTATGCTGTTTCTGTCAAATGTAAATGGAAAGATGTCATGCATGTGAGGGTTGTAGAGAGTCAAATTGGCCTTAATCACTGCTCAAGTCAAGAGGACGAAGGTCCCAGTTATATACACAAGAATGGTGTCCAAGTGGGTCGGGACGCCTCCTCGGCTGGGGCGGAATATCGTTTGACAGTTTCATACTTCAATCTCAGCTCTGTCTGCAGCCGACAGCAGGCAAACCACTGTAAAATTACTGAATTGCAGAGCTCCCAAACCTGATTCTTTACGATAGTGGCAGTGTGAGAGATGACGTCATTTTTTGTATTCCATACGTATGGAATATGCTTCCATACGAGGTGCATTCCATATTCCATATTCCATACGGGCCTGTATGGAGTATGGAATATGGATAGAAAGCCTGGGCTGCGGTGCCCGGCCTATCTATACATTTACGCGACCGAAAGGTCAGCTTGAACAACACGACGTTCGAACCTATACACTACAGGCGGTACGGAAGATGTTTTGGGCTGCCTTTGGCTATGATCTTCGGTCTGGGTTCACTGCTTTTGATGAGCGCGTAACAGGAGAGGTTATTCGCGATCTATATTCTTGTTATTTACCGGATCTTCTTGACCATACGGATATCTTCATGCATGATAATGCTCCAACACACACAGCTCGGATTGTTCGTACAGTTCTGGATGAGATGAATATTGAGGTAATGAAATGGCCGCCTTATTCGCCGGATTTAAATCCGATTGAAAATCTATGGGCATTGATGAAGGCACAGATTTATCGCCTTCATCCAGAGCTATTAGATGCACCAGATACTATAGAACCCCTCTAGCAATTAACCAAAGCCGCAAGGGAAGCTTGGCATACAGTTGATGATAGTAAGCTCAATAGATTGATAGAAACAATGCCAGACCGGGTAGAGGCTGTTATCAAGGCTGAAGGTTGGTATACAAAACACTAGTTTTTAAGGCAGCATCATAACAAAGGCCAGATTAGGAAAGTGATACGCGCCAGATACCTGACAGGGTGTTCAAACTTATTGCCACCCACTGTACGTACAGTAGGGTCGAACGGAATGTGCCGTAGTAGGGGAAGGGGTCAGTCCTTGCGATAAGACAACGTGGTCATCAGACCGGGCAGGCTTGAGCATGAGCAGCCTCGATGGGCTTTGAGCATCCTAGGCGTGAGGCCACGCATCTTTGTTTTTCTTAGCGAGTGTAATGCTAATTCTCAAGTCTGCTTTGGTCAGTTAAGTCTCGGGCTTACGTAGCAAAACGCGTCATTCCCTGCGTGCCAGCGAGTCGATCGTTGCCCTCCAAGAAAGAGAATCCAAAATGAAGACTCATCGGCAGCAGCAATGAAGTCAAGTGCCGATGACCTTTTTGCGGCAGTACGATAGTGTGATGCGGGATGCAAATCCCTAGGGATAGGACGGGGAGGATACCGTAGAAACTCGAGAAATTCAGAACCTTGGCAAAGTGGGCTACTCCACTATGCACGTTTAAGCCCTTAGCGCGCAGCCACGCCCATAATCAATCCAATTACACATGCAGTAGCTGTTTTTATCTCCTCCTTATATCCAGAGCAGCCATTGGTCAGTCATGAATCTGACTGTATCCACTTTGCTAAGGTTCTGAAATTCTCGAGTTTCTACGGTACTCTCATGGATCCTAGGATCCGTGCTTACTGAATGCCCGACTGCCGCATGATTTTTGTCCTGTTAATGAATGGCAACTTCCGTTCTGCTCCCCTACTCCAACTATCCATGTCGCGCGGTAAGTAACTCATACCGATTCCTTGGTGACGACACGGACGGTGAGGAAAGGTCATGCAAAAGTGCGCCGTTGGAGATCAAGCCCTTCGAGCAAGCCTCCACCTCAACCCTGTACCGCACTGGCGCAAGGCGCTGGGACCGGTGGTATGCACCAGCACCTAATTGGTCCGGCATTCACCGGGTGTCTGCAGACCGGGAAGAGCCCGCGCCAGTCCAGACTGTGGCAGGGGGACAAGGCGTTCATGTCGATCGCAAACCACCAGCCGTGCATTACTCGACGGGCGCTTGCAAATAGGTCTTTCTCGAGTGTTACTCCGTAAAACGTCGAGGTTGCTCCCTTCGCGTGCCTAAGTTGCTGGGACCGCTGGGACCGCTGGTATTAGAGACTCTCGGGGCGCCAGGACCATGGAGCGCGGATTCGCTCCGCTTTGCCAAGAGGGTGTGTGGAAGTCCTCTAGCCTCCTTATGGTTTGGCGTTCCCGCCATAGCTGACCAGTCTGTTCGGGATAGCCAAGGTAGGGTCGTCCCGCATACTGACCGCACCAAGGTTCAAACACCCCAGGAAGACCGAAGCATTAGCTACTGTACAAGCACAGCCAGCTCTGAGCGCCTGATTGAACATTGATTCACCCCCGAACCATGATAAAGCACTAGGGTTCCCATATAGCCTGGCGATGCCCTTCTGCTTCCTCCCTGTACGATGAATTAATTCGCCGCCCGACTCCTCCCCACCTCCCCCGGCGCCTCTGTCCCCACCTCCGCCTGCCGAACCTAGGCCTCTGGCGCCTCTGACCGTTTCCCACCGCCACCGAACCACGAGGTCGAGTTCGACAAGGACTACAGCAACAGCGCCGCCATGGACGGTGGCGAACCCGGAGCTAGCCCTCGCCGGATTTGCCCTCCCTCCTCGTCGTCGACCAGCGGCTCCGCCATCGCCGTCGGTACCTCCACCGACGCCAACATCATCCAGAGCATCGAGAAGGGCGAGTTCCCTCCGCCTGACGACGACACCCACAGCCTCACCGACAGCATCTGCCAGCACATTGTCGACGGTGGCTTGCGGTATCATGCCTACCATATTGGCAAATATGCCTTCCCGAACGACGAGAATGAGCAGTACCGTGAGGACCTAAAACACGACCTTACCGTCTACCTGTGCGATGGCGAGTTCTTCTTCGCCCCCATCCACCGCCAGCTCGAGGATGGCGCCGAGGTTCTCGACCTAGGTGAGTCGCCGGGACCCGTAGGCTTTTGAAATTGGTTCGCATTGGGCTGACTGAAAGTTTTATAGGGACGGGAACTGGCAAATGGTGCATTGAATGTGCGTTTTTCCTCTCCTTCTTTCCTTGCCGCCGCACGGCGGTGGCGAGTCCATGATCCCTTCATTCGACCCAAGCTGTCGGGTCTCACTGCTCAAACATTCCCAGACAGCATTGTTTGCACCCCAATTCGCTAACAAGTTGCATAGTGGCGGATAGCTATCCCGAATCAACATTTCACGGCATGGACCTGTCACTGATACAGCCTGACTGGGCCCCCGAGACCGTCTCATTCGTAGTCGACGACATTGAGCACGAAGCGGGGTGGACGTACCCTGAAAACAAGTTTGATTACATTCACATGCGTCACACCTTACACTCTATACGAGACCGCCCAGAGCTATGGGAGAGGATATATCAGTTTGCCTCCCCCTGCAGAGTACTTACCTGCATGTTTCATCCCTACTAACCAACTCCTAGACACTTAAAGCCGGGCGGGTGGTTTGAGCTTCAGGAGTTTCACTACACAGCTGCTTGCGATGATAGCTCCTGCGACGGCCCTTACGCATGGCGTGACTTCATCACTTACCTCAAGGCTGGCATGGCAAGCCTGGGGTCTGAGATGCACGGTATCCTGAAGGCAGAGGAAGAGCTTGCTGCGGCTGGCTTTGAGGATTTGCGGGTCAAGCATCTGAAATGCCCAGTCGGGCCCTGGGCCAAGAAGAAAAAACTCCAGGAATGCGGCCATGTCCTGCGAGATGTCATCATGTTTGGTCTCAACGGCCTGGCAAGAAAACCTTTCCGCGATGGTCTCAATTGGACCAACATCCAAATCGAAATGTTCCTTGTCGATGTACGGAAATCAATTACCGAGGAGAGGAACGGTCTGCCCAAGTTCCATTCATACTATCCCTTTCGTAGCGTCTGCGGCCGCAAGCCTCTGAATGCGGCATAACGGCTCAGTGACCTAGGTACCGGGCGACAGTTTAATCTTCCGGGAGAAGAAAAGACTTTTGGCACCCAAGGATTAGGGGCAATTTTGCGCTTTAGCTGAACATGTCCTGCAGTCGGAGTTCTGGAAACGCCCCGTCAAGCGAACGCACGTGGATAGGGGATTGCTGCTGTTGTTCTGCGGTGGTTGGGCTGGGATGGCCCGGCAGCTCGACTGTCCAAAACAAGGCGAAGGGAACGAATTTGGCAGGAAGAGACCGTGATTCGATGGGTCCTGCAGCGGAAGACGCGGGTTTGGACCGCGGTGGGACAACCTGTTGGTGCCCCTGATCCATCATGGTCCAAGTGACATGCAAAGCTCGGAACCACTACATCCACTCCACTTTGGACCAAGTAGAGTGGATGTACGATTTTTAGGCAATTATATAGTGGATGTAGCACATATTCGACCGGAGTGGAATGGATCTACACACGTGGATTTATAAGTGGATTTATAGTGGATCTTTGAGGCTATTCACAACCTCGTCGGTGCCTATTCAGCCTCACTTTCAGAGGTTGACACTAACTCTTCAGCCTGTTGCTGCTGTGATGAATCGTCAACCTCGCTGGCGCTGTCCTCGCCCTCCAGTAGCCATTTTGACTCAGCAAGCGCCAGCTCGTCGTCGCTTAGAGTGCCACAACCGGCATCCAGCTTACTTTCAAGGTGTGACTTAAGCAATGGATCCAGGTCTTTGATAAGGCCAGCACAGTACCAAGAGCGTAAAACCTGGCAAATGGCGATAATATCAGCATCTAGGTTCGTACGCAGCCCCGAGACCATCTTGCCAGCAGCTGAAAATAACCTCCCACACTCGGCTGACATCGGCTGGATCGTCAGGAAGTCCAGGGCCATCCTGGATAACCGAGGATATCTGCTTTGCTTAGTGATCCAGTAACCAATTGGATCACGAACGTTGCCGTCGCTGGCGTCACGATCCGTCTGCCACGCTTGGTACTCGTCACCAACAATAGCTGCCGCGTAGGCTGGTTTTGAGTTCGGCAGACGACTGTTCTTCTCGAAGGGGTTGAAAAACCGAGGTCTTTTTGCCGGTGGCTCGTCGTCGCCTCTGCTGTTGCTGGTTCTAACCTCGAGATGAGCGTAATCGGACAGCCAGACGTCGGCAACTATCTCTTTTGCCTTTTCAGCCTAGCTAGGTTTATGAGCCCACGTTTCATCAAACCAGTCCCAACGATAAGCTGGTTGGAGCGCCATAGCCATATAGTAGATGGGTGTCTCGTCCAGCCGCTGATAATATTCATCCAGCTTATCCCAAGTAAGGTTGATTCCGATGCGGAAGTGCTCTGGATTAGGAATATCAGCAGCAAGCTGCTTCCACTACACTTAGACCTGAAAGTGGATGTAATGGAGTGGATTTAGGTGGATTTAGGTATAGTTGGATATTCCCTGACCCTGCACGGTCGATAGTACTTATTTTTGTATAGAATATCCTGTTAAATCGAGGTACTTAGACTCAAGTTAGCCAAGGCCGATCACCCCCACAGCTAATCCTATAACGTGATACGAGAAACTGCCCCTATTGAGCGCGTTTTCTAAGATTTCCTGCTGTTGTTTTTGCCAAAAAGTTTTTGGGAACAATGTCAGCCAACCAACCCAGTCAGGCCAACAGCGGCACCTCGAAGACCGTCTTTTTCACCATTTCAGAGGCTGGACTTGGTTAGAACGCGCTCGTGATACTTGGTCTTGGCTGTGGGACTTTGGCTATGATATTCAACGTCATGGCTTACGCAAATGGGCTTGCAAGGACTGTATCCTCGGAAATCGTCCCATTATCGCGAGTTTTACCTCTTCAGGTCTCCAGAACACGGCAAATCATCTATGGCGTGAGCACAAAACACCAGCACCAGAGGGAGAGAAAAAGAGCACCACACAGCTGAAATCCGAAGGCGCACTGAAATCGAACCAGCCGACTATTGCCTCGGTTTTCGGTTTGAATCTGGACGTCAACAAGCCTACGGAACAGAATATCGCGAATAGCTTCATCTCACGCTTTAATAAGTAACACTTTCAGCGTATGCTAACAAAGCAGATATCCTCGGTTATCCGGGATGGCCTTGGACTTCCTGACGATCCAGCCGATGTCAGCCGAGTGTGAGAGGTTATTTTCAGCTGCTGGCAAGATGATCTCTGGGTTGCGTACGGGCCTAGAGGCTGAGATTATCGCCATATGTCAGGTTTTACGCTCGTGGTATCGGGCTAGCCTTATCAGGGACCTTGGATCCATTGCTTAAGTCACACCTTGAAAGTAAGCTGGATGCCGGTTGTGGCACTCTAAGCGACGACGAGCTGGCGCTTGCTGAGTCAAAATGGCTACTGGAGGGCGAGGACAGCGCCAGCGAGGTTGACGATTCATCACAGCAGCAACAGGCTGAAGAGTTAGTGTCAACCTCTGAAAGTGAGGCTGAATAGGCACCGACGAGGTTGTGAATAGCCTCAAAGATCCACTATAAATCCACTTATAAATCCACGTGTGTACCGTATCAACTCGGTAAACTCGTGCAAGTAGCGCTCCCCACTTCTCGTACATATTTCCACTGTTAACCGCAGATACGTCAGAAAGTCCTAACTTAATTGGTTGCACGTGACTATTTATGGGCCATGCGTGATTAAGTCCCTAATCTAATTGGCCAAACCCCTGGAGATCAGCTTCAAGCGGGGCGCGCTTCTTGCACGAGTTTACCGAGTTGATACGGTAGATCCATTCCACTCCGGTCGAATATGTGCTACATCCACTGTGTAATTGCTTAAAAATCGTATGGTCCCAAAGTGGAGTGGATGTAGTGGTTCCGACCCTTGCGTACGAAGGTACTTTGATTTTGATCGCCAAAAAGTAGTGATGGCCATGGCCATGCGTGGAGCCAGCCTAGCAGCCACGTTTCAGCTACATTACTGATCGACGGTGCTCCCTTCCCGGCCCCCACTCAACCTGGTCGGGCACGATCGCCCCGGAATATACCGCAGGGAACATTCCAGTACTTGCGCATTAACTTATTGCTTCCTCAACGGCGACTGGTTTTATTTTGAACGTAAAGTGCCATCCACAGGTCAGGAGCCCTGTATCATGTCCACGACGTAGCCGCCAATGGCCGGCAAGAACTTCCAACCGTGGAATGAGCCGCCCGTCGCGAGGTAGAGGTTGTTGCAGTGTGGATGCGGTGAGATGACGAAGTCATGTGTTGGCGGTGATGCGTACTTGTGACTCTAGTTTTGCTTGTCATGGTGTGGTAGGTGAGAAGGGGCGTGGGGGTCTTTCGCTGTCCGATCGCCAATCGGTCATACCAGCACATCCATAACGCTGCTCTGTTGATCTTCCCAACCTCCTTGCCGTACAAGCCATTGAGCATCCGTCGCGCCCGGTCCTCGAAGAACTTGAGGAAGCGCGGGCCTGTCCACGTGTTGTACATGGACTGGTCCGGCACGACGGAATGACCTCGCCGGTTGGCGGGAAGACTTGGTAGTTGGTGAAGCACAAGTCACAGTTGATTTTGATGGTGCCGTCATCAAGTATTGACATGCCCTCGCCGGTTTGTTAAAAAAAAAAAAAATTGTGTAAGCTAGCTCCTGACTCGTCCGTGCCTGTGCAACACGAACGGTGTGAATTGGGGAAACCCCCACCCTTGACCTGTGGCACAGTTCTTCAACACTGGGATGGAGCGAAACTTGTAATTACCTTTGCGCCCCGCGCACCTTCGCATAGAAGCTGATGGCGGCTGTGGCCAACAGGACCTTGTGGGCGTGCAACGTCCTATCGTCCCACAGCTTGACGCCTGTACACCTGCTCTGGTCATCGTCCCCAAACTCCAGCGAACTCGCCGCCTGGACCACCGCGCCAAGCGCCTTGTCGGCCTCGGCGAATACAACCCGAGATTTGTACAGGATTTGGTCCACACCCTTGAAGTCGGCCGTGGCCAGGGCTCCGTTCCAGCGCCGCCGCACCTTCTCGACGGGCAGCAGCTCTGAGTCGTTGGCGATGCCCATGTCGCGGTACGAGGCGATGCTCTCCTCGCCGAACGATGTCGAGTCGGCTCGCGGCATGGCTTTGGCTAGCATGCGCATGTAGAGCCTGTTAGGGTAATCATCCGGGACGATCTTCTTGATGTCATGAGAGGCGGCTCTCGGGCTTGGGTAGGCCACGGAATCGACGAGGGTCACCTTGACATCCCCCTTCTTGAGCGACAAGGCGGTTGCGGCTCCAAAGTTGCTGGCCCCAATGATGAGGGTGGAGGAAGAATAAATGGCCAAGAATGCCAAAGAAGTGTTTGACTTTGCCGATACGCGGCGCGTGAGAGATAAAGAGTCTCATGGGAGTAAGAGAAAGGCAATTCCAGTTGACAATACACGCAAAATAACCAATTCTAAAAGTTGACTTGGGAAGTAGACATCAATGTTGTTTCATACCCCACATGATCATGGTCTTCTGCGTGTTGGGTATGAAACCCGGTGGATTCCGGGTTGTGGGGAAACATGCAGCGCACGGACTTGCTTGCAACACGACATTGTGGCCAGCGTGATGGCACGCCAATCCACAACTCAGGAACTGGCCCAGTGAATGGAAAGTCATGTGCAGAGCGGCCGAGCGGGTAACACTGAGCGACAGCGGATAGCTTCAGTGGGTGGTAATGAAGTCCTTTGACTTTCGCGGTTGGGAGTCCCAGCTGGAGATAAGCATCAGGAGCACGGGGGTGTTGTCTAGCCACGCTTCGGTACTGTCACGGGCCAGATGAGATCAACTCAAGAGGTAATGCCACTGTATTGCGAGAATACTACGATGAAGAGGAAAGAGAGAAAGCGGGCAGGCGCGTAGACGCGTAGACGCGTTGATAGTCCCTGCGGCCTGCCCCGTGCGTCCTAGTTACGTATCGACCCCACCCTGGTCCAGCACTCCAGACGCTCCCGTCACAGGTACCCTCAAAGTCGCTGTCACTGTCATAAATCGAAAGCATCCCATGCATCATCCCATCCTGTACGAACGCCATCAACCACAGACGGCTATTCCCGTTGGCTTTCTTTTTCTACGTTGTGCCTTGGTCTTCAAATTTTTTAAATTTTTTTCCATCCATCGGCGTTGTGAAAGGATTACGGCGACCGGCATAGGGTACCAACGAGGTCCCCAACGTTGCGTCATGGTGATCAGCAGGACTGACCAGCACTCGCTGAGCGAATTATGTGCTGACGAGTTGATATCTACTAACACTAATTTTGCCTTTCTTTTTATGAGGGCGGCGGATGGTACGGAGTACGGACGTCCATTGCAAAAGTCATGTCCCGGGCTTAAGCCACACTTTTTTAAACAGCCAATCAGAATGGGCGTAGTACATAAAGGTACTTTACATCATTTACCTCCTCTATAAGCTCGAGATCTATAGCGCATTAAACACTGCTAGCAGATCGCAGCGGGCGCTCTTAGTCTCTGGAAACCCCTGGAAATACAGGGAGCTACAGTGAAGCTAAGGAACAAGCGCCCTAAAAGTATGTACTGCTAAGTAGCTGACAGGGGTACGAGGTGTGGCGTCGTTAGCGTGGGACACGACTTTTGAAATGGTCCTCCGTACAGTAGGAGCAACATTGGTGAGTGGGCATTCACCCCAGTCATCGTACCGCCGTGTCGGTCGAGACCAACACCTTATCTTGGGCGAGAGTGGTCAAATCTCAAGCAACCCTTCCCTGGACCTAATAAAGAGCTGCCTCTTTCTTCCCCACAAAGTGCACAGGCAAGTCTCGAGGCGAACCGCTTTTCCTGCTCAGTTTGCTCTGGTTGTCGCCTTGTTTTTTCCCCACTCAGTACATGCAATTGGCACTGCAGGCTCGTCGGAGGTTCTTTCCGACGCGTCTAGCAATCTGCTGAGCCTAAGCAAGTGGCAAAGCTGCTCGCATAATGGAGGACTCACCGGGCTCTAATCGACCACTGAATCGTGTCAAGCGTGTCAAGCATGAGCATCATGAGGACCATTCCATTCGCACACTCCCGGTGAACATGGCCACGGGGATCGTCACGCCTGCCAACAGCGTCCCCGGTTCTATGACCGATGCCCCATTGTTTGAAACCCCGTGGCCACTCCAGCCAGGCTTGACGTGTCCATCACAAATGCTCTTGTCCCTCTCCGAGGATCTCCCTCCATGGGTCACAGCTCTTCCAGGTGAGGAAACATTCTGTCAACCAGTCCCCATCTACATCACCACCTTACCAACCTTACTCTTTTCTCCTCCATCTTCTCTCTGATTCACCTTAGCTTGACTCGTCACTGTGTCACCCTTGGGCCTTGATGGATTGGGTTACGGGTCCCAGACCTTTGGTGGTGTAACCAAGGGCTGGGGGAAGAGAGACAACATCATGCAGCCACCCCGCTCACATCCTCGCCTTCACCTTCATCTAGTCGCCCAACATTTTCCCATCCTTCCTCGTTCTCATCCATTCTATCCAAATCTCCATCCCCTCTCCCTCCCCAATTGAAAGGTGTCGAAGCTGTTCAGTGCCCTGATCATGCCATGGTCGACTTTCAAATTGGTGAGCTAACATTTTAAACAGCACCGCATTCTTCAGGGCAGGACATTGAACATTCCTCCGCCACACCCGACCAACTTCAAACTTTGTCTCACCAGGTTTCTCATCCCTCCCGACTGCCTCGCCTACTTCCCGCCGTCCGGGCTGATCCTCTAGGGGCCAATCTTCATCCTCTAGGAGCCACTTCTAATCCCCATGACACTCTGTTACACAGGCTGCCCACCAGCACCCTCCTTAGCCCCTTCACTGATGGCGAAGACCGCTTGGTTGAGACCATCACTCCTCGTTATGTTCGTCCTGAAAATGGCCAAGTGAATGGTTATGTCAAGTTCAATTGGCCGTCAAGAAGACCCTCCATCCGACCTTCCGGCCCAGACCCTCCACCTGGTGCCGTCGTGGAGGAAATTGTTGCGGACTCGACACAGACGACGGTTGTCAGCCGTAGTCCTAGCGTCGTCAGCCTCATCGGACCACGAACCGCCCCTTCGAGAGCGGGTGCTTTGACGATGCCACCCAGCTTTTCAGAGTTTTCCTGGAACATGACACTACCGTCACCACCAATGAGCCCGGCGTCACCGGTGTCCCACCAAGACCCGACATCGCAACTTTGGGCAACTAGCGATCCACGTATGTTACCCCCACACTTTGGATTTCAGGCCGAGATGGATATGATGGATAGACGGTTATGGGATTTCTGTACGTTTGCTTCGCTGTTTTTTCTCAAATCGCCCCATCGCCCCAACAGGGGATTCTACTACCCAGTATGCCTTTCTTGTCAAGTTCTGACGCCTTTCTCCATAGATATCAAAAACTGGTGCCCTGGTAGAAGTGTTCTCAGCAACACCAACCTATGGCTAAAAGACTTTGCCCAAATGCATGAGAATAAAGGCATTCGATACGCCATCCAGAGCCTAGCGGGAGTGTACATCTATGACTATCTTCCTGATGAACGTATTCGACAGCGAATCAACGAGCGATATATTATGGCCGATTCACACTTTAGGAACCTTCTCGCCGCCCCAGAGAGTTCTGAAATTGGGAAAGGCAGTGAGGTCATCACCATGGCTGTCATTCTCTCGATGCAAGATGTGAGTTCCTGCATTCCCAAGCCGCTCCCCACAACCTGTCCTGACTTGTTTGTAGATTGTCCTTACCGAGCGTCGGCTGAAAAAGCCATTCACGCCTCGTTGGCTGGAAGGCTTCAAGCAAGGCGAACACTTCCTCCATGTGACGGATCCTGGAGGCCGATTTTGGCGAGATAATAACATTCAGCTCACCTATCTCCGTATCTCGCAGTCTATTATCGTAGGCCGGGCTGTCATTCTCGCTCAACCCATGATGGCGCTTCCTTCGCCAGCCAATCTCGACCCGATACAGGAGGCGTCAAGGTTCGGATGGCTCCTGTATGGCACCGAAAAGACCATGTACGAGATTCATGGAGGGTGCGGCTTCTCAACGAAGCTGCTGCATACCATCACCCAGATCACATGCTGCGCAGCACGTCTGCAGCAGGAGCCTGAGAGTGCCATTGTGCCCATTACGGCGCGGTACTTGCTTCGTGAACTTCTGGAGATGCGGCAGTGGAGTAGCGAGTCAATGCCATGGGAAATGGCCCTGCAGCGTCTGCAGCCCATCGAATGGATACGAAAGAAGGCCAATGGCTTTGTCATCGATACAGATCAGGATATGACGGATGCGACGGCCGAGGCATGGAGGATTGCTTCGATTATCTATTTGCAATGTCGACTTTTGAGGTAAGAATGCTACTATTCGACAAGGAATGGCTCGCCTTGAGGGCGTTCCTCCCTCCATCTAAGAGGCGTTTGTGGAGCATATGCTGACTGGGCTTTCAGGCTTCCTCGAAACCACCCAGATCTTCTTGGCAACTTGACGGACTTGGCTAAATGTATCCGCATCATGCCCACCTCCGGCTCGCACTTTACCGCTCAAGCACCTCTACTCCCAGTCTTCTTCCTGGGCTTGCTTGCTACGGATCCGCATCACAAGAACGTGTCCCAAGCTTGGTTTGAGGAGGTAGTGCGGACGCCAGTGCGAAGTGTAAGTTTTCCCATGCTCCCTTTTATAATCGTCAGCAGTCTGGTTCTGCGCGCGACTCCCCCACTATTATTTGTACAGATTAAAATACTAACTGTTCTTGAGAGCGTGCCACCCCTGTATCAGGCTTTAAAGCGGGTCTGGTCCTGGATCGACGCCGAGGTCGAAATTCCGTCCATGCCCACTGCGTTGCATAAGTCTATCGGCATGAGGTTACCTTGGTGGGAACACCTTGTCGCAAATGTCCATGACAAAGAAGAAGAAACACTTTGCCTGACATAGTTCAGAGTGGCAGTGTTGCTAATAGTATGGCAATAAAACAATATATTGCAATACATACCATATAATATGCATTTTGTGGTATCGCAGGCCAAATCGGGGCATGACTGTCATCTGCAGGGGGTTCTGTCATCCGGCCCCACACGGCTGCACCAAAAATTTCATGCAAACAGAAGGTCTGGACCTTCGTTTCCAGCTTTGGATGACAGGGATGACCATAGTGAATCGACCTTTCGACGCGTTTTTGAATGTCCGGCCCCGGTGGTGCCCTTCAGGTCGCGATTTTTTTCGAGTCCTTTGCGTGCAACCAACACCAACACCAACGCCAACCACGTCATACAACACTGAGCAAAAATATCACCATTTTCGTTGACCAACCCATTTACAATGGCACAACGCGAAGATTTTGAGCTTCTTAAGGCAGTTGAGAACGCAACCAACTATTATTTAATTGATGAAGACAAGACGCAGCCACAGAATACGCGTCGCACGTATACGCGTCCCCAGAAGGAGTGGAAGGTATGGAGGCAACTTACATACACCACCACATATACAGCTACTTATTTATTATAATTTAACTGCAAGACGGATCATATTGCTAACTTATATCCAGGAATGGTGTGCAGAGAAAGCATTCCCGTCTATCCCTCCAGACTGGCCTAAGCCGTAAACCAGGGAGGCGTTCTGCCAGCTGACCTGGTGGATGAGGGCAAATTGGTATGGTTTCTCGACGAGAAAGTCGTCAGCAGGGCACCTAAGACTGGATCTCGAGCGAAAAATGAGAGAAAGCGCTGGGCCGAAGACGTGGCTGAACGCAAGGCCAAGAAGGCCAAGACGACCTCTGTTGACGACCCTGCTGGCCCTTCAGCTCCAGATGACAGTGTATCACCGTTGCCGTCAAAACGGCCGTGGATAAGATCGATCTGACATCAGAAGATGAAGAGGAGCCATTCAAATCCGCACTCACGCTCAAATTCAACACCGTGAGGACCTACGGCAACGCCATTACGAGACTCTGGGCAGAGCAACGAACGAGGAGAATAAATGGCCAGATGTTAAATCCATCGCCACATCCACATGGCTTTGCAAACAAGGCGATTTATCGCTATCTTCTGCGACAGACTCACGAGAAAGGACGCGAAGAGTGGGCAGACCGTATGGTAGGCACCATTAAAGATGCCTACTCGCCTGCCAAGATACCAGAGCATACTCGTTGTGCCTGGGAATTGAAAGAGAAGGCGTATGGACTGCGTACTTCCGTGGATGTTCTCTTCGGCAACCACATGTTGTTACGATCAAGCAACCGGAGGCCTATTGAGTTGGCCGACTGCTTCTGCCTTGAGTGTCCTAACGAGGGCGTCCAGGTTCACAACAACCCAAACTACGCCTTTGTTGTGGTTATGAATCAAGGCAAAACTAACCAGAACGGCCGAATCGAGTATGGGGCTTGCTTGAGACATCGTGACCCTTATGCTTGTTTGGTTGGCCAACTCGCTTTCTGGCTGTTTTTTCGTTGGCAGGTTGAAAGAGAGCCATTTCCAGACTTCTCGCGTCCCGAGAAATGGTATAATATTAAGATATTACGACAACAGAAAGACAGATCAACAGGTAAGTTGGATTGTCTTCTTATTTACGAGTCTTTGTAGCTTATAATTATATAGCAGAACTCTCATATCAAACAAGCCACGCGTGGACTCGTTGTCTATATAGCCATGTCGGCATTAAGACTTCTAAGGCTAGTCATGCACCTCGTGTTGCTGCTACGCAAAATGCCGATATGGCTGGCGTTCCTGAGGCACAAGTAGGTAACCTCCCTCTGACCCTGGTAACACTATTAACTTATTATTAGATTAGACGTGCTGGTAGATGGAATATGGGAGACTCAATGATAGGCTGTTATCTCACATCGCTACCCTACGCGTTCATGAGAGCCTCTGCCGACTTCTCGCCAGAATGGGCTGGCAGTTACTTCATTGCACGCTCCACGGTCTTGCCCTCGGCTTGGCTACGTTCTCAAATTTGGCCTCAGGCTGACTTTTGGTTCCAAGCCTTCAAAGACTCTAGTCACGAAATGGCTGAAGTCTTTGAGAATAAGCTACAGGTGCTTTTATTGAGCTATTAGGATGGTTACGAGTAGTCTTGCTGCAAGATGCTCCCTTTCTCGCACGCGATTTCCCTAGCCATCCTATATTCAAAGATCCCATCTTCAAGACCGACGAGTACAAAGACTTTGCTGCAAGCGTCTTACGTGCCTCTGAGGAGTCTCATGAGGATAGCCAGGCCGAGTTAATCCAGAAGGCAATACCTGCAATTGCAGAGAAAGTCCGTGGAGTTGAGGCTGGAATCTATAGTCTAAAGAAGACTGTAGAGACGGAGGTTTTATCTCTTAAAGCAGAAGTCACGAGGCTGAAAGACGAGATCCAAGAACGCAACAAGGCTGAGATCACTATAGTCACAACTATCAGCCCTTTCGGCAGAACACATCGTCAGACTGTTCGATACGAACAACAAGAAGGTATTCCAACGTCCTCACAACGAAGGCAGTCTTCATCCCCAGAGACCAGAGCCCCGGCAGCTACCAGACCCCCAACGGCCATCACGACAACAACAGAGTTACCTCCACAGATCGGACTCCCACGTACTATTCGTACAGTCAGAGATCTCGTGAGGCTCTGGAGACATGGTCTGGCAGGCTATATGGACTCGGTTCACGCGTTAGAGAAGCGATGGAGCTCACAGTGGCGGCTACGTAATGAGAGGCAACTCTTTTCTACTCGCAAACGGATCGTCGATGAGGTGGTCTCTCGGTCACAGGCAAACGGCTGGTCAGAAGACGAGTCGGCGAGACAGCTGGACGAGGAGAGAGGGCAACGCTCATTAGATTGGCGTTTTAAGCAACTTAAAGAGCGTACAGGCCAATATAAATAGCCCCTGGATCAGATCACCTGAGCCTCTATGGCCCAGGTTACCCCTGAGCAATATAAGTCAGACTTAGCCATCTAATCGTGACCAAACTGATGCCATCTTGTTCGCCTGTTTCTGACGAGTAAAATGATGGTACCGTTGTGTCCGTAATGTAAAGAATTAAGCTCACGATGAGTCTGTATTGGTAGCGTTCCCAGAGGCTGTTATAGTAAATAACTAACTTAGAAGAATTGGAAATAGTTGACTGTTTTAGTGGAGTTGTGGCGGCAGTGCGCTGAACGATACGCTGGAGACAGCCCAAAAATCCGACCCAATTCACGTTCCCGGACACAACTTCACAGCCACGCAGGTTACCGATACGCAAGGTAGATCAAATTAATTGCCAGAAGCAGGTCTTCACGTCGGTACAATTTTTATCGTGCCGCGATGCGCGGCCGTCGAGCGCCGGCGTCGCGTCGCTGATATCACCAGGAAATCCGGGATATTACGGGCTGGGCTGTCATCTGCGGGGTCATCCGCCCGATCACGCACCCAAAAGCCCCTGCGATATCCACAAGATATCATAGGCAGCAGGCTGCTGCCTGATGCTAGTTGTGGTCGTTCACTCTCATCGTGAACAAGTTCACGATGATCGTGATTCTTGCCTCATTTTGTGAGCAGCGACTTGATATTGACATGAAGGGTGTTATTGTGAAGACGAGATATTGTTTGTTTGATCAAGATAGATAAAGGGAGAAGGGGAAGAAGGAGGAGATGGTCTTCAAATGAGCCCTACAAGGATGGCACAGGCCTCTCAAAGAGAAGTGCGGCGCGTTTCGCGTTCCAGCTAAACGCGTCAGAATTGGAAGTGCGGCGCATTTCTAAGAGCAAATCGGGGGTAGAGATGTAAGGATGGTGATTGGCTCAAAAAGAGAAGTGCGGCGCACTTCCATCGCGCATTACTGAGTAGTAGGTTGACACAGGGCAGGAACGGAGACGGGGACGGGGACGAGCCGGCAACGGTAGGTGGATGGGTAGTCTGCGACGGGAGCCCCGTCAGGACCACTTAATTAGGCTTAGCTCTTCCCTTATCAGGTTAGACCATTGGAGTTCCAGGAGCTGGTTGCCAATCAATCCAATCCAGTCCAAATCTTCGAGAAACCTAAATCCAGTCCAGCCATCTTCCGTCCACTCCAAGTCCAATGCAAATTGCCTCCAACCCAATTACATCACTGAGTGAACCATTCTTATGAGGTTTTGACAGCTGTAAGTATAGCATCACGTCACGGTTGAAAGACTAGGACATCAATCGAGGCTTCGGCATGGCGGAAGAAGAAAGACTGACGGATCAGTCAAGATTCATTAAGGTAAAAAAAAATAAAAAAAAATAAGTAGAAGCATCATAAACCCTCCCAAGTCGCCCAATTCACCGTAACTCCCATACTCATTACCACGCTTCAACGAGTCGCGGGAGTTCCATTTCCAGCCTCAAGGGTATCGTTAGAGTCAATAGAGCATCGTCGGTCCTTAACAAACTTTGGCCAAGTGTTAGTCAAGACAAGGTACTTAATGCTTCCTTCAGCGTCATCAAAAATCGTGGCATCAAAGGCGTCGGGGATATCACCCCGGCAGATAGCCTTATCGCCAACGTGCTCCGTATCGTTAATCGACTCGGTCATAATGCCAGTCTCGGATCCATGGGACGACGCGGAGGATGATTTAATGTTGGTGGCGGTCATCGCAAAAGAGTCGAATGGTGTGGCCGGGTCAATCTGGTGCTTCTCGCCGTACAGGATGCGGGCAGAGCTTTCGAAGACGGCCTTCAGCTTCTTCAGGTCTTGTGAAGACAGGTTGATCTGAAACTCGGCATCGCGGGAGCTGACAAAGTTGGTATAAATGCGGAGAGCGCTGTTGAATCGCTCGCGGACAAGCTCCTGGACAGCGGCATTCTTGATCGTCTCGGGGTCGCGAAGAGCTGGAGGCAGCGAAGACTTCCACTCCGCGACAGCTCTCAAGAAGGCGATGTTCTCACCAGAGAAATCTCGAAGCGCAGAGAACTGCTGGAGAGGCTCGGGGTTTCGCTCAAGAACGTACTCAAGAGCTTCCATGGTAAGGATACTCTCGCCAGAGCCATTGCTCTTGACGGAGCCGTCCTTTGACCAGGCAGTCAGGGCTGAGCCAGACATAGTGGTAGATGCAGTAGCGATAGACCTAGCACCCTTTTCGACAGGCTTCGTGTTGAGCTGCCATTGGGCGATTGAGTCGAGAGTTTCCTGTCGCAAGGTCTGGTGCCTGATGACCTCCCAGCAGGGCAGAAAGACGGTAAAGATCTCAAGCATCATGATTGAGACGGCAATCCTTCACGTAGTTAGCCTTGCATGTTCTATGCTTGACGGATATATGTCGAGATGGTTTACCATTGAGGAGGAACCCAGACGTGGTTTACGGGGGCCATGGCAGGGACGTGTAAAGCAATTAGCCACATAGGGGTAGCATGAAGACTGTCTGGATCAGTGTGGAGTCGGGCATATCCTTCTCAAGGGATACTGACCTGGCAAGGCAGCAAGCAATGGTTTGGGCTCTCCATCCCTGGGTGTCGTTGATACCACGGGCCTTCCACAGAATGTAGGGGGCGACGACCCATGCCCAGAAGAATTGCCAAAAGACGGACGGCCACCTAGTATACAGTCAGTATCGAGCCAAATCTTGGGGGAATACTAGACGTACCATTCCCAGCCGCGGCCCATCTGAGACATCTGGTAGTCCTTGGTGCCAGTGACCTCAGTACCGGGGATGCCAAAGGAGGGATGAAACTTTCGCGAGATAAGGAACATGAAGATTGTGAGGAAGAGCTTTGCGAGTTAGTTATGAATCAAGTACCGCAATGCAGAATATAATTCGTACCTGGAAAGCCATGCCACCGCCGACAAGGACCAGAATCTTCTTGGTGTAATCGAGCAATTGGAAGCGACCTTTGAGCGAGCTAGGTTTGGATCGTTGGGTCTTGGACAGATCTTTCTCCATAGCAAAGAGCTTCTTCTGAGTCTTGGCGACATGGAGGAATCGACTGTTGGAAGCGTGGAACAATGCAATACCGAAGGGAAGATAGGTGCTCATGACCCAGAATTCGAGCTCGGGCGTAGCGAGCGGGAAGTAGACGTAACCGGTTTGGACGGCGCTCCAGTAGAGATGGAGAAGGATAATGGCAGCAAACGATAACGGCAGGCCTCGAATCCTCAGCAAAGGCATATCGCGACGGCGCCAGAGGAAGTACATTCCGCCTGCGAGCATGAAGGTCCAGGCGAAGGTGAAGACGATCCAGAAGATGCCGAGGGCATCGAGCCGAGGCTCGGCCTTTACCGTGTCCTTGGAACCAGACTCCGCCATTTGTTGTGGAGGTTAAAAAAAGGGGGAATCGGGGCTCTCAAAGAAGGTGGATGTTTGAGGGAAGGGAAGTAAGTAATGAACGTGGTGAAAGGAATGTGTGGTCTCCGCTACAGTGCAGAGAAGCGGAGATGACGATGTATTATGTATTGTTGGTGATGAGATGGGACGGGAGTGTCTGAGAGAGCCCCAAGCGCCGTGAGGACGAGCAAACAAGCCTAGTCAACCAACATGAAGAGAAATCAGAAATCCAGCGGCGGATAACCCCGTAACCCCCTGGCGCCCGGTACTTGGCATCTGGTCGGGAGCCCGATCGCTCGAGCTAGTCCCTCTCCCGATCGCGTTGATCCTGGCCTCTTCTGAAGTACTACGTAGGGCTGCTTTAACCTTGGCTTTCCGATATGTCAACCCACCAGTCCGAGAGCTGGCAATATTTGTCGGAGACCCCAGCTCCCCATGCTGGGCATGGTCGTCCGTGCTGGGCGCTCTGACGGGGGCGTGCAGCCCCTTACCGACCGCGAGTGTCAAGGCAGGGATATGCCAGCAAAGTCCCCTTGCGCAAATGTAGATCGTCGCAATAGCTCAAAGTGGCCGGCAGCATGGTATTGCTTTTCCAACAGCGCAAGGGCGGCAGGCCGTGGCTGAACCAACAGGCAAAGATCTGCAGCAAGACGATGGGCCTCCACCAACCACGAGGCCTCTTTCTTGTGACTCTTGGGCTGGAAGTCGAGGATCAACATGCCCGGTTGCCTTGAGAGCCAACGCGGCCCCTGCGGGAGACCGTGCCAAACCCTGTTAAGCCACAGCATGTTGGGTGTGCCGGCTCGTGTTTTTCTTTTTGCTGGCCGCAACTGCACTTTGCTCACTGTTTACCAAAGAACTAATTCGCTCAGGACTCTTCTGGCGCCACCATGACGAATTTGTGACTCCTTTTTTTCTTTACCGTGGCGCAAGGTGATTGCTATTCTTCGCTGTGACGACGAGAGCTGGGCGTTGGGAATCTCGCCGAGACACGGGAGTTCTACCGCAGCACGCGGGAAACGACAACGCTCGTGGTCTCTCCCTTCTCAGGCGGAGCGGCCGTTTAGCGGTCTTGAGCTTGCAACGATAATGGGGAAAATAGAGCTATCACATGTTTGTTGCCACTGACGGGATCTCTCCTAGTTGGTCGTCCAGTAGTCAACATTCCGGGTACAAAGATCGCCATGGTCAACGAGCATAGTCAGGTTCTGAGCCGGGAACAAAATACTTGCTGTGCAGGCTTAGCAACAACAGGGCATGGGCCTCGGCGGCCAGAGATCCCGGCCCACCTCACCGGGCATCGGCAAGCAGTCCGGATTCGGTCACATGGCGTTTGCATCTCCCCAGAATAACAGGTTCCTTAGCGCATATGATGGACAGGTGTCTTTGGTGAACAACGGCATCCCCTCGCTCAATGTTGGCCAGCTTGGTTCAGGTTCAGTTTCTATTCCTACTCGGTTTCAGCCGCCATTTCTCGGCAGCTATGCCCGGTAAGCGGGGTTTGACCGACGGCCGAAGCGCTCCGGATGTTTATCCGTTACGCCCCACTTCGCCAACGCCGTTTGGCGTTTGACCAGCTGTCTCCAAACTTCCCACTTTTCCTCCTAAACCTCTATCTACAACGGACTTCCAACCTCTGTAGATCGCGGTTGGCCAGCTTGGTCTAGGTGGCCGTGAGGGTTGTTCCAACACATGTCGCATCACATGCCTTGTACTTTGCACCACCCGTCCGCACAAGGCTGAAAATGGCGATCTCCTGCAGGGCGCTAGTTTAGTTAGCGGGGTGTGACGAATAAGAGCGGCCAATCGGAATGCGCCCTTGGAGCTGGAGGGCGCATCCTGATTGGTTGCCCTTGTGCCGCCCAACCTTGATGACGGTAATCTGCAATTCGCCGAGAAGCGGCAGACGCCACATCTGTATTGTGCTGATCCCTCACTCCGACAGAGCGACACGGTGTTGTTCTTGATTTGTCGATGGTCACGAAAGCCACCACTCAACCGACTTTGAACTATTCTGTAAGGAGAATAAGATTATTACACTATGTATGCCACCGCACTCATCTCATATCCTCCAGCCACTTGATGTTGGCTGCTTTGGACCGCTCAAATAGTCATATGGACGACAAATTGAGGATATGATGAGGACCCGGATTACCCATATTACGAAGATGGACTTCTTACCCGCATTCCATGCAGCATTCCAACCTGCAATAACAGAACATTCAGGCTGGTTTTAGAGGCACGGCCTTATTCTATATGACCCAGAAAGTGTGATTTCTCGACTAGATATCAAGTTGCGGACTCCATCACCAGCAGATGGGCTGACTGCTGGGTTCCCAAGACGCCAAACAACCCAATCGAGGCTACTTCTCAAACTGACTTTATTAAAAGTCGAATCTCTTGTCATCAAATCAGCTCCCCAACGTCTATTCTAGCCGCTATAGATCAATTTGCGAAGGGGGCGCAAGGAATAATGCATCAGATGGCATTATTAAATGCCGAGGTCAAGAATCTTCGAGAGGCAAATGTAACACGTAGTAAGCGGCGCAGGGCACGAAAAACACGTCTGCGGCAAGGACGGAGCATGACTCTAGCTGAGGGACAAGAGCTACAAGACCAGAGAGACATTGATGAGCAGGTAAGGGAAGAAACACGGAAGAATGGTGGTCGTAAGAAGCACACCGAGACGAGGCAACCGCGTTGTGGAACATGTGGCAAGACTGGGCATAATGCACGGACATGCAAGAAGGATGTAGAAGTATCTAAATGAAGAGGATAGTGATTGATTTTAATTGATTTCAGACTGTGGTTATTTTATGATTGAAGTTTGAGGTAAGAGTGTAGTTTTGTGGCCAGCTCGCTATGCATGTACGTTACAACTTGGGTTGACTAAGAAGTTAGAAAAACTAAAGAGAACCAGAATGAGAGTCAGGAACGACATAAAACAGGTGAATGAAGACAAACAATCCCGCGAACTCCCAAGTCCTGATTGGGGCGACATTCTGCAGACACTAGTCGACAACCTTCAAGAGACGGTTATACAAAGCTTTCCTGACCGCTCTCCAATCAAATGACTAGCGATGTGGAGGCTCCCTCAAACATTCAACAGATCTTGCTTGGACACTGAGCCTGGGGAGGGTAACCCAGCGGCTCACGGAGAAAAGAGACAACATCGACGAGACTGTAGTTACACAAGCAATGTGGCACAACGAACATGAAATGAAGAAGTACTGTTTTGGGAAGGCCAGCAGGGTTGAGTTTCATTCATCATCCCTTAACTGGCCGCCTAATGTGATGAACTCTGCTAGCATGGGGGCTTCTCGGTCTGCATGGTTCCGGGCCAGCATAGGCTTGACTGGGTAGGGGACGGAAGCACTCGGCTGGATCCCCGACGCCAACAATGGTGGTCAGCGGTCAGGCCAAGCCCTGGCCCTATCCTTGTTTCCCCAATTATTCTCGCTCGTCTCATCCATCTGAAACCCTCATCGAACCGCCTCCCCGGAAACGCCCCACTTTCGGGAGGTTCACTCCACAAGGCGGCCGCGCTAACTCGATCCTGTTGGTAACACAGACCACGATCCTTGCCATCCTCCGATGCTCCCATGGTGCTCCGAAGCGTGTAAATAGTGCGTGTGGACACCCCAAGCTGCTCCTTTAGTGCAAACGGCCACACTAAACTGCCAGTGTGCCTGCAAGGCCCACACTGTACTGTTAGTTCGTCTGTCACTCTCACACTAAACCATAGTGCAAATCATGGTCTGCACTATTAGTGTGCGGCCATAGTGGCCCCTGTGGTGGATTATGCCTCAAACGTCTGGATGCACGCATGTAAGTACAGAAGGGCCAGCCCTATCAACAGAGTCCAGAGGATTGGGGCACAAACGATCGTGGGAACATTCCTCACGGTGGCAACAAGCGTAGCAGAAGCAGAGGCGCATATCGTCAATGAACAGGAGCGTTTCTGGAGGCGGGCGATCAAGATGTGGATTGACCTCCACACCCTGCCAACAACCAACCCACCCCACAACACTACATCTCGTATCCGAAAGTTCAGAAGATATAGTCGCTCGCCATTTCACGAGCTGGCAGTGGCACTCAATAAGATGCCGATGGAGGAGTTAGAACCGTTAACCCATTCACACTGGCATCTTGGGCAGAACGGGTACAAACTATCGTTGTCGACAAGGACGAGACAGAGATGAGACAAGCAGATCTGGGCTGGGCAATACGGGTTGCAGTGAGCAGTTCAGCACGGGACGGTGTAGTAGGAGTCGGCGGGGTCATCGAGATCCCTGTGTCGGTGCGGGGAGGGCCGAGGCTGGAACGATTTTCCCTTTACACTTGGTATGAGAACGGAACAGAACCCGTTTTCTGCGGAGCCGGCGGCGATGGCATACGCATTGAGGCACTTACCTGACCTGAGATACCGAAGTGTGGCACTGTTGACGAGCAACAAGGCTGCTGTGCTTACGATCCGAAATCCCCGCCAACAATCTGGTCAAGAGTATGTTGAATGCATATACGATTCCATCGACACGTTGAAAGTCAATGGAAATTCGGTGACTGTCATATGGGTGCCCACCAGTGCTGAACACAAGCTCCTGAAGACTGCTAAAGAAGAGGCGCGGGATGCAACCCGAGACGGTGCCATCCCGGCTCTGAAGTTTCCCAGAATGCGATCGACGACCCTTAACATGGCTCGATTGACCCAGTGTACTAGCAAACACCTACCAGACAATGTCGGAAAGTTCTCGAAGAGAGTCGATGCTGCACTACCAGGTAAGCACACTCGATAACTATACGATAGCTTATTATGGAGAGAAGCCAGCGCGCTGGCGCAGCTCAGGACAGGCATGGCCAGATTGAATGGATACCTCTTTCGGATCACAGCAGCAGCATCACAGCAATGCGCATGTGGACAAGCGACAGAGACGGTCGAGCATTTTCTCTTCCGATGCAGAAAATGGACGGCGCACCGAGGTGTAATGTTGCAGTGCACCGGGACACAAAGAGGAAATATCTCGTTCTTCCTGGAAGAAAAATCACCGTCAGGCGATGCAAAATGGACGCCAAATATAGACGCAGTCTGTGGGACTATACCATTTGCGATAGCCACAGATCGCCTTGGCAACACGCAATGCTGAAACCAGATTGCAAAACCCCACTTACTTTCTTACTATTCTACCCTACATCTATCAAACACCTCGTGCCATGGACAGCAGGCAACGCTTCAGCCGCCGGAGATAGGACTCTGAACACTTGGAGAATAGCCTTCAAGTTCGCTTGCTAATAATACAAACTCCATAAGACCCGCGAAAATATTGAAAAGGAAGAAGCAAAACTAATGGAGACAGGGGGTAGAGAGATTTGGGTTATAGGCCGCTAAAATAGATAAAAATGGTATGTCATGGAAGCAAAGAGTCAGGAGATATCGGCCATGAATATCATATGCGATTAAATTTGTTTTGCGGCGTTGCGATCGAATTGGAGTTTGGCGGGAAGGTTGAGCGATGTGGTCGGAGGTGGGCTATGTCCATACGAGACAGTATGGTTGATAGGCACAGAAGTATTAAGGGTTATGAGCCACATATAAGTCAGTAATATTAAGGTTTATTAAGAGCAAGAGACTCTCTTTACTGCGGTTTACTGATATGGAATGCAGTCTACGGAAGGACCTGGAGCCATATTCGGGCCTTGCTGGAAATATACGCAGATCATTTATCAGACGAGAGTCTGTCATTCATGAGGTCGTGCTTACAAGAATGCGTCAAGAACCACAGCCACTGTCAGCAGAGCGAAGGTAGCCTTCCGACCCGTCTTCTCGATGTGGGTCATCGTGGTGATGGCGTCGTACGGCTCATTGAATCCGAGACAATTACTTCTGCAAAGTATATTGCACTTAGCTATTGCTGGGACAATACCGTTACAATCAAGACTACAGTTGCTGGCTCGGAGAAAATGAAGTTGGGACTCGAGGTCTCGGAGCTTCCGTAAGCGTATATCGACGCTGTCCATGTGACCAGAAAGCTTGGAATCCCATATCTCTGGATTGATGCGTTATGTATCATCCAAGATTGCCACGAAGATTGGGAGGAAGAGTCTGTAAGAATGTCCAAGATCTATGCTAAGGCTCATCTCACAATCGCAGCTGCGTCATCTGAGTCGGCAGCGCAAGCATTTTTTTTCGTCGCAGCACTCGGACCGAGTCAAATATCGATAACCATTGTCGACGAATCTTTACTGGGTGAGTAGGTGATGGAGAGGACTCGGCTCTGGTAAAAGCCAGAGTCATTTCAGAGTTGGAAATTTGTAGAACAGCTCTGATAAACGGTATCCTCGAGAGCTATTATTACGGCGAGGATGGACCCTGCAGGAACAGTTGCTATCAACCCGACTGCTCTCTATCTCAATATAGAAGTGCAGTGGACCTGCCAAGAGGCTGTGTTCTGCGAGTGTCGCTCCAGACTAAATCACCGTCCTGAGTTTGGTCATAAGTCGATCGCTCAAATCATGGACGCCGCGGATGCCTTTTCTTCTGGCACAAGGTCGTCGAAAAGTACTCCAAACGGGGGTTTAACAGATCCCAAAGACAAGCTACCTGCAATATCTGGGATCGCCGAGATGGTACAGCAGAGAGCTAACTCCTCCTACGCTGCTGGCTTATGGGCAAACAACATCGATTTAGATCTCCTTTGGCGGAGAGCGACCAGAACCACCGAGCTACCTCGAACCGAGTTCATAGCCCCGTCGTTTTCTTGGGCTCTGATCGACGATGAAGTGGATTATTACTGTTTTCAGCGCTCTTAATAGTCCAGACAATTTAGACTATTAGTCCAGACTACGGGGGGCGCTTTCAGTTATGCGATATTAGGTAGTTACTCAGACTGGGTATCGATCAATCATCGCCGATGCGCAAATGGCCCATTGTGAGCCCTCTCTAGCCGATGGCAGCTCGGGCGCCTTTCTTGCCCAACACACCCCTCTTCTTTGGTTTCGCGCTGCTGTTCCGCCCTTTCTTGCTCTTCAAGAATCCAAACATGCCGCCTGGGCCCTCATTCTCGCCCTCAGCGGCATTATTGGCATCCGCCGGTAGGGTCGCATCCTGAAGTGCCAACTCTGACCAGCTACGACCCCCATCGAGCGTCACCTGGACGCCCCCAGTGGGACTTGCGACTCGTTGGCCCGCGATAATGGGATGGTGACGATTTGGGAAGTCTTTCTGGTACCGGGGGGGAGGGGCCGGCATAGGGGTAGTCTCGTCAGTCGTGATGGCCTGAAGAGCGATGTCCGGGTCGGGTTGCGCATCATCAAGGCCTCTGGTGGCTTCAGTGATCCTGTTGGGGTTAGCACACGGGCCACAGATCAAAAGGATGAGCCACCTCACTTCTTGTATGCAACCACAGTGTAGTCAAACGGCCGAAAGTCGGTATCAATCATCTGATATAGCTCATCCTCGCGGATCTCCTTATCGGTCGCATCCTGCTTTAGTGGCTCTCTCGGCTTCTGGCGTCTTGCTCGGGCCTCGAGCGGCGCTTCCTGCAAGAGCAGTTCTTCCACATGGTGGGTGATGTCGAAGTTGGTTTGGTGGGAGCAGGGAACAAAGACGGGCTCGATCCGCTTCTGCTCGAGAAGCTCAAAGTCGAAGACCTTGAAGAATTCGTGATTGGCGAAACTGTCCCATGTCGAACCCATGCGAGTGTCACGGTTGGGGTCGAGGGCGGAGCCGATCGCATCGAGGCAGGCGAGCGACACGGGGGGCTGTGTGACGGGGTACTCGGGGTTGGCGGTCTGGATTTTCGAGCTGAGGGAGCGTTTGGAGCCACCGACAAAGGGTCGCTTTCATCGAGTCAGTCCTGCTCATCTAGCATACGGAGGGGATCGAGAGCTATGTCGTCTGCTCAGAGAGAAGCGTGCAGCCATTGAGGCGTACCATGTTGTAGATACACTCATAGAACAGGACACCCAGTGACCACCAATCCGCGCGGACATCGTATCCCTTTCCAGCATATACTTCGGGGGCAAGATAGGCCAGAGTGCCGGACTTGCTCGTCAGAGTCCTGCCAGCGACGACGTCCGAGGACATATTCTAGCTCAAGGTTAGCAGATGCACACCTCCGGGGCGGAGATGGCAGGAAGGTACAAAATCGGTCAAGTGGACGTGGCCGTCGGCGTCGAGAAGGACGTTGGCGGGCTTGATATCTCTGTGGATGATGTTCTGGCTGTGGATATACCTCAGGGCGCACCCCAGCTCGGCGATCCAGAACCTGACCGCCTCCTCGGTGAAGGTCTTTCTGGAGATGTGGAATCGCAAATCACCGCCCGTCATCAAGTCAACCACAAGGTACCTGTCGCTGCGAGTAAGCCACAAGCATGGCACGCCCCGGCAAGGGATTGGTGGGGTCGTACATGTACTCGATATCCTGGAAGCTGTATCTCAAGTTGCAAATGAAGGGGTGGTTGAGGTATTCGAGCATCCGCCGCTCGCGGATGATGTTTCGTACCCTCTCGGATCGTACGACTGCAGTCATGGCATGATAGTCAGCGCAAGAGTAAACACATTACACAACCTAAGGAGACAGGGCTTTGAGGCAGAGGGACGGGATGTCGTCGAGACGGGAAACGTGGGACGGTGAAAGCACGAGTAGGTGGCGTACCTTCATCCTTGCGGATGTACTTGAGGGCAAAGGACAGGTTAGTATCCTTGCGCTCGACGATGCGTACCTTTCCAAAAGCGCCTCGGCCGACGACTTCCATCAGGCGGAAGTCGTTGAGGCTAACTACGGCGGTGGGAGTCAGCGTGGGTTCGTGAGCGAGGTCGGTCTGATCTGGCGGTCTCGCTGCTGCGATGCCACAATCTCACTTCCCCGTCAGCGGGGAAAAGGGGGAGGAAAGAAGGAAGGGCGGGGGAAGAAGGAAGAGGGGGTGGGGGCACGCGAGGACGGATGGGAAGGAACGCCGCATCACACAGGGCAAACATGTGGGGAGAAACGCAAGAATGGTGGGGGAGGTGGGACTTGCAGGCAAGTGCGCAGGAGATTCACGTACCTTCGCCATTAAAGTCGACGGGCTTTCCTTGGCTGTTGCCCATGATAATGGTCTCGATGCAGAGGGCGACGTAGAATTATTCGTGATCGGTAGCAAAGCGCGATGCTGGAATTTGAGGGTAGGGCGAGCGACGAGTGAGGGTCCACGGTGCACTGTAGGGGCGTGGCAAGAGCCGGAGAGGTGAGGGGGAAGACCGACTTAGAGCACTCGATTTCATCCGAACGTGAGGAAGCATGGATCCTGCCTTTGATTTTGCTTCCTCGCGTTATGTCTTATATCCCAAGAACGCGGGAACTCGTTAGGGACGACGGCAACACCTCTGTGCCCCATTTAATCCTGTCTGATTGGACCTTTCCACTCTGAGTCCATACCCCTTGATCATCAGGAAGAGTGTAGCCCGCCCGCCAGACCCAGGCCGCCGGTCTGTTGCATGGAAGCGAGTCGCAAAACGGGGTTCTCTGTGCCATGCAATGGGCCCTTGCCAATTGTTCGCAATTCCATGGTTGGCCTAAGGCTCTCCACAGGGCAGACAAATTGGTTGTCCACTGGCAATGCCAGCTTAAATAGCGGGGACCCATGGTTGGCATTGTCCATCTACGTACGTACCTACTTAGAAATAGACATTGTTCAAATTCTTACGGAGTAGCAGTGATCAAAATGCGTCGCGGAAGTGCGATTTTTCTGTCCTCGCCGTTGGATTTGCTATGCTCAATCATCGAAGGGTTTGCTTTATCCCCAACGCCGCACTTATATGACCGATTCCCACCGTCCCTGGTTGTTACCAAAGAATCGGATCGGAATGAGTTACGTGCCGCGCGACAGGGATGGCTGGAGCAAGGGAACAGAACGGAATTTGCCATGACAGGGTTCAAAGCGTGTGGCAGTCGGGGCATGGGACCCCCGGCACTACTTCAATAGATCTTAAGATCCATGCTTGTGTAACGGCGGCCCAGGGCGGAGATTTCCAGCCTCCACGGTCGAGTCGCTTGGCATGCAGGACTCGTTGCTACGTGGCCTTGCCCGAGACATAACTGACCTAACCGGACTTGAAAACGAGCATCCCAATCAGAGGGAAAAAAAAAAAAAAGAAAAAAAAAGCGTAGACTCGCGCCCTACATGTTCAAAATCGCATGTTGTCTTACCACAAGGACTCTAACCCTTTCCCTACTGACGGCAGATTCCGCTCGAACCTCTGTCGGTGCTAGTATGAAGCCGTGACCCCTGAGGTCTGCGCCCTGCAGCGCGTCTTGGCATCGAGCTCCGTGGCACTAAATCCTGGCCATCCATTACCTCAAGACCTATTGCGTTCCACCAGAAGGGTTTCGCATGGCCAGTCCGACAATTGCTCAAAGAACTGGAAGCCCCGTCCAGAAAACTCTGTGACAAGAGGGTCACCTCCACTGAACTCCAGTATTCGAGCCACCAAAGCTGGTCAGGCGGGTGTGGCGCGAGTCGCGATTCGAGACGATGTGCGAAGGCGACCACGCAGGCGCGAGTCTACCTTCTCCATGCGACCGCGTGCACACGCCGGAGATATCACATTCAAGGGATCAACTAGGACACACTCAGTACACCCTACCGACCGGCGAGTCCGTGCGAGGTTATTGACCTAGCCAGCGGTCGGCAAATGCCGCCGCTGATCACTTGCCGGCCGCTGAATGTCGAGTGTCTAGCAATTGCCTCTAGCAACCTCTGATCTACCTTTTTCTCAAATTGCCAATTCTCTACTTGCAGGTCTCGAAAATCCTCAACGTGTCTTGCACCCTATGCCAAAGAGCTGCTGACGGCATTCTCTTTTCTCCCATGCATCTCCTTCCAAGGTCGATTCTTATCCTCCTTCATCCGAATGAGCAGGTCGACTTGGTCGGCTGTAAAGGCTGTTCCTATGCTTGTGGAATACTTGGGGGGAACAACAACCAAGAAGAGGGAATGAGGAGAAACTTTGTGCCTGCAGGTGAAGTGACCAGGGTGGAAGGACACAAGGCCTCCTTTGATGAGAAGGTACTGCTGCACATTTGTTTCGCCCTGTCGATGAATGGCAAATTCCGTTTCTGCCCCCCTGCTCCAGCGATCCGTGTCGCGCGGGACGTAACTTAACGGACGCCGATTTGCGAAGTGCGGTGTTGGTGATCAAGCCCTTCGAGGCTGTTCGAGCTCCACACTCCATCCCTAAGATCACGCCCTACAGAAGAATTTTGGAACTTTGGCGCTAAGATGCTGGAACAACTTTGCCTTCTGTGAATGGTTCTAACCTTCAACTAATAGATGCACTGCAACCCATAGAACCTTAATCCCTCTTCCGCCTTGGCCCGTCCCGCCGCTAGCTCGCCGATGATCCGAGCGGCGCCGCCTTAAAACGGATCAACAAGGGGCGCACGGGAGAACCTGGAACGAAAGAGTTTGTTGGCTTCTAAATTGTGGGTCAGCAAATAAGAAAATGCTTAGTTATCCTTAAGTATACTCTATGAATTTATTAAAGCTATCGGCATCGAGTCCAAAGCTTTGATCAACTTTTGGACTCGACTAGCAGATATTAGAAGCAAGGACTCCAACTTCAGGTTTCTGCCGTCAAGACATGAATCGTGTAACTGGCGCTGCTGTTTAAACTCGATGTTCCACGATCAGTGACTCTCCTCGAACAGCAGCCAATAATATGGAACGGTGGCTGGGGGCATAAGGTGGGCGTACTACGCTGCGAAAACGCCTCGTCGGCAATTGGATAAGGATTGGCGTTTCTGTCTCTCGACCACGGAAGTTCCCGTGTGGGAATCGCTACAAGGGGTGGGCGCAGGGGTTGCAGACATCAAGATAAGATCAGCCTCGACTGTCCATTCAACTTAATCAGGTCTCAGTAGTATCCAAGATGGCCTGTCGGGAAAACCTTCTCACCTCCGGTTCGACCCTTCATATGATAATATCCTTCATTGCGCTCACACCGTTCAGTAGACCGCCACAAATTGCCGCCCCAAGCAACCCCTGGCTGCGTCGTGCCCAGCCGCGATCACCTTGTGATGGCTCTCTGGCAAATAGGAGGATGCGTGAAGTGTGAAACTGAGAATTAAGCTTGCAATACCGACTGGACATCCCTCTCGTGCTTATATTGGGATCGTTCTTGTGGCTGTAACGACAGGGAGGAAGGAACTTATTGGAAGGATGGTAAAGCTGCTAGGCTGTCCCACGGTCGGTAATCCAAGAACTTCTCACAGACCCCGGTCCTGTTGGCATGCCTACCCCAGGCGTGGGAACCTGCCCAGTGCCGATTTTAACGTACCATGCCTGTTGGTTGATTAAGACCTGTACAGATGGAATGCAATTTTAATCAAAAAGTCGGACGCTAGAGCAAAATTCGGAACTCTCTGATTGGTCATTCTCTCGCCTCTTGTTGCTCTTCGTTTCCTTATTTCATAAGGAAGCTAACTGGTGCTGAACGATAACAAGCAAGGCTCGTGAGGCCCCCAGCGTGGACCCACACGGCTCTGCGTTCTATTGGAGCACAGAGGGGTATGTCAGACCAGTGAACGAGCCCTCTTACCATCACACCTCCTCCTCCTCCTCACCTTCGCTCCAGGGCTCGCCCGTTGCTTAGCGCCCGCTGCTATGGTGGCGTGCTACGATTCCAGGAAGAAAATGGCAGGACCTATCATGCCATGAGCTCCGACAATAAGTGTGGTCCCCGTGACGTACCGTCATGCCTTCATTTGACATGTCCTTTTAAATAGAATATAATTACCCTAACGATGAGGGTGAAAACGAGCGTCTCGGTAAATATCTGCGACTACGAGGGTGATGCATATACTGCAGTGGCAAATAAGGAGTGGTACAGAACTGTATCACAACCAATGTCTCTTCACCTTTCAGGGGAAGCTTGGCTTATCTCTTAAGTTGGAAGGATTGGCCAAGCGTGCCTAGGATGCTGGCGCCGGAACGGGGGTTATGGGCCAAGAGAGCAAGCTTGAAAATAAATGCCCGGGCGACAAGGTCGAGCTGTGCCAATGCGTCCAAGGACCATGGCAACACCAATGGTAATTTAAATCATGCCCAGGCTTACGCCGTCGGTGCTGGCACGGGTAAGGCTGGCTGTCCCAACGGCCTGGGTCAGCTACCGTAAAAACTCAGAAAACTCGGCCACTTGAGTGGGGACAACGAGAGTTAGCTCCTAGCACTACTGCAGTTCTAGTCTCTATGTGATTAGTGCGGCGGCCTCAACTGAGGGGTAACATATCAGAAACTTGCGGTGTCGCAATTCGCATTTCCCTGCTTTTCCACCTTTCTCCCTCAATTGATGCTATTTTGAAGCCGTTTTTTCGCACAATGACGCCCCTTCAAGAGATCGACCCAAATGTGCGTATTCGTACTTGGTCTCAGGTTCTCACGCCCCCAAAGCGCGGCCCAAAGCCAACGCCTCTGAAGGAACGTACACACCGGGTTTCTAAGCCCATTATGCGTAAGCAGAGAAACTATTCTAAGAAGAAGAAAGAAGAGGTTATCATGTGGATGCTTCATCATCGTATTGATGATAGAGGCTGGATTCGAGAGCCCAGCTTAAGAGATGCCGAGCTTCACTTCAAAATACCGCACCAGACGATCTCTGACTGGAAAGCCCGCTTTAGTGAGTCTTTTGTGACAGATCGAACCCGGGGTTTTGCACCAAAGTGGCCGGGACTTGAAGGGATGCTGTATACAGACTTTCGAGCCCGTAGAGAGAAGCATAAAGTTGTCACCACTTCGTGGTTCCGCCGAAGATCACGGGAGATTTTCAGAGAATTATATCCCGGCTTCGTGAGCCCGTTCACTTTCTCTATGGGCTGGTATCGCGGGTTTCTTCGGCGTCACAACATTGTAAAGCGTCGAATTACAAAGCAGTCAACCAAGCGGCCAGAAGACTATATCAATACTGTGAATAACTTCTTACGATTCATCAGACGCGTCTCTTCAGTTGGATCACAACATCGGGCATTTACGATCATGCTGAACTCCCTAAAAGACGATTCCGCCGGCGCCTTATACTCAACATCGACGAGACCCCAATTCCCTTCGAATTCCTTGACGGCGCAACGTGGGAGCGACGCGGTGAGAAGACGGTTTCTGGCCACAGTGACCGTTCCGGGTGGAATAAGAGGCAAGCAACTCTAGTGTTGTACATTTTTGCAGATGGAATTCACAGACTTAAACCGAAGCTCATTTTCCATGGCACACCTACTGAGGAAGGTGGTCAAATCCACGAAAAGGAACGAGATCTCTACCATCCTAACGTCACCGTGGAGTTCAATAAAACCGCATATAATAACGAGGAGCTTCTCTTACGATGGATTGAAGAAGAACTTACGCCCTTAGCATCTGAAGATGATGAAGACACGCTCTTAGTGATGGACGCAGCCACGTTCCATAATACCGACCTGATCAAGAGAAAACTCAGAGAACAGAACATCACTTTAGCGCTCATCCCAGGAGGCTGTACAAGTCTTGTGCAACCGCTTGATACGGCGATAAATAAGCCGTTTAAGCAGTGGTTAGAGGAGGCAACTGATGAGTATGTAGAGCGTAAGGAACGTGAGGAAAACCCGGGCTTTAAGTGGTCTGTTAGTGATAAAAGGATTATGATAACACATATAGTTGCTACGGCTACTCAGAAGCTTATTACGAAGGCAGAAATGGTGAAAAAGGCGTTCCTGAACTGCGGGATAAGTGTGCGGCCTGACGGACTTGAAGATAGCTTCATCAAGATCAAGGATATTCCGGCTGATAAGATTGACTTTACAGGCTGGGAAATGGCCGAGCAAATCCCTATTAAATTAGAAGAGGAAGTGGACGTTTTCTTTGACGATGAAGAGATGATTTCTATGGATGACGAGGACCTTATGATTAGGAAGAACTATGACAGTCAGCGTGTGAAGGAACTGAAAGGCCGGCTGCAGACTAGAGGTCTGGGGACATCAGGAAAGAAGGCAGATCTTGTGCGACGGCTCCAGGAGAATGATTCTCAGATAACTAAGGAACAAATAGCCGAGGTGATTATCTGCTTAGGCTAGCATCTTCAGCATCATCAGAAGTTATGCTGATAGCATCATCTTGCCAAAAGAACGCATTTCACTCCTGCCATTCTCTCTCAACGCCGAGACCCCAGTCCATCTTCTTCCACCTCTTTCCGTAGCGCTCAGGCCGGCAAAACACCAACTTTCCGCTCCGCAAGACATCCTCGACTAAGGGCCTACTTGCCTCTCTGACCCAAGCATAGTGGCAGCCATCTTTTGTAAGGGAAATACCGGTATTTCGACCTAGGGTCGAAGGGAGCCGGTATACGAGGAGGTAGGTTTGTCCGAGCTCGAAGCAGGCAGCGGTCTCGTAGTCGTCTGTGACATCTGATTGGTCAGCGCAGAGGCTCAGAAGGTCACTTGCAACACCAAAAACACACATATTACATCCAAAAAGCCGGCATCAGTCATTTTCGTTGTCAAGGGCCGCGTTGCGGTGCATTGAAGGCGCGGGGGTGCGGAAGGCTGGAAGTTGAAACTGGCCCTCGGCTAATTTTAGCGGAGGGGCAGTTCTGCAAGCCAAGCTGCTCCACCCAAGTGGGCCGAGTTTTCTGAGTTTTTACGGTACTGTACCAAGGGTTGCTTGTAATTTATTAAATTACACACTTTTCGTCCGTGCGTTGACCCCCTGTCTTCATAAAATTACATCCCTTCTATCCGTGCACCCTCGTTGGGTTGATGTCTGTTGACCCTGGCGGCGCTTTCTTTTGGCGCAAAGCCACGACTTTCACTCTGAGCTTTTGATGCTGTGTCCCCCGTCAGGAGAAGATCCTAAAACCAACACGAGGATGGTCAGAGCAGTGATGTAATTGGATTGGAGACAATTTGGATTGGACTGGAGTGGTTGGATTGGACTGGAGTGGACAGAAAATGGCTGGATTGGATTTGGGTTTCTGTTTCTCGAAGATCTGGAATGGATTGGATTGATTGGCAACCAGCTCCCGGAGCTCCAATGATCTGACTTAATAAGGCAAGAGCTAAGCCTAATTGGTGGTCATGACGGGGCTCCCATCGCAGACAACGACACGACGCGCGAATCACCCTTCCGCCAGAGTGTCGAATATGTGGCAAAAAAGGAAGCAACGAAAAGCTGCTGGAAGTGTTGGAATGAGGCAGGGATCACGATGATCGTGAACGGCACAACTAGCGTTAGGCAGCAGACTGCTGCCTATCTCCTCGGCGGTCAAGGACCTCCAAGCCGTTCCTCGCCCCACATAGCCCTGGTCATCCCAAGGGTACGAGCGGGGTATGAAAAGTTTTGTTCAATGAAGCATTTAAAGCCAAAACACAATGCAAATTATTTGATGTTGGTGCAGGTTTATGTGTCAGAGAACACTGACTTAATGCATCTCCGTAACGTCGAGTGAGAAAATACCGCACTCCTGCGGTCTTTGAAGGCCACCAACCCCCGTCATGTAGCGACATGCTCAAGAGATGGTGGTGCAGATCATCCGATCGGCTCTAAATGACCCACCTCGTGCCGATGTGACCTAATTCAGCGAAAAGGCTGACGGGAAATATGACGCAAGCGACCCGTTTCTGCGACCCATCGCCTCGACTCGTTCTCGACTTGCCGCGCGACTGGCAATTGAGACAAGAAGTCAGGGTCGGTGCCTCGCCGGCTGCGCCGTCTTCCAACTACAATCCCTGCACTACAACTGCTCATGCATCTTCTGACAGGCAATCACATCTTACCCCTCTCGCTTTGTCAAGTGACCCATCGAGCTGAACGCACGTCTTCTTGGCTTTTGGGTATGCCCATCTCTGGATTTGTCCGCTCAACAGACGGGTCGAACTGGCGCTTCGCTGTCCTCGCCACTGACTGATTAGCTGTGTGCAATCAGACGCACTATTGGTTGCTATACGTGGGCTCGACGGCTTTACGAGGCTTGAATTGTCTGGATGGCTTCCGTCCGGCCACTTTGAGGATTTTGGGGACGTGCGCAGTCTACGAGTTCCGTGCGTCCTGGCTGCAGCCAGTCAGGCAAATTAGGTTTTCCTACATTGGGCTGGAGAGGAGATTTTAATCACAACCGATACCGTCAATGCATTGGTGTAGTTTGCTCTTTTCGCGAGAAAATGTGGATCATCCCTTCGGAGCCTAAGATCGCCAGTCCCGTCGATCTATCAAGACTTTGCAAGTTGCATGAACCATCATCCTGAACCAAAGATCGTCGCCGTCAGACCACGAGGTCCACCGATACTACCATCCACCCAGCGCCTGTCCAGTGCTACCTAGCTTTTGCCAGCAGTAATGGCGCCATCGGTTTGGTCGTGTTTCGTCTCTCCAATTGATTGCTTAGCCGCATGCTTGAGCCCATTGTCTCTGCCTCCCTGACCCCCATTTCCCACCTGGAACAATCTTATCCAGATTCGAAAAAAAGAAGAAAAAAAGAAAAATGGCCTGCTTGGCTTTGAATAACGTCCCTTCAAAGATCTTACACATATTGCTCCCTCCCTTTTTTCTTCGCCATCTAGTAATCTCATCCATCGCCTGTCCACTTCCACCAACTTCAACCATCACCAACCCGTCATTCAATTATCTTCACCCACCAACCGCAACGATGACCACTAACACCACGCCCTCCCACACAGAGACCCGCACATCAGTACGCTTCAGCACCTACAGTGTTGCCGCTCCCTCATTTGCTCTCACAGTCGAGACGAACGGCTCCGCCACTAATGAGATTGGCGACATCGCCTCCGGCATAGACCGCATGGAGAACAAGGCCCTCTCCTCCCAGCGCGTCGTCCTCAGTGAGGAGAAGACAGACAACATGCAGAAGCTCGCCCTCTGCGCCAAGCTCGACCGTGCTCTCGACCGCCGCATGAGCAGCCAGGACGCTGTCATGCGCCCGCGCGCCAAGAACACCGCCGCTAACGAGAAGCTCGACGAGAAGGCGCAATGGAGCGGCCGCCTCGCTGACCGAGCTGTACCGGAGCCCCAACCAGAGTCAACACTGCAACACCAGAACGAGGGTCTGTGACTGGGCGTCGGTATGATGGGGGCAATGAGGCTATGGCCTCTGACAGCCAGCGGCTTGAGCGTTTCTGCTGCTTTGCTTGGATGCGGCTAGGATGAGAGATGCACGACGAGACATGAGTGAAGGACGCTCGTCAAATGTTCGATCACAGTCTCCTGACGGTCAACTAGCTCAGCCACAAGCAGTGGATTACGGGATATGTCCAGGCTGGCGGTCCATTCCATTTCCATCCACGCAGCCTCTTGTAGAATGGATGGACGTCCATTTGGGCCCAACTTGAATGGAATGGATGGAAATGGACGCTAAGAGTGGTCCGTGGAATGGATGGACGTGGAAATGGAAGTTCGTGGACGCTATAAAGGGACAGTACATGTGATCCTCCCATCCGTTGCCTCCCGGGCTTCCGCAAAGCTCATTTCAGCCAACAGATCAGTCCCTGACAACTTGACCTCTTCAAGGAGCTTCTCCGTGCTCTTAATATAGCCTCCACAAGGCCATGATCTCACCGTCTGTGTCATCCCGATCGTACTAGCGTCCAGCTTAGCCCGATCGTCTCGAACCATTCGACCACATGTTGAGAAGAGCCTCTCAACATCAGCAGACATAGGAAGGACAGAGAGCACATCGAGAGCCCAGCTTGGATGAAGTCATTCAGAGCCAGACGTTGTTCCCTTTTAAGATGCTATATATACCAGCATCTAAAGGCTGAAGAAGATGGCTGGTATGAGAAGGAAGGCCGAGAGGGATGATATCAAAGGCATGACAATACCATATAAAATCAGGGTCTTCATAAGCAGATAACCCGTCCATCAGAAGCATCCGATAGATAGGCTTTTCTCTTCTTTTTCCCTGGCCAGCTGTGTTCTTTATATCCTGATCCCAAATATCCCTGGTGCTGTAATAGAGTATCCAAACCACTCTTCAATTGAGCAGTCATTGAAGCCGTCTCCTAGGGTAAAAGAGTAGTAATTGAAGTGCGTTAACCACTGCTAGGCTCGGTGACTATTATTGAAGCCTGTTGCTGTAGAAGTCAGGATAACTTCGTCATTGATATCCGCCATTGTGTATTCTTCAACAATAACCTTTGCTGAGAGAATAAGGAAGAAAGGAATTGACATCCCTGCGGCACTGATAGCATCCACAGATGTAAGTGACTCCTTATTCCCCGGCTGGAAGGCTACAGGCCGGGTGTTTTTCCTCATCCGGGTTGAAAAGACCTTCTGGCTGTTTGTAACACATCCTAGTTGGAGTGGCGTTTCATCGAAGTTCCATGTATTTGCTGGTAAAATCGAGAGCTCAGTGTGAATGCCTTCATATTCGCGGAACCACGCCTCTATGTGAGCAATATCGAACTCTACAGCAGCTCGTGCAATTTCCTTGACCTTGGGGACCTTGAATTGAAGCTCCGGGTGCCGCTGCCGGAACCTCCGGACCCAGGATTTCGAGACCATCGTCTTAGGGCCTGAGATACGGTGTTTTCCTAGAAAACTAGCATAGTTGCGGATGCAGACCTCTGTTACAGCAAATGCGCTCTTCTCAACAGTGCGAATAAAGGCAACTAAAGCCCGCTCCTCGCTTGCTGTTAGGGCCGTTGGGAACACCCCTGGGTTGCCTATAGAAGCAAGAGGTCTTCCTACCTTTAAAAGAGATATATATTCCTTCGTAAGAGGCATAGCGGCGTGGTGTATAGCAGCAAGGTCAGAGATGGTCCGTTGTTGCGGTGCGGGTTCCCCCAAGTCGTACGTGTGAGGTCGGCACCGCTCAGGTAGGCACGGGCTGCACGGGCGGCAGCGCCGCGGGATTTGGCTGAAACTTGAGTCATAGTGAAATTGGAAGTGTTTTAATGTAGATATCAAATTTGGGGTCAATTGGGCTTCAAATGATGTGACACCACCTCTCCAAGGGAGAGAGAGATGGGGGCGTTATGCATGCTTACTCAACCCACCGAGTACATAGTTGCTTATATACACGATATATTGTCACCAGCTGAACACTATGGGGCACTTCATTGAAGATGGTTTCGTCGACACGGTTAATTACTCCCGTAGGACTCGTGCACCGGCCTAGCGCCAGCCCTTCCAAAAGGTCGTCTCAGTGGTGTCAATAACCGCCGCGACATCTCAACTTTTGGCTTTGTTTCTTAGCTCGTCGGAAGTCTGTAGTGACGGGATGCTGTGACGTATGATAGCCGTGCACGAGTCAGTCGGGGTAATTAACTTCAAAACGCGAAAATCAGGGATAGGCTCGGACCACTTGTGCCCCGCCTGCGCCTCATGAGCCGGCGGGACGCACCATGCAGATCGTTTCAGGTCAAGGGTGTTGGATCCCCGGAGGGAGCGACGAAAAAAATGGGGCCAGGCTAGGCGGGCAGCTCCAGAGAATCTGCGTCAGCTAGCAATAATCATCTCGACCAAAGGCGGTGACGAGGTGGAACCTGTTCAAATTCGACATTCATCGTGGAAATCACGTATCTCATCATATATATATATATAACTGACATCATCTTGTAAGCCTGCAACGAACTGGTCTTCGCAGGAGCGTCCTCCAGCGGGGTTGTGTAACGGTTGTGCTAGACCTCTGTACCATAGGGCAAAAGATTGGTTAATAATCGCTGTGATGGCGACTACTAGGCTCGCTGTTCCCGGTGAACCAAGCCGTAACAGGTTGTAGATGGTGTAGGAAAAAGAGTGAGGTCAGGCAAAGTGTGAGCCAACTTGATGCCTGTCTGGGTCGCAGAACACCTGTTCGTAAGTGGGGAAGGGAAAAAGGGTCTCAATCACTTTAACGTGCGCTAGTGGACTCCCTGATTCGACGCTGGCGGAAGTGCTAGTCAGAATTTCATGGGACGACAACATCCCTGACCCGCTGAACCAGATCCTCGGCACTAGCTGGAAAATTCCGCGGGTGCGTTATGCGCCTACCTGTTTTAAACGGTACGACGTGAATGCGCGACCAGGGGTTTGTCTGTCTTGCCTCCCAAACTTTCATTTCCTTTGTAATAGTGGGCGCCACGGCTCTTTCCATCCCGAAATTCTTGTACCTTACGTGGTGGCACGACCCGGTGACCGTCCCTAGTGTGTACGTCTTAGCCCTAGTCATGCAAATGTCCAAGCGCAGGTGCATGGATTTTGACTAGGATCTTCAATGTCCAGTCATCGTAATGCAGTGATAACGGGAAGTTCCGCACCACAAGTTTCCTGCCCTGTCGTCTCCTTGCATTCGTCACGCATGGATTCTGATAGTATCCCAGCTTAGCCCCCTTTGCAACGAACGAGAAGCCAAAGCGTTGAGCATGTGACCTTCTGCGGTCCTGGTAGCTGGTGTGATATCCTGCAGCCCTTCTCAGAACAGACTTTGGTCACAGCCTTCCAGTTCCAAGGTGGCACGTCCCTAATCATTGGCAGACAATTTGCTTACGACAGGCAAATTCCAAGGCCTGCTCTGGGCGTGATCCCAGATTGTTGAGCGAGAATCAGCCAATTTAGGGAAGGGCAAGTGTGTTCGCTACCTCAGACCAACTCAAATATACATTCAGGTTGTGACGGGAGCGTCTGGAGTGCTGGACCCAGGGTGGGGTCGATACGTAACTAGGACGCACGGGGCAGGCCGCAGGGAATATTAACGCGTCTACGCGTCTATGCGCCTGCCCGCTTTCTCTCTTTCCTCTTCATCGTAGTATTCTCGCAATACAGTGGCATTACCTCTTGAGTTGATCTCATCTGGCCCGTGACACAGGTCCGACTTCAGAGATATCTGATGCAATTCAGAGGTGGGTTTTCCAGATAGGACAGAGTGTTACAAGGCCCATTCTTCCTAGAAATTGCTCTGTGTCTAGTACGACCTGCGTATGTAGGAGACTGCCACACAGTTAGCGTCTTGTGCTACTAGTCAACTAGCAGATCGCCCATGCGATCAGCGCCGGTGCAGGTGACGAGCACTTGGCATCATCGTAGTGTGAGAATCAGCCGTCACCGTTAGTGTCATTTGTCTCTTGTGTCCTTCGGTACCCTAAAGTGCCTGAAACCTGCATGCTTCATCACCAAGTATTTCTGTGGCTGCAGCTGACTCGAATGCTCAAAGAAGCCCTGGTGAGAGATGCTCCAGCACGCAACCAAAAGTTTGCCGATTGGCAGCTCACAGCTTTTAGTATTTGAATCGCCCTACCTTAACATTATATCTAGTCCGCCCATTGGTCGCACTAACTCTGAGAGACAAGCTAAGCGCACAAGCGGAGACGGCTATTTCTCCCTTTCCCAGTGCAGCAGACCGGCTTCTGAGTGGTGGGCTGTAAGCTGCTGGGGTGGTTGCTGCGAGGCAATTCCTTGATTTCTGCTGGCTGTTCTCTTCCTGGTCTGACCATCCCCATTTCAACCAATCCCAACCCACGGCTCAGTGATGTGTTTGCCAACTTGGAACGTGTCGTGCCCAATGCTCCTTGTTCCAGTGCCGTGTCCTTGGGTTCGCCTCTAAAATCGAATGCTACGTCCCGTGTTGGTCCTGTACCGTACTCAGAATCCCAAAGAGCCTGACGCCCCGTCTCCCACCATGCTACCCCACCGCCATCCAAACCTCACTGTGGGAAACCAGCGAACGCCCTGGTAGAGCAGCCCATCCCATCCTTTCCCTCCCATCCGTCACCCCATCCTTCCCTCCTCCCCGTACTTCTCCTTCGCCTGCTCCAGTCCAACCTGGCCAGAGTCGACGAGGTACACTTACCACCCGTAAGGCCTCGACCCGAATAGAAGTCGACAACACCATTCGCATGAGACGATAAAGCGTCCGAACCACTGCTGATTTACTCCACGGGTCCTCGCCATTGGATCCTGGAGCGCCCAATCCTGCCAGGGTCTCGTCTATTGTAACGGGCCGAGCCGTTTTGTTCGGAGCAAGCCACCGACCTAGCTTTCTTCCCGCACGCTTCCATCCGCACCACAACACAGCCATTTCGACATTCTCGACTAGCCTGCCATCCATCACCTTTGGCCAGCTTCGAATCCCCTTACAGAATTGACTAGGATAATCTATCGGCCTACACATCTTGGTCAGCGTCCTTGACGCTTCCGACATCTACCACTACATCCTCGACATCTCAGTCGCTTAATAACCAAGTAGCAACCATATGTTCCCAAGGGCAGACGGGCCTTCAGTCCCAAAGGACAAGGAAGAAAAAGGCTTGGACAAGATCGTCTCCAGGGCCAAAACCATATTGAAGAGGGACGAGAACTCCAAGAAAATGTTCGCTGTTCCGACGTCGTTGACTCCAGCCACGGATATCCGCAGGTAATTAGCATTGCCATCTCTTGTCGTCGAGTTTTCGTTAAGAGCATCGCTCACATTCTCACCCACCCATTTGTCCTCATTGACCTGAACGTACTAACTCGTCGTAGCCAAGCCAAACCGGATGCCCCAACCGACAAGGCGGCCCCTAAGAAGGACAAATACGAGGACCTTGAGGGCGTGATCAAGGTTGGTAAGAAGAATCTCTTCGAGGAGCGGGCAAGGAAGCTCGGCGAGAAGTACGGCCTAGAAACCAAGCAGAGGGAGTGGTACTCGACCGAGAGCACTGCTCTTCGTGTGGAAAAGCCCATTGGCATGCGTGTCCATCGCACCTGCGCCGCCTGCAGTGCCACCTTCAGCTCTGCTAAGGAATGCCCGAGCTGCGGTTCCACCAAGTACAAGCGTTGCACGCCCAAGCGTACCGAAACTGAGAAGATCGCAAGCCGGAAGAGGCGCGCGGCTCGCTTGAAGGCCAACAAGGAGAACGCCTCCATCATCTCCGACTATGGCGCCGACTTCGAGGAGACGGTCTTGAAGCGGCCCAACAAGACGATGTTCCCTGGTGGCGTTCCTGATGGCACTGCTTGCAAGAAGTGTCAACGCCAGAAGTGCGCTGATTGCGCACGACTGAAGCCTCGCAAGGCCGATCCAGAACCCGGCGCAGACGTCTTGAAGAGCGTGCCAGCCAAGATCGAGGCTCTAAAACTTGGATAAGAACATGAGGGATCCGAGTCATGGCCTCCGGTTTGCTCGATTGCTTTGAATGACGCCCGATGCTGGTAAAGAGGTGTTGATTTCCGAGTTGCTGGAATTCTGGTGTTCACGAGAAAGAGTTTGCAAAATGGTTTTTCATATTATTCCAACTCCCTCCACCGCAAGTCATCCCGTGTTCTGGGACTTGCGTTGATCATTTCTGGCATGCGAAGATCATCCCGCTGAAGAAGCCAGACAAAGGAGACTACACAGTGGCTAAGGCCTGGAGACCGATATCGCTACTATCAACACTGGGCAAGATACTCGAGGTAGTCGTTGCAGAGCAGATATCCTATGTAGTGGAGAGCTATGGACTACTACCCGCAAACCACTTCGGGACAAGGAAGCGAAGGTCAGCCGAACAAGCACTGACACTGCTGCAGGAGCAGATCTATAAGGCATGGAGGGCCGGCAGGGTGCTCAGTCTGATCAGTTTCGACGTCAAAGCTGCTTACAACGGAGTGTTCAAAGAGCGACTACTAGAGAGGCTGAAGGCGAGAGGCATACCTGGTGGACTAGTGAGATGGATTGACGCCTTCTGCTCTGGGCGAACGGCCGCCGTGACGGTAAACGGGCACACATCACAACTACGGGAGTTGCCACAGGCAGGTCTCCCGCAAGGGTGACCGCTGTCGCCGGTGTTGTTCTTGTTTCTTCAATGCAGATTTGGTGCAGAGAAGAATCAACGCAAGAGGTGGTTCGATGGCATTCGTGGACGACTACTCGGCCTGGGTGATCGGACCAACAGCAGAGGAGAACCGAGCCGGCATCCAATCAATTATAGACGAAGCACTGGGCTGGGAAAGACGGAGCGGCGCGACGTTCGAACGAGACAAAACGGCCGTCGTGCATTTCACGCCAAACGCCGCGCGTACAAGCGACATGCCGTTCATGATCAAAGGAAAAGTAGTCAAGCCCAAGGCGAGCGCCAAGATCCCGGAAGTGGTCATGGACGCGAAACTACGGTACAAGGAACACATAGCTAGAGCTGCTGCAAAGGTGCTCTCGGCTGCCATGTGTCTGAGAAGACTGAAGATGCTGTCACCGCGGACGGCGAGACAACTGTTCGTAGCAACTGTAGCTCCCACCATGGACTATGCGTCTAGTGTGTGGACGCACTCATGCGGCGTCAGAGAAGCAGCTTGGTTGAACAAGGCACAGATGGTCGGAGCACAAGCGATCACGGAGCCTTCCAGACAGTGGCGACAGCGGTGGCAGAGGCGAAGCTAGTATCCAACCGGTACAGGAACGACATGCGCAAGCAGCAACAAGGTTTTGGATCAACCTCCGGACCCTTCCCAGGACACACCCGTTGGCTACGCTGAAAGTGAAAGTGAATCGCCGATTCGTGTCGCCGATGCAGAGGATTGCTCAGGCACAAGGGGAGACAACCACTGAACGAATGGAGATCATCCAGGAGTGCGCGCTACCGCCATGGAGAGACCGTACACTAATGTCGTGTGACCCTAACCGGGAGAAAGCGGTTGCTTGTTCATCGGCCTTCCACACCCACAGCAGTTCGCTGAGTCCCGACTACGGGAGCTCAAGCGGTGCCAGCACCGCCGATTCGTTGAACATGCACAGTCCGGAGGCGGACATGATAACATGGCAGGACACCACGGCCACAAGAAGGATACGCAAGGTATGGATGCAAGGGAGTGGAGGAGAAAGCTGGAGGCAATTTCGAGTCTTCATTCCGTGTTCTAGATGTCGGTGTTATTGTCTTCTCTGCTGGGAGAGGCGTCCGAATTAATCTATCTCAACAGGGATAGATGGCCATACGAAGTAACACTAATTAAAAGGGAAAAAAAGGAAAAAGGCAGCTGGCAAGGCATGGGAAAACAAAAGAAACCTCTTATACACAGCCTTGTTCCGTCCTTCCTTCAAACCGGCTGTCCATCTTTAGGCCTGCCCCCTATCCGCTCTACGCAGGGTGTGGAATCTAGAAGAGAGCAGATCGATAGACTTTAGCATGCCATCTTGCATGAAGTGTGAAAACGACAATCGAACTTGCAATAATCATCTTCACCCGTGGTTCTGGTAGGAGCGTTGTTTAGGCGGCCATGACAAGGTTAGCAAGACGAGCCGACTGTTCCACTACAGATTCAGTTCTTCTCGCGGCTGTCCGACGCCGTGGACTTGCTCCAACTCATCAAAACCCTAATACATGTCTGCATTAGCTTGTTGTTGCTATCCAGCTTGCCATGATGTGCCTTGACGGCCTCAATGCGATAAAGAATGAGGTGTAGCGACTCCCGCAACGCCCTTGCATGCCTAATTCGCAGTAGCCAAATACGTGAGCCAGCCATTCCTATTGATGTAATAACCACTATTTAGACGCATAAAAATTTCGTGGTAGAGTACGTAAGCCTCGCCTACCTGCTCAATTCGGCACGCACTTCACGGCTCAACACCTCAATATCCTCGCTTGTCCTCCGTGGGCTCATGGCCTGTACGTCGTCGGGTCCACCTGTGGTTTCGACAGATTCGCTGGTGCCTTCCTTTTCGTGCACGACGGTGCCGCTGCTGTTGCGCTGAGGTACAATCGGGTGTGTCGGGGCAGGAGTCTGAACGGACGAACGTGCTGCTCTGTCCACTGGGTCAATCGCGGCGGGATTGGGGTGTTGAGGACCGGAGATGGGAAGAGGATAATATCTGTCCATCTTCGCTTGGTTAAGGTATACTAGGGGGGTCGTGTCGGAAGAAAGCGAGTGGGTTCACGGGATCGTCAACTGGATCCGATTCGCTGATGGGTGGAGCAACACAATGGACATTGTTCGCCATCCACAGCTGTAAGTGAGATCGGTGTTGACGATGGTTGAAGGCTGTGAGTAGGAGCACAGAAATAAGACTAGCAACAACAAAGGGGGCCAAGAGAGCCCGGGGGAGGGGATTGATTGGCCCTCAGAAGTCCTCAGCGCTCGATTGAAGGTCGTCAATTTACTCTGCTGCAGTTTACAAGAAAACGAAGTTGAAGTTTCCAATAAGTTGGACATCTGATGTCGGGTGTCCCGGAGTTTCCAAAGTTAACAGGCAAGCCATCAGTGGCGCTGCGTGGATCGAGCCGGTGTGGATAAGTAGGAAAGCAAGAAATTGAGAGGATCGCGACGAGGGTCACAAAAAGACGTCGTGATGTCACAAATGCCGACTTTCTGCGAGGCTGTCTACCGTTCGACAGGAGCAGTAGTCGCAAAGTGGCCCTCAGTTTATAGACTTAATCCAGGACAAGAGAATGGTGGTGTAAGGGAGAGGCCACTACCCATTCTGGAGACTCGACGATTAAATACCCTTGATTTAGGTCCGGAAATGTATGAAACATCCGAACGCCCACGTCTAGCATGAGACGAGGCGACCGAAGAAAGAAAAAGGAGAAAAAGAAAAAAGGACGGCTGGGACTGTTGAAAGTGACAATTGGTCGGGAGACTGTCCCTTGGAGATACACAGCACGCTTGTAGGAAGATTGCAGTGCTTGGGCGACGCGCCATGACCGAGTCTGTCGTTGCTCACAGTCATTGAGATGAGCCACTCGGCGAGCAGTGTGTCCATCAGCCAAGTAAAGCAAAATTTGGACCCTTTACTTGACTTGGTTGACGGGACCCCCTTGCTTTACTTGGTTTACTCGGTAGAGAGGCTTGCTTTGCTTGGTTGGTTGACGTTACTCGACTATTTTCCATTCCTTATGTGGCTCCGGTGGTAGATCTATGCTAACATGCCGCTTCGAAGCAGGTGCTTCTGGCATTCGATCGCTGCTACAGTGTCCGAACTGAGCCGATTCCGTTCATCTGTAATGACCTTCTTTGTTTGTGAAAAGACACGCTCACACTCGGCGCTCATTGCTGGACAACTAAACAAGTCAAACGCCATCTTCGATAGGACAGGGTAGTCAGGTGCATGGTGAACCCACCACTCCAGAGGGTCCTCAACATCCAGGTCTGCCTTATTAGTCCTAGCCATAAACTCATCCAGCTCAGACGTCAGTCTTGCCCGCTTCTTTCCCCGTGTAGCTGACCCCATAGTGACGGCAAGCCTCTGACGGCGCTTACGAGCCTGCTGGAGTGGATCGAGTGTCATATTGTCATTTACAATATCCTTCTCCTCTCGCTCCTCCAGGTCCATCTCCTGTCGTGCTCCGTCCATTAGGTCAGCCTCTTCTGCTGCCTCGTATTGTGCAAATACCTCCTGCACCACTCTCTTTGCCCCACTGATCCATTGCTTATTGTGACTCCATTCAAGCTCAAAGTACGTGAACTTATTGGCCGGATGCAAGGCAACTGCGCATCGATATGCAGGGCTGGAGTCTGTGAGGCCGAAATACTCCTCAAGCTTGACACGAGCAGCATCAATAGCATGGGAATAGTATGTTGACACCACGTCAGGGTGATCATCTGCGAACTTCCCAGCCTCTTGGAGCTTCTTGAAAAGCACATCCAGCGACTCGATAATCTCGTGCAGTGAGCCATGTGATCCTTCCGAGCCAGCTTTGTTCGCTCGGCCTTCCATGCGTTTTGTTAGATCCTTGAAAGGTTTGAGGATATTGAGGAAGTGGTCCAGATCGACCCAATCCTGTGGAGTCAGGATATCTTGTGAGATATCATATCCTTCGGCGCCGACGTGGCGATAGTTGAGAAAGAATAGATCAATGGCGTGGCGGAGTTTCAAAGCTCGTACAATCATGGAATATACAGAGTTCCAGCGGATACCACCATCGACCAGGACCCTAGTGTAGAGGTGTTCGATGCTGCCTTCCTCGTAGGCCTGTAGGATGTACTGTCTCAGCCGCTCCCGTCGCTGGTCGCTTCTGTTGATCCACACGCAGAAGTTGTGGAGCTTGCCAATACAGCTTTGCTTCCTCCATATCTCAAACCGCTCGTCATCAGATGCAGCGCGGAGCTGTTTCTCCAGCTTGCTAACGCCCTGCCCAAAGAGTAGAGCTTTAACGATTAGGTTCAGCATATGGCCGACGCACCGAAGACGATTTTCGCGTCTGATTGTCGGGTACTGCTCTGCTAGCTCCTGAATGCATACATCGTTGCTTGTAGCGTTGTCCATCATGAAGAAGCCAATGATTGGCGAGACGTCGTAAAAATCGATGACGGTCGACAACACTTTGGCAATGTTCTCACCGGAATGAGGACCCTTTAGAGGTGGGAGGTCTAGAAGAGCTGTTTGTAACTTGTGGCGCTCATCCAGGAAGTGAGCGACAACGGCAAGATAGTTTGTCCCTTCTTCAGATGTCCATGCATCCATCGAGATATGGACCTTGCTTTTGGCGGAATGGAGCTTTGCCCTTAGCCAAAAGCGTCTCCCAGCATCGCCAACCCACTTCTCTTTGATCCAACTGCTAAGAGTAGACGGGCTTTTGGGAAGGATCTTGTCAATGTCTTCGAGATAATTGGTAAAAATCTCATTCGTGCGCTGATGAGTCGCTTGACGAAATGTGAGGTCAAGGTCAATCACCCAGTCAGTAAAATCGTCCTTGAATTTCAGGTCGCTGAACACCAGGCGCCGGCTTCCGAGGTATGGCGTGAGGCTTGCTGTCCTCTTAGCTATGCTGAAAGGATCGGATCCTGCTGCTTTGTAGCCAAATTCTTCCAGTCTGTGTTGCTGTTTCAGGTGGTAATTGATGCTGGTCGTGCTCTCACTGGCAAACAGCGCAGCATCGTGACGGCCACTAATATGGCAATACTTGCACAACCAATACTTATTGTTCCCGTCCGTTGTAAGTTGAGCGCCGTGCCTGTAGATTGCTGAAGGCTGGGATTTGGAGTTGATGACGCGCTTATGGGGCTGGCGGTATCGAATGGATGGTACTGGCTTCCTGTCATAGCGGATTTTGTCCCAGTCGATAGGGAAAAGGCACTGAGAGGCGTCCGGCATCCCTCTTTCGTCAGAAGGCGTCGAACGAGGGGTCTCGTCATTAGCCACATTGGTTCGAGTTGAGGCGGAGACAGGAGTGCTCGACCGGGAGGGAGTGAGCGACTCGGAAGGAGTCCTAGGAGGGATGGTTTCTTCGAGCCTTCCATGAGACCTGAAGAATGGATGCGAAGACATATTTAAGATGGTAGGATCACTGGGCCAAATCGGCAATCTTGGCTTTGCGGAAAGTTTGCCTTTCGGTACGAAAGGTCTTCTTAAGCTCTGGGATTTTTCACCCCCCAAAATCCTGATTACCCGATTCGGAAGTGCAACTGCACCTCTTGTTGGCCCGGATTAATACCACACCCGGGTCCCTCTATTGGCCCGAATCCTCCCACTCTCATTTGCAAGTCTTCATTGGCTGGGATTTGGAATACCTGACTGTTCCTTGGATTGGCTATCTAAATTATAAACTATATTATTGCTCGTATTGTGCGGGTGGGTGCAATAATGATGACCGCGCCTCGTTTAATGTTCTCCCGCACAATTGCTCCAGCCTAGCCTCGCCATCAAACATTTCCTGTGGTATTCTATTCCCGACTATATCCTCCACACGCGCCTTTGACAGCAATATAATACCATCCAGCGATTTGCACCGCGATAGCTGCACATACAGGCTATATGGATCGCACTTTCGTGGCTCGAGTTGTCCAGTCTTGGTGTTCAGCTTTGTCCCGGTTCCTCGCAGCTCCAGCGCAATCTGGAGGAGGGTTTCGCCTTGGATTTTGTAATCGGTGCATGCGAATGCCGCAGTGCAGGGAAGTCCTCGGCGGCTCACATTATGCCTCTGCCAAGGCCTCTTCTTGACCCTCTTCTTCTTTTCGATTGGTATTTGGGCACTCGTTGGAGTAAGCAGGATTGTGCCTGGTGGCATGTCATCAAATTCGAACTTCTTGGTTGACTCGGACGACAGGATGATGCCGGCAGGCGGTCCAAAGTGGAGGATGATATTCGGGGCGAGTTGATAGCCTGGGAATCTTTTGCTGTCTGGTATAACTTCTAGCGCTGTGTACTTGGCGCCATTCACGAGCTTGAGGCCTGGGTTTATATTCATGGTCACCACAACCGGCATACCAGGCACGAACATGAATGTGGCCGGCACACAGATCTTACTGTCATCCCCGACGCTGGCCATAAGCGTAGCTTCTTCCTCCGTTACCGGCAATGTATTGGGTTTGCCCCAACGGTGCTCGGATAGAAATATCCGGACTGGCTTCTGTTCGTTCCTCTGGAAGGCCAAAACGCCATCCATGTTCAGGCACCACCTGGTGCTATTGAGCGGTGTAACTACTGTGATGCCCTTGCTCCATGGTATGGCTCGGCCTTCTTGAAAGCACCGGCTATTAAGAAGCTCCATGTCGGACTCGTCTTGCTGCCCCTGTCGGATCCGAGTCAGCAGCCGCTGCAGCTCCGGGTCCCCCGCTGCGCGCACCTGTTCGGTGAGCATAACGACGGTGGTAAATCGAGCCCAGAGTGCGTGCGCCCTCATTTCGTCCGCAATCCTGAGGGCGGACCATGGCGTCAATAGCGACTTGTTTTGCACTGGGCGAAACTGGTGGAAATCTCCTGATAGTAGCACCACTGGGATGCCGCCAAAATCTTGATTCGATCCTCGGGAGGCGCAAAGTCGCTTGTTGATGTCGGAGAGCGTCTGGAGGCCCAACAGGCTCGCCTCGTCAATGATGAGCAGCCACTTTTCTCTCCATCTTCTTCGAGCATCACCGTCCACGTAGGTTACCGTGCTGCCATCGTCGGCATTGCTACCGGATGCGTTGGGCTGCATCCCACAGGCGGAGTGAATAGTCACGCCGTTGATCCGCGCTGCTGCGGCCCCCGATGTCGCCGTCATAAGCAGCCTGTGTGATATGCCTTTGCTGGCGAACAATTCCGCCAACGCCTCGATGACCCTGGATTTCCCGGTGCCGCCCTCTCCACCTAGGAACTCACACAGTTGTGCATTATGATTGTTCTCGGCATTGCTGCTATTGACGTTATCGCTGTCATCTTCGTCCGGGATGGTATCGAGATGGCGACACACTAAAAGGAAGGCAATTTCCTGCCGCTCGTTCAACGTGAACTTCCTTGCAATCTCCCGACCGGCTTGGAGGAATGTTGTCGACGGTCCAAAGGCGACCCTGGCACTGGGTCTCTGAGTGTTCCGGGTGTCTGTTTCTGACATTTCTATAATATCTTCTCCCGCCCCCGCGAAGGTATGGTTCAGTGATGCTTCTGCGCCGGCAGCTGTGTTCTGCGTGATCTGAACTCCATCAGAGCCTTGGATTCTTTTCACAATTTCCTTGTCAGCTTGATCCTGCTTGCTCTTGATTCCTCTAAGCTGACGTTGCGTTGGGAGCTCGCTCCTGGCTACCATGGTTGGCTGGCACTGCTCTGGGTTCTCTGCGGAAGCGACAGTCTCGACATCATCCGCAAATTCGGGGATGTCTGCTTGAGCTTCGCGGAGCTGATCTAGCATCTTCAAAAGATGCTCCGAACCAGCGGTCACCTGGTTAGGGGCCGTAGCACCTCGTACTGTCTCAATCAATCGGCCAAGCTGGCCAAGCTGGTCTGGGCGATATGCTTTTACTGGGCCTGTAGGATCTTGGAGATCATATCCCATAGCGTCGATATCATCCAAAACGGCGTCGTCCCCCGCAGCCGCCCACTGCTTTGCATCTCGCCGCGCATCTTCCGCTGATCGCTTCAAGAGCTGGATGTTGCCTGCGATAGTCTGGAGTCTTTTGGGGAGTCGCCGTCTCCAGTGCTCCCAGATTTCGTTGATGTCACCAGACGCTGCTGTAATAAATTTCTCCCATGGTACGAAGAGTGCAAGGTGCTGTACTGCAGCTCTAGTACTAATATCAGTACATGCTCTTTGTTTATCTGTACTGTTAGATGGCTTGTGCTTACCTGCGGTATTTGTCTGCGTTTGTGTCAATATCAAAGTCCATATCGAGAAAGCCGTTAATGCACGGCACTGCATACTTCCCCGGGGGTCTTAGAACTTGCACCCAGTCCCTTCCCGGCTTCCAGTCCATTTCAAATTCTATCTTCACCAACTCCTTGGGAGATGAATCTATCCTCTTTTGTAATGTAACAAGCGACACGTAGTCATAGAAGCATAATGTCTGCAGCACCTCTCCACGGTGGTGGTAAGCTTCAATGTATGGTAGCTTCTTGCCATTGCTTCCCACCAAGACCCTCTCAGCGCAGGCTTCCGCGCCGTTGCCGTTGCCGTTGCTGTTGCCATTGCCACCTATGTTCTCGATAGGTCGATCATCGTCGTTGCCTAAAGTGCTACTGCATTGCTGGAGATACTGCCAGCGTCGGAGTATTGCCCAGTATATCATTGTCATATTCACATATGACCATTGTTTGGTACTCGAGAACTCACTTGGGTAATCCAAGAAGTGCGCAATTACCTCCACCTGCGATAATGGCCTCTCGGTGAATATTCTGTTTGCAATTCTCATCAGATACTGGCGGTTTATATTTGCCTTGGCTTCGTAGTTTGCAGTTGTTGCACCAAGCCCGACGGCGCGGGTTGTGCTGATACTCGGAAAGAGCTCTGCTGCTATGGCCACTCTCTTCCAGATCGGATCTTCGATTTTTGTGGCGTAGTTTGTCAAGTAGTATATCAGCGCCATTGTCTTGCTTTGGGTTCCGATGAAGGAGATGTCGTGATTGTGCCGCAACCCAACCGCCATTGACTTGTTCCATCGGTTGATCATGGGATGTGAGCGTTGGAGCCGAAGTATACCATCCGCGCCAAATTCGCTTTTTGTAAAGAGCTTCCAAGGCGCATGGAATCGACACGTGGGCTTCTTTTCTCCCTCCTTGATATGAGAGTATTTGACACAAGTTGCAGTGTGGACATGCATCTGGACCCTGCCCGCGCAAAAGTGGGCTTCATCGTCAAACTGTTCAGAGAAGCGCCCCGTATCGATCATCAAGTGGGATATGTTGTCGTAAACTACCCTACTCTCGCTCTCCTCACTAAAGGCAGCGGATTCGTCCAGATCCTAGATAATAGTTTAGCTTCCGACCTACGTTGGCCTTTGGTTATATGGATATATGGATCACATACCTCGGTAAAGACAGAATCGACATATTTCAGGATTCCTTCCCGTTCCATCGCCGCACTCTCATCATCCTCCCCGTTTCCATGAGCACCGATGAACTCCCCGAGCTCCAAGTTCCCTTCGAGCCATAGCAAACCATGGACATGAAGAGCACCGCGTTCGTTGGTCTCGACAGCGGCAAAATACTGTCCAATCCGACCAAACACAGATTCCTCCCCAACCTTGACGTAATGCTCAAAGAACATCTCTACTTCGCGGTGGAAGAAGATGGCAGAGCTTATGGGGTCAGTTATCGCCAGCTTCACTCTCTCATACCTATCCTGAAGGGCCAGAAGCAGGGTTGCTTCCGCGGCAGCCTTGTCCTCCTTTCGGTATGCCGCCAGACGTAGTTTTACCGGGTTCGTAATGTCATTAGGGTTCAGCGTAAACCAAATCGCCGGTATACCGTATCTGATGATGAGCGCTTTAATCTTTCTGCGCATGGCTAGCCGCGACTCCTGCGACATGGCCTGTTTGTAGCCAAAGTATGAAATGTATCGCAGGAGCTTTTTGATATCTTCATCTCGGGTGCTCCCGCCAGCCTCTAACTCCTTTTGCGCTTCCGCCAGTCTCTCTGGTGTTAACGACTGAATGATTCTCTCAACCTCAGGAAAATCGTTCCGTCGCACGCTCACCATACTTACTCCTCTATTCCTAGACCGAACCTCTATGTTGAAGACTAGGAATGAAAATGCCGGATGATTGGCAAAGCGACCACCATGTCGTTGCAGCACTTTCTGCATCCATGCGTGAAGTCCGAGGTTACGTGTTGGCGGAATCGCATCCTCTCCACCCTCCCCACCCTCTCCAATACTGTCTCTATCACGGACATGACCTGTGAGCTGGACACTGTTCTTCCACAGCGCCGATTCCATCTCTTCCTTACACCGTGGCCCACCGAAACCGAACGGGAATAGTGTTGGAAATGCTTTTGCAAGATGCCAGAGATCATTGACATCTGCAAACTCATTGCCTCTTGAAATGTGAATGTATGGCTGAAGGTGCGAACCCTGCGCGCTCCCAGCCGGCGGGTTGGGCGGCTGTGCTTGCGCATTTGTCTGTCCACCTCTGATTGTATCAATGGCAAATTGCAGTTTATCGGCATCGGTTGCTCGCGGTGCTGTATCCAGTGGAAACATACCAGATGCAAGGATCTCATCAAGAAAGCTTCCCATGCCCTCATATTCGAGCTCCTCCCGACTGCGCTCGTCATAGAGCTGCTCATCCTCGTCGTAACTTACATCATTCTCATCATACGCTCTGCCTAGCCCGTCCACAATCTGTTCGAGTGACTGGGGCTCAGTGTCATCCATTCCACGTTCTGCCGGGGGCACGATGTGCGCTGTTCGCGTTTCTTCCCATGCCGATGGTTCATCTCTCTCTATCCTGTCATAGATCCCGCTCGGAACCCCGTGCGCCGGCTCTCCCCAACTATCCAACTCGGCTGTGTCGATTTCGATATGCCGATAGTGGGGGTTAAATTCTTTTAGCCAAAGCAACGCCCGTTCCACAGCCCCTCGCCTGACTGAGAGCAACTTGGATAGATCGCTGGGGGCTGGTCTCTGCGGCCCGTGCCAGGATATATGGATGTCCTCCAAAGATTGTAGAAGCGGATGTGGTAGTACTGTGGTTACCAAGTCTTGAACACTGTTTGGAAACACAGTTATATGACCCTTCACATGGCGTGCATATGCCGTACTCTGTTTGGTGCTTTTTGTCACTTTGATTCTTGCAACGAAGCCGAAATGGGTGTTGAGTGCAATCAGCTTCTCCTCAACCAATGTCAAGTCTCTGAGAGCATCCGGGTACATGTGCTCGCAACCAAGTGCTTGATGCAAGTTCCCGCCCCGCGCCATATTGCATTCGCGGATCTTCATGGCACAGTTTTCGCAGCTCGGTATAGCCTTGCCAACAGGGAAGCAATGTGGACATGAATACGTGCGGCAGCTCTTCATCGCTGCGCTATTTGTCCACTCTTCCCAGCTAAGCTCTTTTATCTCCATCATGCTGATCTTCTGATAGCATATCATGCATGTGTGTATGGGTAGGGTGTCCATGTTGTGAAATGCTTGATAAAAGTCCATGACTGTGGATATATTCCTCTCACGGGGGACCGGCTTACGCCAATCCTTTGTGTACGATATTCTCTCCTTCTCTGTAAATTCATCTTCCAGATGCTTAATAGCTCTCTTGAATGCCTGGGTTTGCTCTTCAAGGTTGCTATTCTCAACCCGTCTTCGATTTTGCCTTTTGTTTTGTTCTTGTCCTTGTTGATCAGCCTTACGCTTGGCGACAAGTTCTTGTTGGCCATGTTGATCCACATCTGAAAAGCTTAGAATGCTCATACTTTGCTGCACGCCGAGTGCATTGAGCGGGTAATATTGGCTCGCGGTGGTTATCTCTGTAGCCTGTGTGTTGTTTGGTGCTATGAGCGGTTGCGCTGGTACAGGTTTTAGTTGCTGTTCTTGTTGCGGCCTCCTTTTCTGACGTCGTGGAGCATTAGATGGCAACTGGGAACTGGCTGGAGGGGTCCCAACGGCAACCAGTGGTCTTTGCTGTTGGGCTTGTCTCCGTTGCCTCCAGTTTCTTTCCCGGGCATCTTTCCGCCTTGATGCACGAGAAGTTCGCGGTTTGCCTCTTGATCTTGGAGGCACCTGTATTGGTGTCGTACTCCTTGGCGGCGGTCGACTCATCCGGCTTTCAGGTCCCCGTATTTGAGTATTGATGGTGTCGGCTTGGTATGCACTTGGCTGATGTTCCTGCACCCGGTTTCCTTCTCCAACATCTCTCCGCCTTGGTACACGAGAACCTCGCGGTCTGCCTCTTTTTCTTGGAGGCACTTGTATCGGCGTCGTGCTCCCTGGTGGTGGCCGACTCATCCAGTTTCCTGCCGCCTGTGTTTGCGCATTGGCATTGTCGATTTGATTTACACTTGATCGGTATTGTTGGTGATTACCTGGTTTGCTTGATTGGCCAGTTGATTGTGATCCCTCTAGTGCCGGGTCTATAGGTACGGTTTCTGGAAAATCACCAGGTGTACTCGGTTGGACAGTAGCGTGTGACTTCCTTAATGCCAGGCCCACAGGCTGCACATCCGGAACACGATCGGATATGCTTGGTTGGACAGTAGAATGTGATTCTCTTGGTGTTGCGTTTGTATTCCAGTTTGTCGCACCAAAAATATCATTGTATGTCTTCAGCCCGACACTGCTGACTGTGCCGCCAGGCGTTTGACCACGCAACCTTTCAAGTAGAGCAGATAATGACGGATCCATTACAAGATAGGATACGTACGAATATTCTTAGGGTGTTTAATTAGGGTGTTTAATCATATGTATTAAGCCAAATAGTATTATAAATATGAATGATAAAGGTTGATACCATTCACAATGCTGTTTTGTGATCGGTACATTTTGGGGCAGATTTCGATTCTCCCACACCAGCCGGTCCTACTCTGCTCTTGATCCAATTCTATCCCGATACTCCCACGTCATCTTTATCTCTATTATACCTATCAAACTATATGATAATATCGTCTATCGTCATTGTCTTGACCCTCCTACCAATAAATAAAAGGTCTATCCCACCACGGTCTTCTTTACTCTTCCAATTTCATCCCAATATCGGACTTGATTATTCATCCCGTCATCTACTCGGAGCATCATCACACCGACATACCAATAGAGCATCATATTCCTCCACCCTCTTACTTTCGTGATGATTAACTTCGGGCTTGATTATTCATTCCATCATCCACTCGGAGCATTATCACACCGGCATACCAGTAGAGCATCATACTCCTACACCTTCTTATTCTTCTAACATTAATAACATCGGGCTTGATTATTCATCCCATTATCTGGTCGGAGCATCATCACACCGGCATACCAGTAGAGCATCATACTCCTACACCCTCTTATTCTTCTAACATTAATAACATCGGGCTTCATTATTTATCCCATTATCTAGTCGGAATGCTATTACACCGGTATACCAGTACGGCATCATACTCCCCCACCCTCTTATTCATATGGTCGCTGCAGTATTGATATACCAATAGATCAAAATATCCCTTCACCCTCTTTCGTTGTAATGGTAACATCGATGGGCACTTATGTGATTGATATAATACACACCACGTTATTTCATCTACCTATCAAATACTGCTCAGCTCTCATACTTTCTTTTTTTTCTTCTTTTTTCATGCATTAATTTCTTAGTCAATCCTTTGTAATCATAGAAGAAGCAATTCTGTTCAACAGCTACGTTGATTGATCAATTCCGCTGTGCAAGTATCCACTTGACAGGCATCAAGGTTCTTACCTCAAGACGCTTTACTGCGATCGGCGACATGTGCTGACGTTTTGGCCAATCCTTTGTACTCATGGAAAAGGCAGATCTGTTCACCATCTATCTTAATTGATCAATTCAATTGTGCGAGTATCCACATCGACAGGGATAGTAGCTCTTGGCTGAAAATGTTGGATGGAGATCGGCGATGCCACATCCTCTCTGCGCAATGAAATACAGTATCTTTACCAAGTGGTATCAATCTTCGCATTGTATATACTATATCATTTAATCGATTATAAATATCAGATGTGTTTCTTCTTTCTTCTGTACATTTGCATGCCAATCTTACAGGCTTATCTTACAATTACTCTCTCTCTCTCTCTCTCTCTCTCACACACACACACAAAGTCGTAATCTTAACTGCTCTCCCATTTTTTTTTTTTGTGAAACATTTGCTAGTTCAATATATCATGTCTTCATCTACTTCTACCTCAAATTCTACCTCAACTTCCACTCTTAGCGGCCATCCCCCTCCGCGCATGCCTCATGACTCTCCGAAAAACCTTGGTAGTGACATGACCATGTCCTTTTTTGGTCACGCTGGATACCCCAACGCGGTTTCCTACATCAGATGAGCAACTTATAAAGAGCCTTAATGTTGAAGCTCTTGGCAGAGCTTTTCTTCCACCCCCTCCCTATATGACACTGCCTGAATATTCTGTGCTGCGTCCTGAAGGGTATCGATCCCCTGATCCACTGCCGATCTACTTTAGTCTCAACCTCTCTGTCTATAACCAGCAGATTGTTGATTCGGAGTGGCAGAATCAGTGGTTCCATTTCACTGGCAAAGTACACCCCTACGCACTGGAGTGGGTGCTACGGGAGCCTGATGTTTTCACCGATGAAGATGGTGATGGCGAAGTGTACAAGGTTCCAGTTGTTCTCATACGCGACTTTGGATACCAAGCGTAAGCAGACTTATCATTTCCCCTTAGCTCGAGTTCCACTATCGCGCTTGCCACTAATGTAACTATCAGCCTTGACCCACGAACTCTTTGCAATAGTGAGGGCTTTCCACTTATCCAACCGGTTGTTTCTTTGACGGGGCAGGTTCTCGGGACTGGTCAAACCCACTTGATCAAGGATTCTGTCCCGATGTTGGATGATGCGCAGCTGAGATGCTGTGCATTTATCCAGTGCTGTACCTACATCACGCCGGGCCAGCTATCAAAGAGTCCTTTCAAAGGCTTCCACCCCTTTCAAGTTTTTATTCTCTTTCCTATTCGCGCTTTACCATTCTCTCTCCTCTGCAAGAAGATGGCAGATAGGAAAGATACACAGTTTGTTCCGGGTGTTCCCTTCAACTGCGTCGGCAAGATAGTTGGCCTGCTTGACCATCGTCTTATGGCGACTGCCCCTCCAGTTGATGAGAAGGACTATGTATTCATCGTCGTTCCCGACTCTTGGACGTTTCCAGACAAGAGCACGCCACCTGCACCTGCCGCTAACACAGTCTCCCCCTCCAAAACCGAACCTGGCCCATCCCAAGCTGGCGGCTTCGCAGCAGCGAGGTCTATGTTCAAGTCTCCCTCAAAGAAATCTTCACAGGTGCAACAGTCACGCTCACAATCATCACAATCGCCGCAGCGAGGTCCATCCCAACAACCCGTTACTCCATCTCAGAACAAAAGGCCCGCAATCTCCGCATCTCCATCGTCTCAGTCAAGTTCGAACAACCCCGCCCCCAAGAGACTCAGGGGGTCTACTGTAACTACCGAAACATCTCCAATCATTGCAGGGTCGCCGGTCTCCCCTTTAACATCCGTAGACTCTGATGAAAATGATAATCATGAAGAAGGTGAAGCGAAGGAAAACGAGGACTCTCCATCACCTAACATATCTGCCACACTCCGATCCTCCGTTCGTCCTAATATGAGGTCATCAACTACCGAACCAGGTGGCAAGAACAAGAGGCATCCGACCAAGAGACTATAAGTAGCATAGTATAGTGATAGTGTGTGGTATTCTGGGCTGTTGTACTGGGTTTGGAAAACTTACAGATTGATATGTGGGGGAAATAAGAGTGTGGTTTCAACACCAGTGCGAGTGATAAAGTCCAATGATCTCAACACCAGGACATCTTGGCATGCCAGCTTCTTATACTCAAATTGACAATTTTCCCTCTTTGGTATGGCGTCTGATTGGTCTCTGCTAGTCTCAGTCCCCTGATCCCTGTCTCAATTATTGACCCTCACCCTATTCGCTAGGTCTCTTAGTTCCGCATTAAGCTCTTCAAATCGTGCCACTCAGAATAGTGCCTGCTCCTCAAAGCCTGCTGCGTACGTCTTATTGGCTACGCAAAATAAAGGTAACACACACACGCGCCCTATTGGCCAAGTCTCTTCATCCACCACCCAGAGCCGACCACTTAAAACCACGCCCTCTTCTCAACACGTGCAGCAACCCACTAGTAAAACAGCCATACAGGCTCTTGTTGCAAGCTTCGTACCGAAAGGCTACTCAGCGCAAGGGAGCCGCCAACTTGCCCATCACGCCCAGCTTCCAAATTCCAACGTCCCCCGGCGGACGTGCGCCTTCCCCTGTTGAGAAAGAAAAGGAGATCCTTCTGGGCGAACTCATTTCATTCAGAGAATGGACCAATCAGGGTGCGCCATTGTTATAACTTGCCCTCTTATGGTTAGACACCCTTGGCAGCTTACCCGATTCGGTAACTTAGTCGAGTAACTCGAAGTTGACTCGAGTAAGCCAAAAAGGCTTACTTTTGGTTGGTCGGGGGAGGCGTTACTCGTGGTTGCTCGTTACGTAATCAAGCAACCTCAACCAACCAAGTCAAGCAAGTTGGTTGTTGGACACACTGTCGGCGAGGGTCATCACCAGTTACGGCGAAGGGCTCTAGCCACTACTTGCAAGATAACTAGTGATATACCGTAGAAACTCGAGAAATTCAGCCTCTTGGCAAAGTGGATACAGTCAGACACACGACTGACCAATGGCTGCTCTGGATATAAGGAGGAGATAAAAACAGCTTCTGCATGTGTAATTGGGTTGATTATGGGCGTGGCTGCGCACTAGGGGCTTAAACGTGCATAGTGGAGCAAAAACCCACTTTGCCAAGAGGCTGAATTTCTCGAGTTTCTACGGTATCAGCACACGGGTCACAGTAGGGGCGGATCGACGAATCAGTTATTGAGAGTGTCGCAGCGACAACCGGTCTATGAAGACTCTGGCGTCTAGGAAGAACTCGTCGAAAGTTTGGCTTTCCTCTCAAAGAAATCGACAGCACAGATCAAAGGACGACCCCTGCTAGTGGTGCTGTTGTCGGTATTCCTTTTGAGTGCCACCGTTTTGGGACAAGGGAACTACTGAGACGGTTCGTCTTCTATGGTGCGCTAGCATCTTGAGCCGAGCGACGGTTGTCAGAATGGAGAAAAGCCTATGTACCTAAGCACCTGTACCTCTGTGATGGGGCTCTTACTTTTGGTACTTGGCGCAGTGGTTTTCCGTTTGACAGCGGTTGTTCTCGCCTTACCTTGCTGCCCCACATCCTACCTGCATACGTGGGCCAAGAGGCTGGCAAAACCCTCTGGTCGCACAATGCTAGCTCAGCACCTGCATGGCTTCTTAGTGCAGCGAAAAATGCCGTTTGCGGCTTTTCGCCACCCGGGCTTGGGGCCGTGGCGCGGGGCGGGGGGGGAGTGGGGAGAGGGGGTTAAGAGGCTAGACTGGTGTGGGTGGTCGGGAACAGTCAAATTTGGAGCAGATCACAGCGCCTGGTGGGTCTGGCCTCGGCAGTGTGGGGTGTCAATGCACACGGGACCAGGGAACGAAATGATGGATAGATCGAGGCGCAAATCAGCAGCCCAAGATTGGGGAGAGAGGCGTCGATAGATGAGGCGATCTTTGGTCATTAGCGCAAACCATGCCATGGCCAGTCAAGGGCAACTCTGACGAAACCCAAGCCCCACAAACCCATCATCAGGTGCCATGAGTTGGTCGATCCATTCTTAGTGGTTATTAGGATGTGTCGCACTGAACGTGCTTAAAGGGTTAAAGTGAATATGATGAGCAGCAGCAGTTGTGTTTATTGTTGTTGTTGGATAACGTACGGCACATTCGATTCAGGGATTAATGCTCAATAAGGTGTGGATCCTGAATCTGTTCATTGTCTTGTCTAGGATGCCTCCGGCCCCCTCTTTTCTCGAGAGGGGTTTTATGTCATCTCACCCCCCCTTTCTGACTAAGGTCAGGATATCGATCTATCAGAGGTTTCGTTATACAGGGTCACAATCCAACAGTTGTCTAAAGTGCGGGGTACTCCATCCTACAGATTTTACTTGAAGCACACAGTTTGATTACTCAGTGCCGTAGTTTCCTGAGGCTCGTTGAGATCATGCCTGACTTGCGACAGGATGCTTGGCCGCATGTGTGCGCGCTGCGACATGTCCTGGTTGCGTGCGTAGAAACGGTGCCTTTGACAGCGTCTTAACGCGATCCAGCCCTTGTCCATCTCGACTCATCAAACTTACCGCCTCCCGACCTGAATCAAGCTACATATCCAACAGTTAGATCGAGAAGCTCCCATCAGTCAGTCCCAACGGCGGACTGGCTCCGAATCTCAAATCATCCCATCCATTGTCAACCGACAGCCACAGAATGAGACTCGGGGTTTCGATAGCCCAAAGACCCGTATCGGCTTGGTTGCCGTTTTAACGCTGGGCGACGGACCCCACTCCAAGCACCATGGCTCATGAAGCAGTTGCTGATGGGATAGGAATAGCTCGTGATAAGCGAAGACCAGTATTCAGCGACTGTTCATCGTCATCGAGGAGACCTTGAGAAGATGGCTTGTTTTGGCGAGCATGTTGTGGTGATAGCGAAGGCTGAAGGCACTATCAGGACCAGCCCCTGAATCCTTCCAATTCCCTATTTCGGAGGTGAGCGACCATGCCACCCTTGGACAGCTTGACCTGGACTCTTGCCGGACTCACTCGATTGGAATCTTACCCCTCACACCAAGACACCAAGACCGTGGTTCGTCGTCCATCCCGTGACAGGTAAGGCCAGGAGTACAAGGCATGGTGGTTGGTTGATCAAGTCTCGGGAGTATCCGCCACAGAGAGAACAAGGCTCATGTCAGCGACAAGGCATATTCAGATCCACTCTGATGGTCCCTGTGCCGGGTTGGGCTGTAAGTCGCAGCGTCGCTTTTTGTGGCCCCGACTCGATGCGCTCGCGCACAACTACGAGCCCGCCGCCACCACCGTTGCCCTATCTGCACCAACGAGCCGACCTCGCTCGTGGTTCTTTCGCCGCCGGTTTAAACCCAGACCCAGAAGACCCAGGACCAGCCAACCCCCGTTCAGATCGCCAGCAAGTCCAGTCTCTCTTTGAGTCGGTCTTCCCCACGCTCGTCGCTCCTCAAATCCCAGCATGGTGCTTTGCTACCGATCATGATAATTCTACGTCGCCCTCCGCATCGAGACCATCATCATGGGCAACGGCCAAGGAAAGCCCGTCGACCTCAATGGCGAAGGTACGTGGATCCCCTGCGCCCTTGCCCGCGAGTCCCACGCGCCCTCCTGTCTCTCCCCACGTTTGTCCTGCATGGTGCGGCGTCCTTCCCCTCCCCGCCCCGGGCAATTGAGATTGTGCCATCGCAGCAGCGGGACCGCCAGATCCGACCTCGCTCACGAACCCACGCTGACTCCCACCGCCGCAGTCAACCTCAACCACTTCCGCCTGTTGAGAGTCGTCGGCCGAGGCGCCTTTGGAAAGGTGCGCATCGTCGAGCGCAAGGACACCAACCTGTCCTTTGCTCTCAAGTACATCCGCAAGGATGAAGGTACGCCACCGACTCGGTCTTTTCGCGGTCCCACCCGTCCCCTCGACTTCTGTCCCACGGTTCTCGTCTCAACGACATCCCGTCCTTCTGCCTCAAAGCCCCGTCTCCTTAGGTTGCGCAACGTGTTTGCTCCGGCGCTGACTACCATGCCATGACTGCAGTCGTACGATCCAAGAGCGTACGAAACATCATCCGCGAGCGGCGGATGCTCGAATACCTCAACCACCCCTTCATTTGCAACTTGAGATACAGCTTCCAGGATATCGAGTACATGTATGACCCCACCAATACTCTGCCGAGGCGTACCATGCTTGTGGCTAACACGCAATGACAGGTACCTTGTGGTCGACTTGATGACCGGCGGTGATTTGCGATTCCACATCTCCAGAAAGACCTTCACCGAGGAGGCGGTCAGGTTCTGGATCGCCGAGCTGGGGTGCGCCCTGAGGTATATCCACAGCCAGAGCATCATCCACAGAGATATCAAGCCCGACAACGTCCTTCTCGACGCCGACGGCCACGTCCACTTGACCGATTTTGTACCTTCCTGCCATCTCCGCCCTGCAGGTGTGCATTTGCTAACCGTGAGCTAGAATGTTGCCTCGGACGTCGTCGCTGGCAGGACTCTGACGAGCAAGTCCGGTACTCTGGCCTATCTTGCCCCCGAAGTATATGCTGGAAAGGGATATGATGTCCGTGCGGATTGGTGGTCACTGGGTGTCCTATTCTACGAGTGCATCTACAACAAGGTACGCCTCAATGGCTGCACGCTTCTCTCTGAGCAGACGGCATTGCTCTCGACCCCCTCTGCGTGCTAGATGAGCAGGACTGACTCGATGAAAGCGACCCTTTGAGGGTGACTCCAAAGGCTCGCTCAGCTCGCAAATCCAGGCCGCCAACCCCAAGTACCCCGTCGCACAGCCCCCCGTGTCGCTCGCCTGCCTCTATGCGATCGGCTCCGCCCTCGACCCCAACCGAGACACCCGCATGGGATCGACATGGAATAGCTTCGCCAATCACGAATTTTTCAAGGTCTTCGACTTTGAGCTCCTCGAGCAGAAGCGGATCGGGCCTATCTTTGTTCCCTCCTTCGACAAGACCAACTTCGACGCCACCTACGTTTTGGAAGAACTATTCTTCGAGGAAGCGCCGCTCGAGGCCCGAGCAAGACGCCAGAAGCCGAGAGAGCGGTTAAAAGACGATGCGACCGATAAGGAGATCCGCAAGGATGAGCTATATCGGATGATTGAGACCGACTTTCGGCCGTTTGACTACACTGTGGCTGCATACAAGAAGTGAGCTGGCTGATCCTTTTGACCCTGCGCCCCGTGTGCTAACCCCAACAGGATCACTGAAGCCGCCCAAGGCCTTAATGATGAGGCGCAACCCGACCCGGACAACGCTCCTCAGACCATCACGACTGATGGGGCCACCGCCATGCCGGCAACGAATGGGGCATACCAGTCATCACCCCTCAATCCAAGCACCAGCAACGAGAGCCGACAGGGCCGTCCCAGCCGACCAGCCCCTCCTCCGCCGTACCAGAACGACTTCCGAAACTGCCACCACCCCATTATCACGGGCCAACGAGTCACAAGTCCCACTGGGGGCGTTCGGGTGACGCTCGATGGAGGTGGTAGCTGGTCGGAGTTGGCACGCCAGGATGCGACCCTACTGACGGATGCCAATATTGCCGCCGATAGCAAGAACGAGGGCTCAGGCGGCATGGTTGGTTTCCTGAAGAGCAAAAAAGGGCGGAACAACCGCCCGAAACCCAAGGAGAGGGGTGTGTTGGGCAAGCAAGGCGCCCGAGTTGTCATGGCTAGTTCTCACCATCTTAGACGGAGTCGCGTCTCAAGAGGGTAGGGTTCTCATAGGGACGACGAAACATCCCCAGTGCCTCGACCATGGACTTGTGCGACCTGGTAGAGTGGACAGTCAGATTGCATTTGGGCTTAACCCTAAGAGTATGATCTGATCCAAAGAAGAAGACCTCTAAGCTCTTGTGCTCCTCAAACCCAAGAGCATCCATTAGTGATCCCAAGGTTAAACGAGCTCCTGGAAGATTCTGACGTCCAACCACCCGCAACATACTAGGATCTCTTCCGACTCTTGAGGTTCGTAGAGTAATGCACTTGTAGACTCTCAATGTTGTCGCCAGGATTCTTTCCAGGGGCGTACGGGAGGTCACCTTGGTGCAAAACAGGGAAACAGGCGCGAAGGGTTTTGCTTTTTTACTTTATTTAATTCTTTCTTTTTGCCAAGTTGCGTCCAGCGGACCTAGCAGCTAGTATCGACCCCTCGTGGCGGCATTTGACGCTGGCATCAACACCAGTGCAAATTTAGCGACTCGCTAAGTTGGCAGTGAACCCGTACTTGAGCAAGCAAGGGTTATGACTCCGGTGTTAAGCCACACAACTTTTGGACCATTCGACATTGCTGGGGGAACTCATGGGCAATGTTGGTGTGGCCGGCATATTCGACGTGCCGTCTTGATGTCATATACTCATATACAGGGGTACTGTCGGCCTTTTTATTTTTTTAATTTTTTAAAAGCCATTCTGGCCCAACAGTTTTTAGCTTTCACATCTGAAATTAAGATTACGGCAGAGATAAATAATAGGGTAACTTACCCGCCTGCAGCACACTGTCTGCGTCGCCGGAAACGTCTCTTCGCTCATCGGCTGGTCTTGATCCCTCGGTGCTTCTCCCCAGAGCATCACATTTGCTTCTCGTAAATCGTTGTATACTTATTATTCTTACCGAGTAAATTTGCCCGCCAACATCATGACCCTGACGTTGAATCGGCAGAGGGTCCTATCGTCACCCACATGGTTCTTCATTTTCGCGCACCGCCACTAGATCAGCATTGCATGATAACGACCAACATTCGCGACATGGCGTCCGACCAGGCCTTTTGTGCCAGCCCTGAAGTAGTCAAGGTTGATCAAATCACCGAGAGCAGGGTATCAAATGTTGTTGCCATGCTCCCAACATCGCTGCAGTCGGGCATGAGTCCGATTCGATTCGTTAGCCGCATCATCGGCCGTCACACCTTACGACTGGGCGTCCTAGTCTCAGAGGCGCCCCCAAAGCCTCGGCCACTCCCAGAGGCCGATGTCTCGACTCTGACCCAGGAACCCCTCTTCACTGAGATGCTCCAACGGAACGGTGCTCGTCAGGATCCGGAATCGAAGGCCGTGTGCCCGCGACCGATGAGCAGGGTTCTTTACTCGGAGTCGGTGGATGATTAGGTTATCAGGCGACCTCTGGTGTTCATTGGAAGTTTGCGCAGCAAGATAAGGCGGACTGTGACATGGGCCAAGGCCCATATCCATCATGCTGATCATATTTCGCTCTAGGCACCAGTCTCGTAAACATCTCCATCGATGGAGGCAAGTCCGCAGTCGCAGAGGAGGATGTTGCTTTCGAACGGAAGGCCTTCATTGATGGTTTGACGTATCTCACCAAGGCACTTCCACAGGACCTCGATGTTTGCGAACTGAGGCGGATCCAGTCCGCTCTACCCGGGCATGTCACCCATCTGGACCTGGGGGCGGTTCGGCCACGAGCCGGCTCCACCCAATCCGCTTCTAGTCAGCCACGATCCATTCTGCACCGCGGTGTCCAGATGACCGTGGTCAACTTGATCTCCTTCCTTAGCTTTCTGGTGCCGTATCTGATGTATCTCCTCCGCTACGCAGCACGGATGGAGCGGAAATACAAGGTCTCCGAGACCGTGGTTGGCCATGGGCTCGACTTTGTCAACTCGATTGTGAAACAAAGCGCCTCCTTCACCGAAACGATGTGTCGGATGAACGACGGGAAAGTTGGACAGGCTCTTCTGGAAGCATGGACGGTTGATGGGGTCGCACAGGGGATATCGGGCGGGGTTGGCGAGGGCCTTTCAATCGTGGGGGCTAGGTGCACCGTCTGAGCGGACAGGCAGGTTCGAAGTCGTAGTATGAGAAATAGACCTTGAGTTAGCGAGTTTATGACCCTGTCATTCAATAGATAATAAGGTATATAGCCTGGTCATTGATGCTGTGATCAATGAGTCTGCAGTAGTACCACTATCTGGCCGATGTCTCCCACATCGGCCTTCAAGGCCGTGCATCCTTCTGCCTCGCCGCCGACTAGTTTCTCCTGGATGGCCATCTTTCCCCAATGCATTCAGCCCAAACCCGGAGAGTGCGGCCCGTATCAACATCTTATGGCGCCACATCAAGCCAGAGCGGCACTAAGGCTGGTTTTGACTGTCACACAGTGTACCTCAACCACCCTCTGCATCTCCGCGGTGCCCATGAGGAGACTTGCAGGCTGGAAGCAGGGGCGGGGCTTCCTCGATATGTGCTTGGGCTAGACCACGACGCGCAGTAAAGAACAACGACACCGGGTTCAATGCCACAGCTGCGTGTGAAGGCGTCGTTTCATCTTTGTCTACCTCCTATTTCGACCCTGAAGCCGCTATCAATGGCCGCCATTCTAGCCTCGGCTTTCTGGAGTTGCTGACCCTCATCCGCCTCGACTGCTCGCAGTCCGGATCAAGATACCGAACTATGGCGTCGAGGGAGGGGGGGAGGCGGCATGATCGCTAGGCTGGCATGTGACAAGTCGACTAATGTATCTCGGTTCGCAGAGCCACAAAGCTTGGCTTGGTGTGCTTGGGTCCCCGATTATGCGCAAGGGGAGTTTGAATGCTACCCTAACCATTCAGGCAGTCTTGTCTGCTGCCGTCTCTCAAACTCCATCATGCAATGCCCCTTAGGATTTGGGATTGGACCAATATCCGCCCTCCCAATTGCCACAGCGTCCCCGGCCAACCGCATTGTAGTCTCCAGGAAGAAAGTCTCATCAAACCATCTCTAGCGCCATTTTAATTTCATCGTTGTGCTCGCCGTGATCGTTTCACGGTCGTCGTTGTTGCTCGCATCGTACAGAGCCGAAGCGCGAATAGAGTGGAGATATTTCGGCCTTCAATGCGATGCCCTCCTCCGCAATGTAGCGACCGCAGGGTTGGCACATTCTTATACTGCAAAGCTCTGCCTTCTGGAGTAAAATTTGCTTGCTCCAGCCACTGACGCAAGAGGTCATGTTCAGTCAGCTCGCCACCAATTCACGTAAACTACTTATACACAAGGCTCCTACCTCCCCATCTCCGTCCAATAGGTATCTCCATCTCTACAAAGCCCACCACACTCTTTCTTCTACAGTCTAATACCTGATCATAGAACCCATTGAGCCTCTCTCTGTGGCCTCGACGACCATTAAAGCGGGAGTTTGGCGAGATGGTGAACAGGGCTGGGACTTAGGCTTGGGGACATACAGAAGAAGTCGGGAAAGAAAATTCATTTTATCTCATACTTCTTAGATTTGGTTACTTTCGTAAGCGGGGTGCATGTCATGCCAAAGTTTTGCCTGTTTTGGGTTACTTTGTGCAGCCGGGGAGAGGTCCGAGGAAATGGGCTTGTTGATGAACCTCGGTAAGGAATGTTACACTACACTGTGAGACAGCCCAGTAATCAAGTACCTGCAAACTGGCGCAACGGCAACAAAGTGCCCAAGCCGAGTCAACCTATCCTCATGCTTAAGCATTCTGTGGATTTCCACACTTAAGTATCAGATGATCTTCAAATCCAGGTCAACAATGTGATGACGATCGGGGGTGAGGCTATTTCGACCACTCGGCCAACTGCTCTGAGGCTGGCTACGAGGACCCCACCACGTCCTTGTTGTTGCCCAGCTTCAGGTATGGTCCAGCGTCCAGCCCCAGCATTGACTTGATACTGCATTAACATTGTGTACCACCACCACTCAACAACTACGGATATTATAATACAGCAACGACGAACACATACCATGAGCAACGCCTTCGCGCCACGGCCACTCGTCACTAATGCAGAGGCTGCTTTGCCGCTCCACGAACTCGCCCTCCTAGTTTGTCGGCTGGTCATACGCATCTGAAATGGTCTCTAACGACGAGTCTATATCCACCTCGATGTTATCGATGCCGGAGTTGGAGGCTCTGTCGTGGTCACACTTGGTGTCGGTCCGGCGTATCGGATTCGACGCGTCGTAGGCAGGCATTGGCCGAATGCTATCTCTTCGGCTGCTAAAAACCTCCACTGTGGTCACGACAGGGGTCTCGAGCCAATTAAAATGAGCCAAATGAAAGGTACTTCTTTTTCCTAGTAAATTGGCCTGTGATAGAAGTCCCAGCAATTTTGGTTGTTACAAATCGCAACATTGCACAACTTACATCCGTACCAAGTCTGCCCGCCGCGCTTCTTCCTCGTATTGCCTGTTACCTCCACTAAGGGGCTTCTTTTCTGGCCCCTTGACCTAGGCTGCCCCTGTTGAAAGCCCTGACAAGCTAGGCAATCCGATTTTACCCCCCGGTTGACATGATTGATGCCCCGATCGCTGTGTTCACTGCATTTTTGGCGGTCTTGAGTATCAAGCTCGACCCCAGTCCGGTAATGCTTCCTGGAATCGCTTTCTTCAGAATAGAAGTTAAACAAGGCGTTAAAAATGCACTCCCTCCACTCTTGTTGATCTATATACTTTGCCCAATCCGGCTGGCCGTGTAGCTGCAGAAGATAGGTATTAACTAGGATGACTTCAAAGAGGAAGGTCCACGTAAGAGCCTGCCAAGCGCCGCGGCGAAGGGGGTGGTCATAGCCTAGATATGCCCTTAGTTGATCGCCTCGATCAACATGATTCATCTCATCGTTATAGAAAGCTGCCACGGTAGGAATGTTGACTTCCTTCACGGCTTCCTTACCAAAAAAACGCTGTACCGGCCGTGCTCGTGGATGGTCTGTTGACGGCCTCTTCCTCTTCCGCGAGGTACGCTCATCGCCCTTGAATACGGTTGTCAGGAATAGCACGAGGGCGTTGTCCTTCCAAGCGATTTGGTTGACCTATAAAGAGAAGAAGAAGACAAGTTAGTAAGAGATTTGCATAGAATCTTATCGTGGCTTCCTACCTGATTGTCAGCAGTCGTAATGACCTTGACCTCGTTATATTCGTAACCTGATTTTCCGCTATCCTTATCCCTCTTTTTATCTGCCTTGAGCTCCTTGTGGATGCCACAATTAGGGCGAGCTGTGCCTGTAGCACCGTGGCCGTGTGTGCGAAGGCTGCGGAAGAGATCTGCTGAGGAGAAGAGGTTATCCACGACGACGTGATATGTCTGCTTTGGCAGCAGATTACATAGGGCAACAACGACGCTCTGAGTCGAGTTCAGGGGGATTATATCGCTGCCTTCTTCCTGCTTCTTGCCGCGCCCTCTCGAGGCCCTCGTCTTCGCGGGTTCAATGCCAACAGCGCCGTACTTAGCGTTCTTAAGGTGCCACAGCCACCTAAGGAAAAAGCCCTTCTGTGCGACGACCCATATCTTGAAACCTAGCTTCACGGGCTTATTCTTTAACGTAGCCGTCTCTTCTGATTTGCCTGTGTAGCGGATCATGCACTCATCTACAGCGAGATAAGTGCCTGGTTGAAAAAGCTGGAGTGACACTTGCTGGATAAGGTCAGACCACTCTTCAGCAGCTTGGAAGACCTTAGGAAGAGGCGCAGTCTCGTCAATCTTAGTGTGGTCAAAGGGACGGAGATAGCGGTGGATGAGCTGAAACTTCGATAGAGGCATGAACTTGAGGATAGAGTGAAGAGCGCCTTGCTTCCCCAGCTTTGGGGTACTCCAGTGGCTTTCGAACCTTCTTTCCTTATGAATTCCTATGTAAATCAGCATGCCGAACCATATGTATACATCTGCAACAGTGATCCCTTGCCCCCAGCTCCAAACCCTTGACTTTGGCTTCAGCTCGTCATTCCAGCTGTCAGTTACGCCCTTTGCGATCAAACTAGCGACCCAGCTATTGCTGTAGTGAATCCATTTCTCAACGAGCCAAATAGGCAGGAAAAGCTGGAATAGCTGCAGCGGCGTATGGGGCAGTTGGTTGATGTGAAGGTCGCGAGCTTCTATGTGGAATGGCTCGAAGCTATGGCCGCGGGTCGTATCGGCCGGAAAAACCGGCGCCTGGGTGGATTCATTGGGCCCCACTGGATAGCTGTGCTTTTTCTTGATAAAGCTCTTGTCGTCGAAGGCATTGAGTGCCTGCGCCTCTTCAGGAATTGATTGGGAAGTCATTGTTCTCTTCAAAATGATTTGTATGGTGTTTTGCTAGCAAATGCTTCATAAGGGGAACTTTGGGTACCCCGCTTGTACTCTCGTCATCGCAGGGTCATGTGGGGCTCGTGACTTCGTGGAGGTTTTTAGCAGCCGAAGAGATAGTATTTTCCTTCAATTAATTAACTCAGTGAGATATTTCCCTACTATAATTACTAGATTTAATAGACGGGAAAGGATAATACCTTAACCTACTACTAAAGCAGCCTACCCTAGAGGAGGAAGAAGAGAAAGAGGGACAATAACTGACTTTTCGTTTATTAAACAATGCCACCCATTTAGCTATATAGTAAAAGAAGTAACGTTAAAGGAAAATAGAGTATACTAATTAATTAAATGGTCTACTAAATACACATAACCTCAGTACAGTAGACCAGCTATGGCAGGCCTGCTTGAAGGCCAAATTCTGCAAGTGTTCAGCATCCTATCTTCGGCAGCTGAAGCACGGTCTGCCAAAATAGAGGCTGCTTTTTGTTAGTATCCCTTCGACTGTCAGGAGGCTCCAGTAGGTAACTCGCCCCACACTACCCCTGTCACATGAGCAGTACATGCGGGGAACCGAAGATGCGTCATTGATCATTTCCACCTAAAACACCATAAATCATTTTGAAGTTATCAATGAGTTCTCAATCAATCCCTGCCGATACCCTCAATGCGTATGACGACCAGAGCTTCATCAGAGAAGATAACAGCTGCCGGGAGCATGAGTGTGATAGCACCCGGCGGCCCGACTTTCCTCCGGCTGAAGACCGAGGGTTCAATTTCCAACCTTTTCATGTGGAAAGGCGCGAACTTAAGGTCAACCAACTGCCCCAAGAGCCGCTATCACTCTTCCAACACTTTGTGCCTCTTTCCCTAGTTAACAGCTGGGTTGAATATACCAACAGCTGGGTCAACAGCTTGCTGGAAAGGGGCGTTATTGATAGCTGGGGCCACGAGTTGAAACAAGGGTCACGGCTCCAAGCCTGGACCCCGACCTCTGCAGCAGAAATATATATCTGGCTTGGAATCCTAATTTATATAGGAATCCACAAGGAAATTGAGGTTGAAGACCATTGGAAGACCCCTAAGCCAGGGGATCAATGTCCTGAACATTCAATCATCAAGTTCATGCCATACAACCGGTTTCAACTCCTTCATCGTCACCTTCGCCCTTTTGACTATACCAAATTTGATGATGACGAGAGCTTCCCTGCGGTCTTCCAATGTGCACAACCGTGGTCTGAGCATATACAATACGCCTCCACAGAGCTCTTTGAGCCTGGGTCTCATCTCGCTGTAGATGAGGGCATGATCCGTTATACAGGGAGGAACTCACAAGTCACATATATACCCGGCAAGCCTACTGACACAGGGTTCAAGGTGTGGGTTGCGGCTCAACTTGGTATCTTTTTGCGATGGATTTGGCACCAACCCGGTTCAGACTACGGTCCCGTTGGCGTTGAACGCTCTAAGAGAAGAAGAACAGCAGCTCGAGGAGGCAAAGGCGGCAGAGGCAGAGGGAGAGGCGGCCGAGGAAGAAGAAGAAAAGCCAGCCGAGAGCGGGAATCTGGTGAGGCCGATAAGGTCGAAGAAGTTATCCACGTCCTCACAGACGATGGGGATAAAGTCATCGCGTTGAATTCGACTCAAAGCGTCGTTATTGCCCTTATAAACCTACTGCCGAAGTCGACATATCACGTCTTTGTGGATAACCTCTTCTCGTCCCCGGGCCTCTTCTTCTCTCTTCGTCAGCACGGCCACGGTGCTACAGGCACAGCCCGCACTAACTGCGGCATCTTCAAGGAGCTCGTTGGCTATAAGAAGAAGGATATATCAGGGAAATCAGGGTTTAAATTCAATGAGATCAGGGTCATACCAACCCCTGATAACCAGGTGGGAGCCCTTGACACTTTTGGCTGTGTTTCTCTTATTAACTTGTCTTCTTCTGCTACAGGTGAACCAAATCGCGTGGAAAGACAATGCCCTTGTGTTATTCCTATCAACTGTGTTTAAAGGCGATGAGAAATGTGAGCGCTGGAGGAAGAAGGCGTCAACAATGAAGGCCACAGCACGGCCGATACAGCGTTTCTTTGGTGGCGAGGCAGTAAAGCTGATATCAATCCCTACAGTTGCTGCTTCCTATAACGATGAGATGAATCATGTGGATCGAGGAGACCAAATGAGGGCGTATCTCGGCTATGATCACCCAATTCGCCGGGGGGCTTGGCAGGCTCTTACTTGGACCTTCCTGCTTGATGTGGTGCTTGTGAATAGCTACCTTCTTCAACTCTACGGGCAGCCGGTTTGGAAGCGATATACGAGTCAAAAAGAGTGGCGCCGGCGCATTTATAACGAGCTGTTCAAGGTGTTCCATAAGGAAAGTCAGTCAAGGCAGTCATTTCGGACTGGGGACGAATTTACGCCCGTGGCACAGCATAAATACGTCCGAAGAGGGAAAAAATCTAGCTGCGTTGCTTGTAAGGGCCAACAGCTGGGTAAGCCTTGGTCAAAAACCTCAAGGAAACCTTTGGGGGCGGTCAGCAGCAATATAAAAAGGCGTCAATCTAGGGGGGGATGTGAGCAGTGTGATGTCACGATTTGTAACTCGAAATATTGTTGGGACTTCTATCACAGGCTAATTTAGGTAGAGAATGATGTACCTTTCATGCTCTCTTATTTGATTGGTTAGACATCCCTGTAGTGACCTAACTGGAGCCTCCTGGCAATCGAAGGGATAGGTTATGGCGATAGTGTCGAGGTCGGACGGTGCCAACGTAGAGTAGTATGGACCGATGTTTGAAGTGAAGAGCCTGTTGGGGGGTTGAGTCGAATCCAATGACTGGTGATGACGTTCTGCCCAAGAAGGTTTTATCCAATTTCGAGACCCGATGGGTCACAGAGACGCAGCTGAGAAAAGCTACTGCGGGGTGTTTACTACGTAGTTCAGACGGGTGGGTCAAGCCACTGAAGTAACAACTTCTACAGCGCACATGCCTCCAGCAGAGGGCGCTCTTGCTGTGGGCTCTGATTCCGACAGAGATAAACTGAAGTTCGATGAAGGGAAATAAATTGGAAAAGCCGCTGATCTCCGCCGATGTAAATAATATTGCGCACGGCCACATTCGACGTTGTGAGGCTGCTCCTGGGAGCTTGGGCGTGGCCCATTTTTCTCTGTCCCATCTCTTCAAATGTGAGGGCCAACGCCATGATGTCACCGTACCAGATTGAGGCAGATGGTCTCAGGCCTGGGTGGGCATCAAGAACAAGCCTTTGCACAATTCATTACGATGAACTCCGCCAGCCAGCACTATTCCAGAGTCAAGACGGCCAAGGAAGGGGACACAGATCGGGAAGTATCTCTGCACAGCATCCCAGCAGCGTCTGGGACCGGGCCGGCACCGGTTTGCCCCTCGGAAACAACCAATGAGCGCGCTCAGTTTCTGCAGAGGCTCAAACTGATCACATGGGCTATGAAGGAGGCAACTGCCAGAATCGAATATTCGAGCTGGTACGATCGATTCCGTCCTCGGGAATCCTCCGATGGGCTGGCGTCCTCCGCTCTCTGTCATTGCGGAGGGGCCTAGTATCCTCCAACGTCGCCTGTTCGTCTACCTGTTGGAGGATGGGCTGTTGAAAAACAAAGGCCCTTGTGCCTTGGACAGAGCTAGCACGAACGACGCCATTTATTGCCCTCTAGATCTGCAACCTGTGAGTTCTTGGCCTGGAGAGGGTCAGCAAAATCTCGAGAGCACCACAATGCTGATATCATCATGTCAGGGCCTGGCCCAAGTCCCAAATCTTTTGAATCACACCACCGGCCGGGATCTGGAGGGTCAAAGACGCATCCCCGCTTTCTTAGATGCGCGTTAGGGGATTTTGGCCAGGTAAATCCGAACTGTCCAACATTGCCGTCTGAATGATACCACGGTGTCGAAGGCTGTGCGTCTTGCTCCAGCCAGCACCCGACTTGATACATAGCTCTGGTTTGGATCGACGACAAGAGGTACTTGCTAGCTAGATCGGAGCTAAGCTTGCGCAGTTCCAGCTAGTCACAATGCATGGAGCTCATTGCAGGGCAACCTACGGAGGAGCACAAAGCTTCGGCCGAGTGGTGTTGGCATTAGCAGCTCATGTTCAACTCTCTAACCGTAGCTGGTCAGGATCGCGATCGATCCTTGAATGTTGAAATCCATCTTGCGCCCGCAGCAGGAACCGAGCTCAACTGCGTTCACCGTGCTCCGTCCGTGTGCCTGGAGCTTGAGTTCGTGCCAGAACCTTGTCTTGTATTTGGTGCTATCCTGGATAGATGCTGTGTCAACCCTTGAGGCTAACGTATTGCTTTCCTGCCCAAAAATACCGCAAAATAGGTGGGTGGCTCCAGGCCAGACTTCTGTCAGTTGCTGAATAGTGAGTTCGCCTACCCCAAAAGCGCGACGCCACCGAGTGTTAGCCTCGCGTAGCCCGGACAACGAAGAAATGATATGCGTTTGATGGAGAAACACGCCCATCATGGCACGGATGAGCATGACTGACAGGCACATTCTTGCACAGGGCTTCCAACCAGCGGAAGAATTTGGCGGTAGAAGTGGCCTTAGCCTTTCTACGCGGAAATTCAAGCTGCGTATCAGCTTTGGGATTCGGGTTCCTTTTGCTGCTGAAGTGTCGAGTGGCATACCATCTCAGCCCTGTCACCGGACGCTGAGGACAGGATGGTACTATAACAGAGAGACGATGGCAACGGCTTAAGTCTCCACATAAAGTTGATGGCCGAGGGTTCTATCTTCTCGCCACAGTTCGTCGCTAAGCCAGGACCATGCCAGCGCCCAGCGTCCCAATTGCAGAATGTGGGGGGAACGGACAGTAGCAAACACAAACTTCAACCCCCTGCACGACCAGCTCCGCCCGGGAGATATACCGGGCCTTCCGCAAGCCACAAAATGGCGTCCAACATGCTTCATATTAGAGGACGTCGATCACAGGGTGGCAGCCCCAGTACCTGCTTCCCCTCCGGGCCCTCCAGGAATGCGAACGGAATAGCGCCACCTAGCTCAAAACCAATCCGCGCCCCTTTCAACTTTTGTCCTCTGAATGCTGAATGCTTCATCCCTATGAAGCGACCGTGGCCCACGATATTACGACTCACGGACCCACCCACAATGTCGCCCATCCGTTCTCATCGCTCTGACAATCTTCATATGACAAGAGCTCACGACTATCGAAGAAAGGAAGTGGAGTCATTTGGTGTCATTGTAGATCTATAGGAAGGCCCCTGCCCACAGGCGATGTTTGCTTCTCGCATGGATAGAAAGGGGGGTTTTGTGTAGCCTAGCCACCATGTCCGCGGAGAAGCATGGTCTGATATCCAGAAAATACGTCTGCCCCATATCCGCATTGTAGATTGGAGCACAGCAGCCGGGCGGTGTCCGCGGTCCTAACCGTGTGGTTAGTGAATCAGAAGCTAATTACAGTATGTCATTAACTTACCCAAGTCATAAAAAATTAGTGATAGAACGTGATAAAGAGACAAAGGAGTATCCCGATTGATTTGTTGAGGGACATGGAGACTGTTCCAATGAATGTGGATCCATCAATAGACACATGCTCTGCAATATTGATTGGTTCCACGTGGTGAAATCGTACGTCACTCTGATATCTAGCGAGGCTACCTCACTATTTTCAAACTTGAGGATGGGGGTAAATGCACTAATATCATACTAGGTACTTTAATTGTGACGAAGTAAAATTTTCTTTGTTGGGAAAAGCGTTGCCATGTACTTGGGGGGTCTCTGTCCACATACCCCCCAAGTGGAGCAGTATGCGAACAAGGTCGATAGTTCGTATAGCAGAGTCCACGCACGCTTGCGGCACGACGCAGGTTCTTACCCCAAAGGTGTCTCACATGCCAACAGTATTATTACAGAGTAGTCAGAAAGTTTCAAGCCACCTGCAGTTGGTCCCTAGTCGTAATGGGATAAAGACCTATCGTTTGCCAATCGCCAAGCGGGGCTTGAATTGTAATGTCTTTCTTATCCGCAGTTCGTGAGAAAATGTGCAATGCGGGGTGCAGGATCCCACTCTTAGCTGCAACTTGCAGGCAGGCTGCTGGCGTATAAGTTTGGAGCAGACCTAAGGAGCGACCCATATCACGATTCTCTCAGACATCCAGACCCCGTTCCCTCGTTGACTCCCTCATCACTGGGCTATCCATGTCGAATCAAAGGATATGTCCTGTCCTTCAACGCCTATCAGCTATGATTCCATTGAATCCGATTATACCGAGGCAATCCACTTGTCTCAGCCGTCGGAAGAGCAATATTTGTTATCTCCATTCCCGAAAGACAATTACTGTATGGCACTGGTCGATAGCCTAGAAACCCCACCGAGCCCGAAGATGGACGACTCGTATGCCGCCTCGCCCGCCGGCTATGATAACCCAGAGGATACATCAAGACCGAGGACTCCAGAGTTACCAGAGCTCATTCAGCGCGCTGGAGACGACAGTGAAGTGAACGTCCGCCCGTGGGAGAATGTCGATTACCTTTCTCACGACTGGCAGGAGGAGGACATCTGGTCATCATGGAAATATGTCACCTCCCGCCGAGGAGAGTACCCGAATAGTGCCCGTCTAGGAAATGCTGCCTGGAGAACATGGGCGAAACGCAAGAACTGCCTGAAGACTCTGCCTCCCGAGACGCTTAACTGGTACGGATGATGGAATTCGATGTAAATATCAAGTTAACACTGTGTAGGCTGAAGGATGATGATGTGGATTGGCTCTATGGCCCTCTTCAACCAGGCGGGAGCAAGATCTACTGTGCACAGACTGAGTCTTCCAGTGTCTCATTATCTAAGCCCAACTCAGTGGTCAACATCAACAAAAAGCCCATTCTGAAGAAAAGGAGCGTGTCCGACACCATGCTGCAGGGGCCGGCATCATCATCATCATTAATCCTTCAGCGGGGAGCAGCAGCGGTACAAGAGCAGGAGGGAGATGGTTGGAGATTAACAAAGTCTGCCTTTGATCGAGCAGCGATGGCGGATTATATCATGTTCCCCTTCTCTTCAAGACGAATAAACCGCGATACCTCTAGAGTATTGCTAACGCCAACATCCTCTGGGATCTCATCGCCAGGCATTGAGCGAAAACACATCCACTTCAATGACGAAGTCGAGCAATGTATCGCCGTCGAGGCTATGGACGGCGACGATGATATTGATACAGATCAACTTGGCGACAGTGATTTCGATGACGGCGTCATGATGAAGCTGGCGCGGCCACGAAAGCGGGCTCCCCGGATCAGAAAGAAGCCGAAGACGGGAAAGAACTCATTGCCTTCTAACGGAAAAACGATTATGATGCTTCCATCAACAATGCTCAAGCACCAAGAATATATGCTGGAGGCCCCAGAGACGGCGATAAAACACAGCACTGATACCTTCCGCAGTCCTATTGTCCCGCTAACCTCATCACAAGAGGCGCTTCATCCATCCAAGATATTGATCAGGTTCTTCGGCGAAGATGAGGCCGAGGATATGATGGATGCTGATGTAAACTCAGGCTGTTATGACTCTGAGAGTTTCGAAGATGTTAATTTGCATCGTCGGACTTCTGCAGACAGCTTGATCGCCGAGCCAGTTGGCATGCGTCGCACCCCTTCGGGCATGTTTATGCCATATGAGGAGGAGCAGCCATCGTCGAACGATGGAATATTTGGTCGCATATATTGACACTGTGAACACGGTCAGGGACATTGCCTATGTTCTTTGGAATGTGGGCTAGAGGAGGTGAGGTCCTTTGATAAGACATGAAATGTCTTGCCCTTTGGAGACTGCTTCTTCGATACGCTATTTCTTCTTCGGTCATTGTTGAGAAGAGCTCCCCAAGACTTGATTAGTGTCTGATCGGACCAGCCACACTCCCGAACGTGGCCGAGCAAGAAATTTCACTCCACCAACCCTCCTCTGCAAGCCACACTTGTTAATTGGACATGTCCCTGCTACTCCACGGCTCAGTGACCATGGTGATCTTAGTCTGAGGGACTCATCCCCCTTTATACTCCTGGTCCATAACCGTGACCTCTTCGTTTGCACACAGCCCCATCTTGTTGGACAATGGATGCTACAGCCTGCCCAGGTGCTTTTCTTCTCATAATAAAAAAAATTGAGCTCGCATGAGTCAGACGCACATCATCACCCGCCTACCAGTACTTTTTGTATTGGTGTAGCCATTTGGTCGTACTGGTCCCATCGCTTCAATTCAAGTAAGTCAAGTTCGGGGGTGTAACTTGATTACTTGAAATAAAATCGTGCGTGAACTTACTTAACTTGATTTGAATTGATATACTTGAATTGAAGCGCTGACCTGAGGCTAGGATGAAGCTATTGGTACTCTCACGCCTCCCCTCCATCCCAACCCATCAGGTCCACACCAAAGCTGACGACCTCGCCCACAGTGATCACTTGATAGCCTAGCCAATTCCGTATGCACTGTATTTCCTCTATTATCTCGGGGCTTAAGCTATGCCTTTGCGAGCTTACTGTCAAGTTTGTGACACTAAACGTCCGCTCAGGATCGACAGACATAGCAGGAATTGCCAGGATGTCGAGGGCAAACTTGCTCAGATGTGGATATTCTTGGTGATCCTTCCACCATAGAATGGGGTTCAAGTTCTCTCGCCGGACTGGCCCTTGCCTCGGATTTGAAAGTGAGATGTGATTGCCCATAATATTAGCGTGTGCACCAACATGGAGGCTAGTGAGGGGACGACCACGAGCGATGATCTATCAGACATTACTCAATTATAGCACAACATGGAATCTACGACCGCATTCGGGACCTTTGGGATAAGTACGCGTCCGTCTGTCTCCGTATGGGCGCGGATACGCTGGAGCGAGTTCATTGCCTGAGGAACAGGGTCCGACACGGCGGGGCAAAGCTAAGCAGTTGGGTAGGTAATTGAGACTTGAGGTCGGCGAAATACCTTCACATACTAGGTATGTAGGTCGCCCATACAGTTGATTGAGAGTACAAGTAGCCTATGGAGCACAACGCCATATCACCCAGACTATGACGTGGCGTCGGCTTATTGGGTGGCTTCGGCTCCTGTGGCTGCCCTCCTAATCAATCATGATTCGACGTTGTAGGGTCTCGAACCAAGTCATACAGCGCTGATAAGCCGGCCGTTTCTCAATTCAATCAGTTCCTCTATCTTGCTACATTCATGCCCAATACCCTCCTGATCCATAAAGCGCCGCATAACAATTTGCTATCAAAGCTGGTCAAGATAACCGAAAAACTCGTGTGACCTAGATTTGCTCAGTAACCCTTACATAAAGCTAGACAGCTCTAGGCCCTGGACCTCAGTCTGCAAGCCTATAATTTCAGAATCGACAAGTTCTTGTAAATGACAGGTGTGCTCTTTAAGAGTACCGGATGAATCATAGATTAGTTCAGAACCCTTCTTCTTCTTCTTCTTTGACTTTGGGAATTTTAGGTCTGGACACTTTTCGAAGTCAGAGTGACCAAATGTTTCCTTATGGACAACCCACGCGCCGCAGGGCAAGCTGGAATTCCATCCATATGATCCATGTGACCCGTTTGAATGATAAAGAGTTGGCAATTGAAATTCTCGAATCATCTCCGTGGTTGCTGACAAGCTAAGATCAACGAACGGCCGAGACGGTTTTGGTAAGAACAGCTTCGTGGACATCATCTCGTGTATCAGCGTGCCGAGTACTATGGACTTGCACTCGGACTCACAGGTTATCCCGTCCTGGCAAACTCGCTGGACGAGAGAGTGAAGATGTGTGACCAGTACTTCGAGTAAACCTTCTCTCTCGGCATCTATCATCTCTGCTCATAACATTAGAATTGGCAAAGTCATTTAGAGGATTGCCATACCGATGATCTTTGGGCGGATAGGAAGTTCAGAGGGAGACAAGGGGCCTTTGCCTTCCAGAATCGCTACCCGTGTTGTTGATTTGAACAGCTCCGGTTCATCGAATACGAAGGAAACCAAAATCCATCTGGTGAGATCATCACAAATTTCACTCGGGATTGATCTTCTTAGTTGGTCGATCCATATCTTCGCAAAGAACCATAAGGCGCGGTGGCATGCCAAATCATCTACTACTGCTGCGATCCCGGCCATCGTCTTGATTGTCACGGCCTTAGGCAATTTTTGGGTGTGCCCATGAATGGCATCCATGACAATTTCAAAGGCGGATGGGTCGAAAATTGGTTCGAATTTCCAATGACGGAGGCCATCCGCCTCTGGCTGGGCTTCGACGTAATGTCCTGTGAACATTACCTTTGCGCGACGTGCAGCCATCGTGAGATGCTTCATAGAAACTTTGAAACGTGACTCGACAATGGGATATGCGGAGTCTTTAGCCTCTTCGAGAGCTAGATGGTCTTACATGGAATTGTCAGAAACTAATGCTGGGAAGACTGGGAATGCTAACCTTGAGGCGGCGCGGAATGAGAGTCGGTGGCGTTGGTATCTTCGCGCTCCCTTCTTGGGTCATTCTCACCAGGATCTAGGGGCGAAGGGGATCCATCAACGGCCGGGCAAGGGTCGATTTGGTGAGGGAGGATGATCAGAGTGTCTGCATCTGGATCGATGTCCACATATGACGTAGACATTTTAGTTCTGAAGGTAGTTCCTTATGAAAATGCGCAGCTATGCCAATACAGAATAACAAGAGCCCGGATACAAAATGTTGCAACGCTGAGTGGGAAGTTTATATGCGTTCGGCGCAGAGACTCTTGGGAGGTCGACCATTTGCCCTAAATGCGGCAGAGTCGTGCAAAGTGTGGCGTCATGTATTATTATCCGAGGCGAAGTGTAAGAGAGCACATATCAAGGACGATCAAAGTTCTGTCATCTCGTAAAAGATAGGGGCACACCGTTGTTCATCTAATGGTCTATAGTTTTGCGGAAGTGGAAACTTGTTGGCCGGTTCGTCGCTTTTGTATGGTACCACATAGTTCCCGCCACGTCATGCCTACGTCTGATCCAAGCTGTTACAAACTTTATCCATGAGAAAACCTTCGATCGAGCGGGCACCAATCAAAGTAGTTGAATGGTCAATTGTATAACTAGTCCTCACCACCGTGGCTCGAAGGTTGTATAATGACCTGGAGTTACAATTACGTCGTCCGGGACAGCTGGGGGGCATGCTAGCTACGTTCGGTCCACGGCCAGCTGAGCAGGTTGTCGTTCTTGCAACGGGTTTCCGATGGCGCTTCTACCTCTCTGTGTTGAGTGTTACGGAAGCTTGCGGCGGTCATACCGCTTCGCAGAGGCTATCGGCCGCAGTCTGCTTTCTATGACGCTACGGAGAGGAGATATCGGTGGGCGAGGCGCGGCACATGATGCAGCAGTTCGAGAAGAACAAGCTAAATAGCTCATTAGAGGATACTCGAGCTACGTTTATGGCTGACCTGAACCTCTCAATGACGGATCCTGAGGGGGGCAAGTGCCGAGGGCCTGGCAGATAGGTTTGAGGATATAGCCAGCGTTCCTAACAAGCCAAGTAAGTCAAGTCGGCACCCCAGACTTGTCGACTTGGCCTATTTTCAGGCTATATTTGTTTGTTTCTGACGTAGATTTGACTTGACTTGTGGTGTTTGACAAGTCCTAGGCCCAGATTAACCTCCAGAGATCTCTCCAGAGGATTTACTTACTCCCATCTCGTTCCAATTGAACATACCCATCCTAGCCCAGTTCTTGAGACATTGACAAGACTTCATCGTTGCAAAGTGTTGCCGATGCTTCTGAGAAGAGATCTGAAGCTTCGCAACGCTGAAGCGCCTCTCACACTCGCTTGACATGGCAGGAATAGTCAAGAAGTCTATTGCCATTCGATACAGCCTTGGCCACTTGCCGTTTCTGCCGATCCACCTCGAAATAAGGTCCTCAGCTTCCTCCCCACCTCCCTGATTAGTTTCTTCCTCAGCCAATGGCCGTGGAGGCTCTGAAAGGTAGTCCTCAATCTCGTCGATCAAGCGTGGTTGTTGGGTCTGATAATAATTGCCCTTAGTGATCCACGGAGTCTTCGTCTTCTTCGCCTGGGCATTCTGAGGAACTGGCTGAGAGCTCCCGATTGCCCTATCCGCGTATGAGTCGCCAAAAAAAGCCCTCAAGTCCTTGACAATGGCCTCCTTGCGTTCGGGGTAGTAGACTTCGATAAACCGTGTCTTGTGAGCTGGGAGCAGAATCATTGCCGACCAATAGACCCCTGTGTCCTCCATCAGATTCCTGTACTTTTCCAGCTTCTTAGAGGCAAACTCAAGCGAGTGCTGTATATATCGGAGGCTTAGATCGCCGAGTTGGAGCTCCTCAGTGGCTCTTGGTGACTCAGGCGGAGAGGATCGGATCTGAGGAATAGACCAGGCTTGTCTTGGAGAGGAAATATCGACTTCGAAGTCTTGGAGGCGGGGTAGGAAGTCTAATTTCCCTCTGCGAGCGCCGAGGCATCTGGGACTCGTCACCTGCAACAAATATACAGCTTTCAGCTGAATCGGAAGACCCAAAGGAAGGCTCTTCTAGATCTGTGGTGTCTCGAACGGTGTACCAACAAGGCCCTCATTATAGCGTTTTTGCATTTCCTTGAGGTGGTCTTGCAAGCAACAGACTGTTGAGATGACCTCCGCAAACCTGGGATCCCTGCCTCGAAGTGTTTGGTATACTCGATATGTGGCTTCAAGACTTCGAGGATTTCCGTGAGGACGAGCCAGTCTTCGTGTTGCAAGACATCTTCTTCAGGGATCCGATTTTCAGGTTTCTCGTCTGTCCTGCTCAGCCTGCAGAAGGTATCAATGATGTCCTTAAGCTTGGTAGCGCGAAGGATCATAAGTTATATCGAATTCCACCGCGTATCGTTGTCTGCCTTCACCATCAAGCCCACCACGTCCTTTTCGATTAGCCAAAGCCCCAGCTCTTGCAATATATCCGCGCGATTCGACCGGTGGTGATTGCAAGGAATTGGTCTCTCCGTTGAGGGGTTCTGCGGATGAAATGGACGGCGTTGTGAAGCTTGCCAACTGGGCCATACATCCTCCACTCTTTGAGAAGCCTCAGTTCAGTATCGACATCAAGATTGTCCTTATTATAGGCAGAGTCGAAGATTTCTGACGAAGCTCCCTCGAGGAAGGCCTTGGCAGAGAGGTTGAGTACGTGGCCAAAGCAGCGGATTCGAACCTGCCTTTCAAGTTTGACTCTTTGGTACTCAGTTAAGTGAGGCTTCAACGCTTTAAGAATGGCCCTGACTGCCGTATCGCAAGAATCTGCGTTATCAGCAGTAAAGAAGCCGAGTTTCTTGCTAATATCGAAGTCCCTAAACAACTGGACCATGATCCGAGCCTGGTTCTCGCCTCCGTGGCTGCCTTCAACCCGTTCAAGGGACAATAGACGTATCTGGAGCTTCCCAGAAGTGTCAACAAAGTGGGCGATAATGGAAAGCAATGCAATATTGTTTGGAGAAGTCCAGAGGTCAAAGGTGATATGGATTTTGCTCCGAGCCACTTGGAACTCACGCTTTAGAAGTGTCTTTCTAGTTTCGTACTCCATAGTGATCCAATTCTTGACTGTAATTATCAGCGCTTTCAGGTAAGAGTTCGTTGATGAAGTCCCTATTAAGTAGCAGAAGGAGTTCGCGGAACAGAGGGTGTTCAATGCCGTAGAAGGGGATATTTGCGTCGATAATCCAACCCATCAAGAGATTCTTGAATTCGTCGGCTGCCGTACGAACCACGAGGCGTTGGGAGGACTTGTCGGAGCTCGACGTCTTCGCAAAGTCGATTATTGCTTGTCTCTTTGCAAGGGGCCCGTCCCCATCTTGATCTTGAAGCTCCCCATCTGGAAATATACGGTGCTGTTTCTTGAGATGCCTGCCTGCTGATGTAGTTGCCTCCCCATCGAATAGCTTCGTTATTCCGATCAATTCGCAGTGCTTGCAAAGAAAGACGTCTTCGTGGGTGTCGTCAGGGTTCAATCGAACGAGACAGTTGACATGAGTCTGTATCCACGAATTGCGCTTCCTTTTCTTGTGTAGCCATGACTCGAGAATATAGGTATTAACCCTGCCGTCGCTTTTCAACTTGATCTTGGGGAGTTCGTCCACATCCTTCGCGCCCCTGATGTCGTCGGCTCGAATACGGGCAGTCTGGTAGGTATAGGACAGGGAATTCGAGGACGAAGCTCGTCTAAGGACCGAGAACGAGTCATTTCCAGCGGTCAATCCATTGGAAAAATCGTCAGCATCTGAAAGGGCAGTTGAGGAAGGCGTATCCATTGTTTCGGTACGAAAACTCAAGAATTGGGGGAGGAATTGATGACTGACGAAGTCTTCTTAGTGAAATTGTTGAGCACCGCGTCACCGCGACGCTGCGACGTGAGCCAGTCGTCCCAAATGTTTTTCAAAGCAATAGTTTGGAGACGGCGGCTAATACATGGGCACCTAGGTGCCCAAATAAAGTGGCGGCGAGACAACACCACACCGAAAATTATCGCCAGAACCATATTTGGCCACTGTCCGGGGCCAATTGACCCTATATATAGGAAAAACTAGATGCCATATATGACTTGCAAGTCTGGCAAGTCTGAATGAGGAGAACTTGACTTGATTTGGCTTGCGGGCCCGACGATTTGATTTGCAAGACTTGATTTGGCTTGCCAACTTGACTTGCTAAACTTGACTTATTAGGAACGCTGGGCCAGACAGCCTTGGATGATCAGGTTCAACCGAACCGACACTTATCCAGGAACCAGGAGGCTAATTTAGTTTCCTGGATCCTCCGTCAAGAGTCCCTGGGCTATGCTCCCTCCCACAGTCAGATCCGTGCTTGCGTCGTGGTTCTCTTGAAACAACAAAACAAGAAGCAGGAGTTGGGACGCAACTGGGTAGCCAAATTCATCAAACGCCATTCGGACCTCAAGACCAAACTTGGGAGACGCCAAGAGGCCAACAGATTCAATTCATTCACTCCCAAAGCGGTGCATTGGTACTTTGATATCAGAGAAGAGGAGTACGGCTGGATTAAGCCGGGAAACACCGTGAATGTTGATGAGGGCGGTATCATGACTAGTTTTGGTGAGTGTCTAACTTTTTATGCATAGATCTAGCTAATCAGGCTTGTTTTCCAGGTCTAGATAGTTTGGTGGTTGGGAGTTCAGATCCAAAACGAAATGCCCTTCTAAAGAGTCCCCAGTCTCGTAACTGGACTTCATTTATCGAGGCTATCACTGCGGACGGCCGTGCTTTGACTCCTGGCATCATATTTAAGGGCAAGGCACTCCAACAACAGTGGTTTTTGGAGGAATTCCGGAAAATAGCTGATTGGAATTATATAACTTCGCCTAATGGATGGACAGACAACCACATTGCTATCGAGTGGCTTGAGCGAGTCTATTTGCCTCAGACCCAGCCTGCCGACGAATCTGATGCCAGGCTTATTATCCTGGATGGACATGGAAGTCATGCAACGGTGCGTTTTTGGTTCATATGCAAAAGAATCATTGTTGATTTGAAACAGGATGCGTGGATGGCCACGTGCTTTTTGAACAACGTCTATTGTTGTTACCTCCCTGCCCATTGTTCTCATGGTCTCCAGCCGCTGGATAACGGTGTTTTCAATGCCTCGAAGACGGCATACCGGAAAGAGCTTGGAAAACTGGCTTCCCTGACTGATTCTGCGCCTGTTGACAAGGTCAACTTTATACGGGCTTATGCCAAAGCACGTGAGGTCGCGATGACGTCAAAGAATATATTGTCCGGTTGGAGAGTCACTGGAAATTGGCCAATCTCACGAGCCAAGGCATTGCGGCATCCAGAGATTCAAGCAGACAGGATAGAGACGACTCCCGAAACATGTTGCCTATTTTGGCTCGGATGATACACCAAAGACCAGCCGCCAAATCCGTGATCTTGGCAGGAACAAGTCTCCTGGAAGTCGAAAGCGATATGCTGTAATAGCCAGAGACTTTGAAGCCTAAGAACAGGCCATTGCAGCACATGCCGGCAGAATTACTAGTCTGGAGGAAGAAGTGGCTCGTTTGAAGTGAGGGAAGAAAAGAAGAGCGATTTCTAACCCTAACAGACGGTTTATGGCACTCGGCGAGGCTCTGATACAAGATAAAGCTATTCCCGAAGTTGGAGATCAAGGAGCGTCTATTTTGGTGGATTCTGAATCGGAGGAGGTGGTGGTCTCAGACACGGAGACAGCTTCAGAGATTGAGGTCACGGCCGCACCTGAATCTCCTCAAATAACCACCAGGTCGGGGCGGCTTGTAAAGAAGCCTAAATAGGAATAAATACTTCAATTCTCTACAGAATGATATATTTTTTATGTTTATAGACTCAAAATTGGATTGAAATCGAGTTGGTATAAAAAGTAGATTTTTGGTGGGAAGGCGATTTTTTTGGTGACCGAAAGGGGGGTGTGACCGAAAGGGGGGTGGTGCATGGTACCTATGACGCGAGGAGCGAGATGTCATAAAAAAAAAGAAGACAACTGTAGTCAGCTTGAGCTTCATCATCGGAACTTATAGTGAGTCCGCTTGTGACTATCGATCTATCTTGAAATCTTTTATTATTTCCTCAATTGGAAGAGTTGTAAGGTGGTGGGCTGGCTTTCCTCATGATCTCTCTGGCAATAGCCGAGACCTTGGCGGGGCCAAGCGGCCGTGTGCCGACGCCAATGAGGTTTCGAAGCATGAAGGAAAGCTCGGAGACACTGCGAAAGAACCGAACAAAAGCAGCCGATATGCCACGAGAGCGACAACGAGAGCGACAACGATTGAAGAGGAAGTCGATCATGCGACAGACCCAAGGAAGGGAAACAGTAGCAACAACAACGAAGGAAGGGCGATACTCCAGAAGATCCTGGAGTTATTGGGCAAGTACCGCGCTGAGTTCCAAGGGCTAAGGGAAACCATCAAGGAGCAGAATGGGATCATCAGTAACCAGCAAGAGGCAATTCGAGATTTGAAGGAAGCAGCTGAAGAGGAGCAAAATACGGCCCAAGAGTTGAGTCAACAATTGGAAGACACCAAGAAGCAGATGGGCGATGAGTTGAAGCGAATTCGCGAACAACTTGAATGTCACATATCACCACCAGGTTCCACTGTGCTTTAGAGAGCCGTGCGACCGGATATGAAACGCGGCCCGTACCTTTGGGTCGTGTATCCGGTTTCACATCCGGCTTGTCGCATCAAGGACTCCAATCCTAACGACATGAGCTTAAATCGCTGTGCTTGAACACATGGCTGTTCAATTTCTTTTGTTCTTTAGATAATTCTCATCTATTGACTGGTGCCATCAATCATCCCTGTGGAGCCAATTGTCTGACAGAGAAGCAGGGTGTTTTATTGTAATCGCGGACACGCTGTTGTGATCTGAGCCCCACTTGCCGTCTGGCCTCATTACTCCGTAGCACAGTGATCCACAATAATGATCCACAACACCAAGAACTGTCAGGCTGCAATAACGACGGAATGGTCTCCCCTCCCGGGTCCAAAGTCTCTCCAGGATGCACGTCTTGAGCAACACAAAGAGGGTCGTTTGATCACTGACCACCGCTCGGGCTCCCCTCAAACGTAGCACGGCCGATCACGCGCCCCCGCAACACCCCCAGTAAGCCACCTCAGCTCGACCAAGGCAACGTGCAGTTCGGACGGCAAAGTGCATGACTGTCTTGGTGTTGCTGCAGGTTTGAGCATCAGGCAGCAAATGGGTCATTGCATTTACGGCAAGATGCTAGGCAACCTTGGTTGAGAAAATACCGCCGCCTTGGCTGCTGCGGTAGACAAGCAAAACAGGAAGCTCGGTTCCCAACACCTGCAATGCAGCAGCAAGTTTTTTGCGACTAGATAACGCAGATCATCTAGTTGGCTCTAAGCGATCAGCACGGGGCTGGCCGGTTTGCCCTACCATGATTTGATCTGACAAGGTGTGCGGGGTAAGCCATGGCTTCAGCTACCCACTGCTGCAACCTTCAGTGTCAACATAAACTGAGGCAAGATAACGACGATCAATGATTCCCAATCCGGTCGCACTTGCGGTTGAGTCGACAGTTTCCCCCCTTCCCCCCTCACTGCCCCACCACGATTTCTTACGACGTAGTATCCCTTTGCATCTGCTAAGGCAGCCCGCATGAGTCGGCCCACAGTTTTCCCGGTTTTGGACCACTAGACGGCCTAGAATGATAGATACATTGATTAGCACCTAAATTTGGTTGTGATAGAAGTACCAGCAAGCCTGCCGGGTACAAATTACTACATCACACTGCAAGCAGCCCGAACTTGTCATCGTCGGCCGCCTTCGATTGAGCTGACTTGGCTGTGCCGCCCTTAGAGGCCCCCGACCCTGCCGGGGCTCATTGAATCTGATCCCTTTACAGCCGAGGCAGCTAGATTTTTTCCCTCTTGAGACTCTTTTATGCTGTATTGTAGGCGTAAATGTGTCGCCGGACCGATATCTCTGCCTCGAGGCTGCGGTAGCTGTGTAAGTGCGGATGAGGTCATTATAGATGCGTTGCCTCCACGCTGTCTGTGACTCAATTCGCGGCCAACTAGGGTCTCCGTGGAATTGAAGAAGGTAGCTGTTGATGAGTGCAGTCTCGAGGAGGAAGCACCATGCAATAGCCCGCCAAGCGCCCTTATAAACACGATGATCCATTCCCAGCTTTGCTCGTAGTTGATCGCCAATATCGACCGCGCCTATGTGATCGTTGTAGTCAGTCGCGATAGACGGCTGCCAAACCTTTAGCACAGGGTGCGCACCAAAAAAGTGCTTGATTTGCCGTGCCCGGGCTTGTGTTGACGTCGGCCGCCGGCGGATGCGTTGTTCGATCTCGTGCCCTGTGTATACCGTTGATAACAGTAGCACTAGGGCGTTATCTTTCCATGCGATTTGATTCACCTGCGGCTTCAAGAGACGGATTATTAAGGGAAATACTAAGAGATATGTTATACAGAACGCTGACCTGATCGTCCGGCGTGGGAACTGTCACTAGGCCATTCTACTGCTAAGGCAGTTTGCCTTTCCGATCCTGGGCCTTTAATAGCACAAGAGGCCTATACAGACCACAGTTAGTGCGGCAGGTGCCCGTAGCCCCGATGCCTCGCTTCCTGAGGACTCGGAAGAGCTTAGGCGAGTAAAAGAGGTTATCTAAGAAGACGTGGTATGTGGCATCCGGCAGCTGATTAACTAGGGCAATAACCATGCTTTGTGTCGGGTTGAGGGTCGCTTTAGGCGGCCCTGGTCTCTGTGATAGTCGCTTGCTTACAGGACCGAGGGTTGTGAAAGGCGTATGCCAAATCCAACGCAGGAAATAGCCTCGTTGTGCCACAACCCAAACCTTGAAGCCCGTTGGAGTCGGCTTGGTCTTAATGGTGACTGTCTCTCGTGCTCTCCCTGTGAAGCCGATGATGCCCTCATCTATAGCGATATGTGTGCCCGGTTGGAAGAGCTTTGTAGACGCCTGCTGTATCAGCTGAGACCACTCATCAACCTTCTTAAAGTTCTTCGCGATGCCGTCATCTGCATCAATCGGGGCGGTCGTATCGTATGGTCGGAGGCGGCGATAGAGGAGTTGAAATCGGTCAAAAGTCATGAATTTAATGATAGGATGCTTTGGCTGCATTGAGTCTTCTTCTGAGGTCTTTTAGTGGTCCCTGACTGCAATTTCCTTATGAAGACCTATGTAAATAACGATTCTAAGCTATAGGAAGACTTCAGCAGCAGACAGAGGTCTTGGTGCTTGTCCGGGCTCGAAACTGGCTGCTATTGCTGTATTCGAGTAGCTGACCTATCTCTCAACTAGCATTTCAGGTAGAAAGAGCTGGAAAAGTGACAACGGCGTTGAAGGAAGGGTTGCGATGATAGGGCTGCGTTGAGAGATGCAAAAAGGCTTGAAGTTGTAGCCACGTTGTGATGTAGGCGGCACATCCGGCCGGCAGGTGTTATCAGCTGCCTGTTCCTGTTGGCATTCATCTAGGCAGATATCAAGCTCTTCGTCAAAAGCGTTTGCAGCTAGGCTGTGCTTTACTGTATCCATTGGAGTAGTTCATTAATTGCGTACATAGTAATTTTGGTGGTGTTGATTCTGGGGGGCTCATACAGGCACAGCTAGCTGTGCCAATAAGACCACGTGACTTTTTGCACAGCTAGCTGTGCAAATAAGATCTGTTATGTAAGCCCGATACGTGTGTGAGTAAGAGATATCCCTCTACTATTCAATCTACTGTGAACGGCCTCTAGTAACTGTATTCCAGCTATCTAGTCCAGGATGCTATTTACATCAAAGATGAAGAAGAAAGAAAGAAATTCCTAAGTGCCCCTGAGCTGTGGAACGATTTCTCGTGCCTGGCGCGCACGAGCCTAGTACGTCTTGCGGCACAGCCGCAAGGATATGGGCCCTGGCCCATGACATCTACGGAAACAGCATCAATTTGTACAATTGAAGAGATACAGTGATTTACTATATACACAGCTCTTCAATATGTGATATATCATCTATTGGCAGCGTACCAGTCTGCCCAGGGCCGTGAAGAACGTACAATACCTACACTCGCATCATCTGAACACCACAGGTCCATAGCTATCAAGTGAATCACTTCAACGCGTGCAATATATAAAGCAGGGCTCTTTCACTTGAAAGAAGCTCTCTATTCCTTCATCAAACAGTATCGCAAAGATGTACGACTGCAACCAAAGTCAGCGTCAGAACCCTCAAGACTTCCCAATCTTTGTAGACAATACATCAACACTAGCAGGGGCAGTCTATCCTACAACTGCGAATATACGGGCTACTTTACATCCCATTACTAGCAACCAGCAACGAGAGCGGCGCCCCAATGATCCTTATCCAGCAACCGATCCTCTGCATATGCTCCATTGGTGGGTTCAACATACCTTGCCAAATGATCCAACCACCTCCAATGCTCTCTATGTCCAGAATCCTCAAGCCCTTGTGAGAGCCCACAACACTTAGTATCTTCCTCAAGGGGATCCTGTTACTGTGATCTCACGCCCATGGGGATATCAGGTTGAGGGAGAGTGGCATATTGCGTATTGGGATCAACGACTTCAGCAACGGCCACAGCGCGCCAATCCTGATATCAATCCCTATTGGAGTACATTCAACCTTCAGGCTATGGATCAGGTATATCGGAATCAGCAATTTACGGTCCCAGACACGACTTGGCCTTCACCGGCTGTAGGGATGACTACCTATATGCCAACAATCGTAACTTTAGAGAATGCAGGAGTTCACATCGCGAATGTTGATCGAAATAGCTATATTCAGTGGTATTGGCAGGGAAGGCAATGATCTCTTTAGCTTTGGTAGCTCTCTCGCTCATTCAATTGACGGCTACTAAGCCCACTTAACCCAATACTGCAACTCAGTCACAACTCTATCAAATCAAGCCATTGGGTCATTATAGATATACTCGGAAATTCGCCTTTTCTTCCTCTTTCTAGTGATATATACTTTGTTAGTGGAAGAGGTCTTTAGTGTAGACCACACCCGTCCGCAGGGTAGGAGCTGGAGAGGGGCAGATGGCAAGAGGAAGCAAGCAAGTAGCTGTCTCCTGGGGGTTTGAGATACAGAAAGCAATTAATATACTGCTGTCTGATGTCTCTAGAGAGAAAGAGAAAAGAAATATCGAGAAGAGCTGCTGCGACAGCTATAGGGTAATAAGTGTCAAGCGACAAAAGGTGTCATACAAATTAAAGAAGGGAAAATGCGTGTCTTTTCATTTGTCAGGCAGACTGATCGCCTTAAGTAGGGCCATCCTAGGCTAGCAGCTAGCCTCTACTGTATTAAAACACTAGGTGGACCGTTGACCCCATCACAATACCAATCACATTTTCCGTCAATCTTGCAAATGTTGGTGGGGGGGAGGGGTTTTCCCACCTCCATACCATTCCTCCTGTAATTCACGATCTCTTTCAGCAGCATCCCAGACATGCCGCATCCCTCGCCGCTGTACGAAGGGCTGCTCTTCTCTCTCTCTCCCTACATTCTGTTCAACCCGTTCGTTCTCGGCTTTATCCCAATCAAGATAACTCATCATCTCCTCCTTAGTCCACTCTCTAATGCCGTTTTTCTCCCTGCAATGCCTCCCCATTTGCTTGTAGTCAAGGCACCAGTCGTACTCTGTTTTAGAGTAACGGGTAGGCAGCCCTATAGCCTTCCGGTATTGTTGATTGGTCTTGATGGCCCCCCGAGGCAATGTAGCATACCAGGCCTCTCGTGCTTCTTTGTATCGTTGGAAGATAGCAAGGGGGTCATCAACTCGTAATGCAGGCACTGCTCTTGCATTTGCTGTAGTAACAGTTGCTGGTCTGGCTGCTGGAGGAGATAGTACACGAGTTGCTGTACGTGTTGTTGTATGTGTTGTTGTAATGGCTACAATCTCGGATATTACAGAGGATCCTGATAGGGATGATGGGGATAATGAGCGGGTTACAGAGCGAGTAGATGTGTGTGTTGTTGTATGCGTTGTTATAGAGGTTTGTGCAGAAGCCTGCAATAGATGTTCATAACGTAAGGGGCATGCTTTAGACCTCATGTTGTGGCCTTGCTGATGACATCTCGAACACTTTGGCGGTGCCTTTGGTTGTACTGCTTTCTCAACAGCTTCAAATGCGCAAGGCTCACGCTGTGTGCTTCTTGGTGGCAGCGTTGAACTAGCTGCTAGACGGTCGAACTGCTTGCGAGGCTCAATGAGAAGCTGGGCGCTTCCTGAGCGTTGGAGATACCAATGTGAATGGAAATGATGTAGTAGAAGGGGCTGATACTCGTCCAGTAAAGGCTTCAGGCTATGAGCACAAGGCAGACCAAGAGTCTTAGTGAAAACTCCTGTACACGCAGGATGTTCTCTTGATAGTCGTTGCCGTTGAGCCTCAACCTTCCGCAGAGCTTCATGTGATATCCAACCACAGATGTTGCTATACAATGCCCCAGATAGCTGAAGAGGTATGCTGATATGCTGCCTGGCTTGGTTTGCCTTGAGCTCGGCAAGCTGATTTACCAGAACAAGCTTGATGATCCTCCAGGCCTCGAAGAGGTCAACTTGCGATGTTTTCAGGTGACCTTTGATAAGATTGTGAATGCCTTCGCCCCGTGATGTCACATATTGCTCGAAGTGAAGGTATTGGTTAACCCACGCCTTCACAAACCTCTCTTTGTAGAGATCTAGCCAGGTCTCCATGATATAGCCCACCTCGTTGATATGGCCAGGGATGTAACGGTCCTTGAACTTCTCAAGCCTCTCGTTGTAGATATCCTCAGTCGGTGAGGCTACAATCTCATGCCAAGAGTCGTAGAATTCCTTCCACTCTTTCTGCCCTTGAGAATCGTTTTTATCCCGAGTAAATGCGGGCATACAATAGGTCAGGACTGCTTTGTTGATATGCCATAAGCATAGCATCGGGGTTGACTGAGGGAAGCAAGAGGGAGAGGAAACAGCATTCATACAAGCAAGACAGCGATCTGTAAGTATTACAGAGGGAAGGGCTGCTCCATGAAGCTCATACATATACCGTAAACGCTCAAGAGCCCAGATGAAGTCATGCTCTTCCTCGCCGCTAAGGAATGCAAATGCAATACAGAAGGATCGTTGACAAGCATCAACACCAACTATATCGAGAAGAGGCATCTTGTACCTATTGGTCTTGTATGTGCAGTCCAATATAAGCACTTCAGGGTATAGTTTGAGGTATGCCAGTGATGTAGGATGTGCAAATAATACTGCTGTAACTCTGCTACTCTCGTCAAGGCGTATTTGACTCCAGAAGCCCTCACTCTTGAGCTGATCATCAAGGGCATGCATATTGCTTTGACCTCCGGCAAGGTCTCGCTTGCCCTGTGCAATGCAATTATAGATATCTTGCTGTGTAGCAATTATATCCGAGTTCATACGTAGGTATGACCTAATCTCCTTTGGCGCAATGCCGGCATTGGCGAGTTGTTGGACTGTTGATCTATCTGAGGATGATAGCTGACGATGTGTTGGATGTGCCAGTTGACTGAGGCTTGGTTCGTGATTGTGTTGACCAAAGCCAGCCCGAGGACGATGCCTTACACTCCATGTAGTCTTGCATAGGCTTTCCATTGCTATCACAGAGAAGAGGCATCCCGTACGACGTGATATAGTTTGCCGTTGCCGTTTCTTTGGGCCAGGAGGGCGCCCTCCTCGGTCACAGCCGAAGATAACTCCAGTTCTTCTACTAGAGGTCTTCCAAGACTTTTGGACTACAAAGGCATAGCCTCGTGGCGCTGCCCAAGCATTGATTGCTGCACGTAGTTCCTCCAGCGAGTTGTAGTCGCGTTCAGGAGGAAGGGCATCATCAGGGAAGCGACGGGGGCCCTCAATTGGGTTCATTGTAGCAGAAGAAAGGCGCGGCAAGTTGAATTGATGCTGAAGAAGCCGTTGACTGTTGAATTGAAGGGCCAATTTGCGGTATATTACCCCTTTTCGGGCTTACATAACAGATCTTATTTGCACGGGACCTCATACCGGCACCACCGGTGGTGCGATTAATATCACGTGACTTCCGGCACCACCGGTGGTGCGAATAAGATCCGTTATGTAAGAGGCATTCGTGTGTGTGCAAGAGATATCTCTCTTCTATCAACAGAAACAGCATTTGATCACATAATTGAAGAGAGAGGATGATGTGCTATATGTGTAGCTATTCAATGTATGATATATCATCTATTGGCAGCGTACCAGTATGCCCAAGGCTGTGAATAACACCACAGCTATCACGATGCAAGTGAATCACTTCAACGCGTGTAATATATAAATAGTTCTTTCTCTCGGAAGAAGCTCTGTCGCATATCAGCATGTCGCACACACGGCATAGCTTACCGGACTTCTCTCCGGTACTCCACTTGCAATTTCCGTTCCACAGGGATTTTGTCTTCTATATAAGACTGCAACGTCATTCTCTTTTGTAAAGTACAATTGTTCTTTAGATAATTCTCATCAATTGACTGGTGCCATCAATGATCCCTTTGGAGCCAATTGTCTGACAAGCTCTCTATTCCTACATTAAACATCATCGTGAAAATGTATAACCGCAGCCAAAGCCAGCGTCAAAACCCTCAAGTCTCAAGATATCCCCATCTTTGTGGATAATACAGCAACACCAGCAGGGCCTTTAATAATAAACAGCAACAACCAGTTTATTCTACGGCCCATTGCCAATAACCAACAAGCACAGCCCCCAGCCCGCCTTCCTCACGCATCAACGATTCCGTTCCCTGTTGAAGTTTGGAGGTCCGTTACTACCCTGCCAACAGATCCAATCTCCCCCACGATGCTCTATGCGGACCCCCAGGCGCTCGCAAGAGCTCAAACCATTCAATATCCTCCTCAAGGGCAGCCTGTTACCGTAGAGGTGCTGCCATTTGGATATCAGGTCAGGGGAAAGTGGCATATTGGGTATCTCAATGACGTTCTTCATCAACGGCAACAGCGCCTTCATCCAGATACATCTCCTATGCGGACTTATAATCGACTTCAAACCCTTGCTAATTCATATCGTAATATGAACATCACGGTTCCCGGCACGATATGGCCAACAGCCGCTGTAGGGATGACTACCAACCTACCAACACTCCGGGCAGTAGAGGGATCAGGGATTCATATTTGGAATGTTGATCAAAATGGGTATGTTTCGTGGATATGGCAGGGAACGCAGTGATATCATAGAATAATTCAATAACTGTAATATCATGGTGTGGTGCTGCATCTCTAGTTATCTTATGGGTGAGTACTGGGCCCACTTAACCCTACATATGAACTCGGCCATAACTTTATTGAATCAAGCCATTGGATCAGCATAGCTGTACTCAGGGATTTACCATTTCTTTCTCTTCCTAATGATATATAATAAGCACATTTCCTATTACTCTTGTAAATGTTAGTGGGGGGGGTTCTCATCTCTATACCATCTCTCCTGTAACTTAACATCTCTCTCAGCAGCATCCCATATATCTCGCATCCCTCGCCGCCCTGAGAAAGGCTGCTCTGCCATCTCTACCCCTACATTCTGTTCGACCCGCTCGTTCTCAGCTTTGTCCCAATCAAGATAACTCATCATCTCCTCCTTGGTCCAGTCTCTGATGCTGTTTCCCGCCTTGCAATGACGCCCCATTTGCTTGTAGTCAAGGCACCAGTCATAGTCCGCTTTACTATAACGTAGAGGCAGCCTCATAGCCTTCCGGTATTGTTGATTGGTCTTGTAGGCTCCCCGAGGCAACGTAGCAAACCAAGCCTCTCGTGCTTCTTTGTATCGTTGGAAGATAGCACGGGGGTCATCAGTTCGTAATGCGGGCACCACTGCCGCATTTGCTGCAGGAACAGTTACCGATCTAGCTGCCGGAGGAGATAATACCTGAGTTATTGTACGTGTTGTTGTATGTGTTGTTGTAATAGTCTCGGATACGATAGAGGACCCTGATGGCGACGACGGGGATAATGAGCGGGTCACAGAGCGAGTAGATGTATGTGTTGTTATATGCGTTGTCGTAGAGGTTTGGGTAGGAGCCTGCAATAGATGCTCGTAGCGTAAGGGGCATGCTTTAGACCTCATGTTGTGGCCAAGCTCATGACATCTCGAACACTTTGGCGGTGCCTTTGGTTGTGCTGATTTCTCAACACGTTCAAATGCAGAGGGCTCACGCTGTGTGCTTGTTGGCGGCAGCGTTGAACTAGCCGCTAGGCAATCGAACTGCTTGTGAGGCTCAATAATGAGCCGGGGGGTTCCTGAGCGTTGGAGATGCCAATGTCGATGGAAATGATGTAGTTGAAGGGGCTGCTTTTGCTCCAGCAAAGGCTGAAGGGTATGAGCACAAGGCAGACCAAGAGTCTTAGTGAAGACCCCTGTACACGCAGGATGCTCTTGCAATAGTCGTTCCCGCTGAGCCTCAACCTTCTGTAGGGCTTCATGTGAGATCCAACCACGTATGTTGCCGTACAATACCCCTGATAGTCGAAGAGGTGTGCTGATATGCTGTCTGGCCTGGTTTGCCTCGAGTTCAGTAAGCTGGTTTGATAGAACAAGCTTGATAATCCTCCAGGCCTCAAAGAGGTCAACTTGCGAGCTTTTCATGTGAGATTTGATAAGCTGATGAATGCCCTCGCACCGTGACGTAACATATTGCTCAAAGTGAAGGTATTGGTTAACCCACGCCTTGACAAACCTCTGTTTGTAGACATCTAACCAGGTCTCCATGATATAGCCCACCTCGTTGATATGGTCAGGGATATAACGCTGCTTGAACTTCTCAAGCCTCTCGTTGTAGATATCCTCAGTCGTTGAGGCTACAATCTCATGCCAAAAGCCGTAGAACTCCTTCCACTCTTCATGCCCTTGAGGAGTGTTATTATCTCGAGTAAATGCGGGCATACAGTAGGTCAGGACTGCTTTGTTGATATGCCATAAGCATAATAGCGAGGTTGACTCAGGGAAGCAAGAGGGAGAGGAAACGGCATTCATACAAGCAAGGCAGCGATCTGTAAGTATCACAGATGGAATGGCCACTCCATGAAGCTCATACATAAACCGTAACCGTTGAAGGACCCAGATGAAGTCATCCTCTTCCTCGCCGCTAAGGAACGCAAATGCAATACAGAAGGACCGTTGACAGGCATCAACCCCAACCATATCGAGAAGAGGCATCTTGTACTTGTTGGTCTTATATGTACAGTCCAATACAAGCACTTCGGGATATGATTTGAGGTATCCCAGCGACTGCGGATGTGCAAATAATACTGCTACAACTCTGCCACTCTCGTCAAGGCGAATTCGACTCCAGAAGCCCTCGCTCTTGAGCTGATCGGCAAGGGCATGCATATTGCTTTGGCCTTTAGCAAGCTCCCGTTTGCCCCGTGCAATGCAATTGTAGATATCTTGCTGTGTAGCAAGTGTATCCGAGTTCATGCGTAAGAAGGATCTGATCTCCTTTGGCGCAATACCGGCGTTGGCGAGTTGTTGGACTGTTGATTCCTCCAGGCTTGATAGCTGACGAAGCGTTGGATGTGCCAGTTGACTGATGCTTGGTTCGTGATTGTGTTGATCAAAACCAGCCCCAGGACGATGTCTCAGACTCCATATAGTCTTACACATGCTTTCCCTTGCTGAGACGGAGAAGAGGCAATCAGTACGACGTGAGTCGGTTTGACGACGCCGTTTCTTCGAGGCCGAGACCGAAGGGGGCTTCCCGGCACGGTCACAGTTGAAGTGAACCACCATTCTTCCACTCGGAGTCTTCCTGGATCTTCCGGTTACGAAGGCATAACCTCGCGGCGCTGCCCAAGCATTGATTGATGTATATAGTTCCTCCCGTGAGCTGAATTGGCCTTCAGGAGGAAGGGCATCATCAGGGAAGCGACGGGGGGCGTCAATTGGGTTCATTGTAGCAGGAGAAAGGCGCGGCAAGTTGAATTGATACCGTAGAAGCTGTTGATCGTTGAATTGGGGGGCCAATTTGCAGTGTGTTATCCCTCTTCAACAAGGCCACTGTCAGAAAGTTGGGTCCACAGCGGTCATTGATGGTACCAATCAATTGATGAGAATTATCTAGAGAACAAAGGAAATTGAACAGCCATGTGTTCGGGCACAGCTATTTAAGCTCATGTCGTTAGGATTGGAATCTTTGATGCGACAAGCCGGATGCACGACCCCAAGGTACGAGACGCGTTTCACATCGGTCGCATAAACCTGGTGGTGATATGCGACAGCCACGAATGCCTCTTACATAACGGATCTTATTCGCACCACCGGTGGTGCCGGAAGTCACGTGATATTAATCGCACCACCGGTGGTGCCGGTATGAGGTCCCTATTTGCACAGCTAGCTGTGCAAAAAGTCACGTGGTCTTATTGGCACAGCTAGCTGTGCCTGTATGAGCCCCCAATTCCAACCAACCAAGTCAAGTAACTTGGTTGTTGGACACACTGCTGTGCTTGACATCTTGGTGCAGGTCATGTTGGCTTGGCAGCTTGTCGTCCATCGCAATGTCAGCCGCGGGCGTCATTGCCGAGCAGCAGCTGGACGACCTTCTCGTGACCCCCATCCGATGCCGCCTGTAACGCTGTCCCGTAGAATCCACCCTCGGCATGGATATCGGCATTCTTGGCGAGGAGAAGCTGGACAACCCTCTCGTGACCCTCAACTGATGCTGCCTGTAATGCCGTTCCAAACTCTCCACCTGGCGCATTGACATCAGCATTCTTGTCGAGAAGTAGCTCGACTACCCTCTCATGACCCTCAACTGATGCTACCTGTAACGCTGTCCCGAGCTCTCCACCGTGGTCATTAACGTCGGCATTCTCGTGGCCTCCATCTGACGCTGCCTGTAGTGCTGTTCCGTAGATTCCACCTTGTAAATTAACGTCGGCATTCTTGTCGAGCAGTAGCTGGATAACCTTTTCGTGGCCTGCAAGAGATGCCGCCTGTAATGCCGTCCCGTAGCGCCCGCCTTGTGCATTAACGTTGGCATTCCTGTCGAGGAGAACCTGGATAACCTTCTTATGGCCTATATCTGACGCTGCATGTAATGCCGTTCCGAGCTCTCCGCCTTGCGCATCGACGTCGACATTATTGTCGAGGAGAAGCTGGACGATGCTGTCGTGTCCTTTAGCCGAAGCTAGATAGAGTGCTTTCTCTGCCATTGATGGGGGTCTAGGTCCACCATTTTCCTGAGGAGCACAGTCGCTCCGTGAAGCAGCCAGGGCTTTTTGGGCCGTGCTCACCTCCCCTTCTCCCGCTGCCCAAAGCAAAGCAGCAGGGTTGATACTATTGGCATCATGCCAATAAAGGATAGGTTCAAAAGCCAGTCGGCATCTCTGGCTGGTGCAGAGAAGCGCGACCCCTTCTATTGGTTCGAGAAAGGCGGCGATAGTGGCGAGAATTTCTGGAGGGAGGTTGAGTACCATCAGACTGTTTGGCGTTGGGTGGATGGGAAGCAGAAGAGCTGCTAACCAGGGTCAGAATCGTCAGGAAACAGCCCAGTACAAAACTTGCAATTTTCGACTTTTGCGAATTTTCTTTCGCTCGCAGCCTCCTAAGCTGTTGATAACCCCTCTCGGGACCGGACCAGTCTCTTGGAAAAACACGATTCCGCCTCAGGGGGTCAACACTACTTCACTCTGCGGGGCGAAATCAAATCAGGATCACTTATCCCCTCAATTGCCGAAAGGCTCCGGGAAGTAACTCGCTCCAGTGTTATGATAGTATCTGGTGCAGGGTTTATTAAGCAGCGATAGTGTGCCTATCTGTTATGATCTTATGATTTGATGACTTGGTGGTCGAGAGAAAATCAGTGCTGAAAGAGGTATAGCCCAATGGCGTGACTGTAATTGGATTAATCCCTGCGAGTGACCGCGTCGGAGCCTTTCGATAATTGAGGGGATATCTTTCTCGCCATATGGAAACCCTCAGCGCGCCTTCAATCCCGTCCAGGCTTCTTATGTCGAGTAAATACCGGCCGCTGCTTCCCAACACTACACCAGCCTCGAGTTCAACAGAAGATGCCTCCGGCTCTCAGTCTCAATCTTCGTTTTCAGGCCTCGTCAAGATCCCCCGAATGGGAACTCGCGCGGCCTGCGAATCCTGTCGAAAGAAGAAGACGCGAGTAAGACCTCCCTTGACTTGGTTGTTGATTCTATTCAGGAATCATGCAAGTTAACGCGAGTGCAGTGCAATGGCGGCAGGCCTGTGTGCAATCGTTGCATTGAAACCACCACAGAGTGCATCTACCGCACCGATGAGGCGGGAAAGAAGATATCAGACCTGGAAAGGCGCAGCAGCGAGGTGATTGCCGAAGCCAATCAAGTCGAAGATTTCCAGAGGATATTTTGATGGCGAAGACGGCGTTCTTAGACGAAAAATTGCACCGATAAGTTATCGGAGTCTACTCTGTTGCCAGGACTGTCAAGGCACAGTTGTGCGTCAGCCATCCTTAGCCACAACAAATGATAGTGGCGACAGTACCCCGTAGAGATGGCGGTGGCTCATGGCCACACCCACCAGCTGTGGTTATCATAATCAAATTGATTGGATCATCATCGCTGTAAAGCCCTAAACAGAAAGTAGCTTCTTTAATTTCTCTACTACAGTATTCTCCCCCAGTATGATCAGACCACGCGTTTTGGGGTTTGTTTACTTCTCTCGACGCGTGTCAGTCCCGACTTACGGAGGACGATAGGGGACACTATTGCAAAACTCCCTTTTGGGTTTAGGCGCTCTGCCCCTTAGTCATCCGAGTACTTCGGGTCAGCATGAGATATGTACTGCGGACTAGCAGCGGGCCCGCGCGGTGATCTTGCGAGTCAGCTCAGACCAGGTCCTGAACCGGCTGTTTTGTGGCGCTGGATCAACAGGGGTAGTTCCGTCTTAGGCGGGTACAGTACTGGACTTCACGCGAGGCACAACACAGACGGACAATAGGGTGAGGGCTCAAATTGGAGCATCAATTAATAAGGGTATTTGTAAAATGGAGCTATAATACTGGCAAAACGCCCTACCCATCCCTCATATCCGATGACACTCCGAAAGTGGTTCGCTCGGCTGCCGGTGCCACACACCGTGAAACACAATTCTCTCAGCTTTAGTTTTCGCACAGGAAACTAGGCCATTACAGAATGGCAACGACGAAACCGGCGACGGCAATGGCAGCCATGCCCATGCCGGACTGGTGTGAGGCAGCACCGGTGGAGTCCGAGTTGCTCTCGGAGGTGGACGAGGCACTGTCGGAGCCGCTGGTGCCAGTGCCAGTGGCGTCAGAGCTCAAGCCCGAGCCGCTGCCGGTCTCACAGGCGTCGATGCCGGTGGCGTACGAGCTGAGGGCCGGGCACTCGGACAGGGCAGAGGACAAAGCGTCCTTGTTCTCGTCGTACCAGGACACGACCTCGGAGCTGTAGCTGGCGTACTCCTTGCTGAGGCTGGCGGGGGTGTGGAAGTTGCAAGGGTCGGTCTGGGGGTTCTCGAGAAGGTCGGAGGCGATTGCCGCGGGAGGAGTGGGCACGTCGGCATAGATGTCGAGGATGGAGCTCTGGCACTCGTCGGAGAGGACGCTGGTGGCAGTGGCACGAGCCTCGATCTCACGCTTCATGTTGGGATGGGCCATGAAGCTGGCCGAGGCGGCCGTGGCGAGGAGGGTGGTGGCGAGGAGGATCTTGGACTGCATCTTGACGATGTGGTGATGTGTTTGTGTGTGTGTATCAGGGGTATAGATGCGAGTGAATGAGGATTGTTTAAGAGAAACCGCCTTATAGATGGAGGAGAAGGGCCTCTTTATACCAGCCCGGCCTCAATAGCGTTTTAGTCCTCATGGCCAAGCTTCAGATCGTTTCCTCGGAATGCAACACCGCTTAGCAGCGACTGACAACAGCTTTGTCTCTCCACGGGCGTCCAAAGACACCAACACCAGACACCATGCTAGCGCTTATCAGGACTCGGAACAACTACTGCCCTGTGGTAGGCAGACTCTTCTGGAGCGGACAAAATTAAGTCTAATCTGAGGCTGACTTTACAGTAGGAGCGTCTTAGTTGAGGAGGCCCTATGAGCTCGGATAGGGTGCCGAGGTGAGGTCAGAGTTGCTGGAGAGAACGGGATAGGCCCCTGGTCGCGTGTGGACGGTGTGACTTGACCAGTCCGCTTTCAGTGGACAATTAACCTGTATCATGGCAATTGACAAGGCTTATGCCGACTGAGTTTGACAAAAATTAAGGTGCAGAGATGGGAGGATGGCTTGTGCACTTTCACACCCTTGTTCGCAATTTTAAACTGGATAGTATCCCTGTCAGGCTTCCATGAAACCAATCTGACTAAAATACAGTACTGGATGGTACCATGTATTACTCCCAGGAACACGCCCTGTTCCTGCTTCTCCCCCAATCGTAGCAATACAAATGACCCTCCGGTTTCTCCCCGAGAAGCGGGGCCGGAAAACGCAAAATTAAGTCCAGTTCGTTGAAATCGCCCACCAATTCCAAAGCGCGCTAATAAAAACAGGGGGTCAATGTCATTGAGACATTGCTGTTCAGAAATGGATCAAAAAGTAGAAATTTATCAAAATTACGCCCGGAGGATCCAATTAGCACGAATTTTAAGACGCGTTAGAACGCGACAGTGACCTGTTTCATGGCCATTGCGAAGGTGTAGAAGGCGACAACTCGATATAAAAGATTGTACCTCCCCAAGCTACGCGCAGACAATCCCAAACCTTGTCCCACATCCCAAACCTTAAATGTCCGAGAGTTGTTGGTGCGATGCCGCTTATTATTCGCTGACCCTTGCATTTAGGACGGGAGGGATTCTGTCGGGCTTCGAAGACAAGAGACGGCGGGATTACTGTCCGGTGCAAGATGTGTAGATCCTGGTGGGCTACCCAGTCGGGAAGCTCTCGCTTTAATAGGTTGAGACGAGAATAGAGTCTCGAAGCGTACTCAGTATTGTCGGTACCTGTGTTAGAGGCTACCACGTGTTTCACCTACTCCATATGAGGGCCCTAGTACTCCTCTAACTTCGGAAGCTGGAGTTTACCGCAGAGATAACTCGTACTTCAACGTCTCCCACACAAGATTACTCCTCATGGAAATTGAGCCGACATCTCATTCCAAGCTACAAAATGGGTTACCGTCGGATTTCTATAAAGCACCTGATTGTGGGTTGTCAGGATGATGGATGTAGTTCTGGGGTATCTGCCATGTTATTGGCAAGTCGGGGCGCGTGGATGTACTCGCTGACATATCTTAGCACTAGCATCGGACCGTGGCCGGCGATGAACGAAATGCGTTCATCGCGCCGGAGGAGTGGCCTCTTAACGCGTCAATCAATCACGCTAAACCTGCCCCCTGCCATGTTTTTGTACATCGCGTAGCCCTATTCGACTGAATCGATCGATTTTTGATCGAACGCCAATAAATTCGATTCGACATTCGTAAAACTTGGCATCGAATAAATCTATCGATTCGATTCCCATTCGTTCGATGTCTGACTCTGCCATTGGATCTCCATGTCCGCATTGTTCTTATCTTTGATTCCACCGTTCAGAGGGAGTTCATCTCCCGAACCCGGATCACTACTATGACCCAGACCTGCGTATTGGGATACAATATATCGATATCAACTCTGCTATCTGGATATATCGATATGGATATATATCGATATGGATATAACTCTCTGCCTCTTAAATGGATATCCAGATTGATATCCACCTAAATACCGCTCTCTGATTGGCTGAAAAGATCTTATCAATTGATTCAGCCGAAGGCTGTCTTTGCCTTTCGGTACGAAAGGTCTTCTTAAGCTCTGGGATTTCCACCCCCAAAATTTGGCCCCCCCCTTGCAAAATTACCCGATTAAGCGATGCGCAACCGCACCTCCTAATTGGTCCTAATCCTCCCACTCTCATTTGCCACAAATCCTCCCACTCTCATTTGACACAAATCCTCCCACTCTCTTTTAGCACATGTGGATGAGCTTCGAATTCACCCGCCCCCCCCCCCCCCCCCCCGAGATCAAGTGTAGAGAAGTCCTTATTGGCTGGGATTTTTCTGTTAAGAATTACGTAGGATTCACGTGAGCTTTTAATTTATAATAATGTTGTTACTCTTGTTGTTTGCATTTAGTGAGATTCCTGCTTCTACTTGAGTTAGGTGAAATCTATTAACTTTATATTAGATCGGACTTTTAATATATAATATATATATATATTGGAAACAGTGGATTGATTTTTCTCGAAATCTCATTATTGATCTCCTTTATACCTTTTGGAATACCTGGTAGCCACTTGGCGGAGATTTTTGGTTTATAGTGGATTTCTGGTGCTGCGAACCCCGCTTCAGACGTCATCATCGTCATGGAACGCGAACCGGACGTTCCGGGCGGGGGTCATCATCGTCCCCTGCGTAAAAGAGCCAGAACGACAAGGGCAATGGAATCGAAACAACAAGAGCGTGATAGGGAATGCGGGAGAAGGAGCAGGAGAGCAGTGAGGGAGGAGCGTCGACCCGTAACCGACCTAAGAAAAGGACCACGCCTAAGGCGGCTGTGTTGAGATCCGTTGTCACGGATCAATGGCTATTCCGATCTATTGGTGGCTGGGATGTGGATGGTCTCCTTGTCAGTAGCTTCCGCTGGTTAGCGCTAGTTTTCTTCTTCAATCAATTCAACCTGCACATTTTAACAGGCTGGCATCATAATCGAGGCAATCCAGGGCCTGAAATAACTCCTATAACAAGACTTCAATAAGAAAATGGAAATCATAAAGGCCGAGTTTCAGCTCGAGTTTATAAAGCTTTATGACCGTATGGCTAAAGAAGTCGCTAGGACCATGGCCTAGATAGCATAAGAGTTATCCCAAGTCTGTAAGCAGCTTACCCAGGTTTGCTACGAGCTGGAATAAACCCAGCTACAGTTGGATATTATAAATAATGCTTATGCAGCACGATTGCCTAGCAAGACATATGCGGATGCTGCCGGAATAACCCCTGTTAGTATTACTAATCTAATTCCACCCACGGTTCGATCGGCAACTCCGGAACCGGTGTTCTGCACAGTAGACACATCCAGGGTGCCCGAGGATCATATTGGAGATACTACACCAGTAGTGCTTCGCAGGACCATTGAATAGGAAATGCGAACGTCTAGCGACCAACCTAGTTGGCGATGCGTTGCAGTGACCAGAGATGGGCGAAATACTAACCGCCTGAGGGTCATCGGTAGGAACGAGGAAGAACTGAAGAGGATCAAGGCGATCATCGTGGCTAAGAACATTTGTGGCTAACAGACCGGACAGACCGGTCAGACCGGTCGGTCTAGGGTATTCTGGATCGGTCTGGGTTGGCCTAAATGGGCTACTGTTTCAGTGCCCCCATTGGTCCACTGCGCCCTTAGGAAGACGGGGAAGGTCTGTTTACTCATGCACTTGCCAGAAAACTATTGCGAAAAATTCGCGTCGTGCTCCGTACGTGCGCATCCATACCTGCATCTTGATATCTTGTAGCAGGACTTCGAGCCCCGTGCCGTCTATACCGCAGTCTCTTGATCCTGTCTCAAGTATTGACCCTCACCCTATTGGCTAGCTCTTAGTTCCGCATTAAACTCTTCAAATCGTGCCACTAGTGGGTTGCTGCACGTGTTGAGAAGAGGGCGCGGTTTTAAGTGGTCGGCTCTGGGTAGTGGACGAAGAGACTTGGCCAATAGGGCGCGTGTGTGTGTTACCTTTGTTTTGCGTAGCCAATAAGACCTATGCAGCATGCTTTGGGGAGCAGGCACCATTTTGAGTAAAACAGGCTCTAGTTGCAAGCTTCGTACCGAAAGGCTACTCAGCGCAAGGGAGCCGCCAACTTGCCCGCCTCGCCCAGCTTCCAACTTCCAACGTCCCCCGGCGGACGTGCGCCTTCCCCTGTACATTAAGTCTTTGGTGCAGACAGGTCAAAAAGTTTCTCCAGCTCTGATTGGTCCAAATGGCCTCAAATCGTTCAACGATTGGACGTCTGCCGTTTTAAAGTGGGCCCCAGTTTTATGGGGCTCAAAAAGTTTCTCGGGCCTTTATTGGCCCAAATTTGTATGGACGGCCGCAAAACGTGTAACAACTGGATGACGGCCTCAAAAAAGTGGGACCATACTTTAGCAGCTGGCATTACCCCTGCTTTGTTTACGTTGAATTTCACACACCCCCAGTTTATTTACTTTGGATTTCGTACCCAATGCTGCTTGATGTCTTGCTTTATTGCGCGCAATGAGTCCGAAGTCTACTCCTCAACAGCTACAAGATGACATAATTTCCATGAGAAACCGGCAGGTGACTTCGTTAGCAATAGGAAATCTGCGGGTAACATTAAGAATTGCCTGGAGTGCCGTAATCAGTGCAATTCTCATGTCAGCTGTCTCCGCTCCGTAGGGCATTCAATGCTAACTAAATAAAGAATTCAGAGGCGCGATTCGACCGCCTCGGCCAGCCAGTCGTCCAGGTCAAAGCTAAGAACGTCGGCCCTGGTGCGGCTGCTGCCCCCGATGGCAAGGCAGGGAACCTTGCAAAGCAGATTCCCATACATTAGCGCCCGTCTAATGCTGACGTCCAACCTTTAGCAGCCAGTTGGCCTCTGCAACGGCGCTCGCGGTACGATTTACGACATCGGCTGGGCACCTGGGGCCGGCCCCATCCAAGACCCTCCCTGTGTTGTCATGATGGAGTTTGGCAAATACAGCGGACCGGTATTCCTGACCACCGCTGAGAGCAGGAAGATTATGCCGATTCTCCCAGTAGAGAGGGACTTCCTCATCAGAGCCACTTTCTGCGCCTGCACGCAGTTTCCCCTGCTCGTATGCTACGCAATTACCATGCACAAGTCACAAAGTACCACCGAAGACATGATAGTTACAGATCTGTCCTGCCGGGACTTTCGGACTGGTTTAAGCTACGTGGCTATCTCTCGCGTGAAAATGGTCTACAGGTCTCCCCCGGATGGCATGAAGATGAAGGTGAAGATGAGGGATCAGGAGCTTCGGAAACGACAGGTGCTCACGCGGAATCTGTACATGTCACATAATGCCAAGAATGGCCATGGCAATGGATCAGTAGGTAGATAATGCAGTAGTAGTAATAGCTTCCCGGCCCGCGGACACACGCAGTGTGTCCAACAACCAACTTGCTTGACTTGGTTGGTTGAGGTTGCTTGATTACGTAACGAGCAACCACGAGTAACGCCTCCCCCGACCAACCAAAAGTAAGCCTTTTTGGCTTACTCGAGTCAACTTCGAGTTACTCGACTAAGTTACCGAATCGGGTAAGCTGCCAAGGGTGTCTAACCATAAGAGGGCAAGTTATAACAATGGCGCACCCTGATTGGTCCATTCTCTGAATGAAATGAGTTCGCCCAGAAGGATCTCCTTTTCTTTCTCAACAGGGGAAGGCGCACGTCCGCCGGGGGACGTTGGAATTTGGAAGCTGGGCGTGATGGGCAAGTTGGCGGCTCCCTTGCGCTGAGTAGCCTTTCGGTACGAAGCTTGCAACAAGAGCCTGTATGGCTGTTTTACTAGTGGGTTGCTGCACGTGTTGAGAAGAGGGCGTGGTTTTAAGTGGTCGGCTCTGGGTGGTGGATGAAGAGACTTGGCCAATAGGGCGCGTGTGTGTGTTACCTTTATTTTGCGTAGCCAATAAGACGTACGCAGCAGGCTTTGAGGAGCAGGCACTATTCTGAGTGGCACGATTTGAAGAGCTTAATGCGGAACTAAGAGACCTAGCGAATAGGGTGAGGGTCAATAATTGAGACAGGGATCAGGGGACTGAGACTAGCAGAGACCAATCAGACGCCATACCAAAGAGGGAAAATTGTCAATTTGAGTATAAGAAGCTGGCATGCCAAGATGTCCTGGTGTTGAGATCATTGGACTTTATCACTCGCACTGGTGTTGAAACCACACTCTTATTTCCCCCACATATCAATCTGTAAGTTTTCCAAACCCAGTACAACAGCCCAGAATACCACACACTATCACTATACTATGCTACTTATAGTCTCTTGGTCGGATGCCTCTTGTTCTTGCCACCTGGTTCGGTAGTTGATGACCTCATATTAGGACGAACGGAGGATCGGAGTGTGGCAGATATGTTAGGTGATGGAGAGTCCTCGTTTTCCTTCGCTTCACCTTCTTCATGATTATCATTTTCATCAGAGTCTACGGATGTTAAAGGGGAGACCGGCGACCCTGCAATGATTGGAGATGTTTCGGTAGTTACAGTAGACCCCCTGAGTCTCTTGGGGGCGGGGTTGTTCGAACTTGACTGAGACGATGGAGATGCGGAGATTGCGGGCCTTTTGTTCTGAGATGGAGTAACGGGTTGTTGGGATGGACCTCGCTGCGGCGATTGTGATGATTGTGAGCGTGACTGTTGCACCTGTGAAGATTTCTTTGAGGGAGACTTGAACATAGACCTCGCTGCTGCGAAGCCGCCAGCTTGGGATGGGCCAGGTTCGGTTTTGGAGGGGGAGACTGTGTTAGCGGCAGGTGCAGGTGGCGTGCTCTTGTCTGGAAACGTCCAAGAGTCGGGAACGACGATGAATACATAGTCCTTCTCATCAACTGGAGGGGCAGTCGCCATAAGACGATGGTCAAGCAGGCCAACTATCTTGCCGACGCAGTTGAAGGGAACACCCGGAACAAACTGTGTATCTTTCCTATCTGCCATCTTCTTGCAGAGGAGAGAGAATGGTAAAGCGCGAATAGGAAAGAGAATAAAAACTTGAAAGGGGTGGAAGCCTTTGAAAGGACTCTTTGATAGCTGGCCCGGCGTGATGTAGGTACAGCACTGGATAAATGCACAGCATCTCAGCTGCGCATCATCCAACATCGGGACAGAATCCTTGATCAAGTGGGTTTGACCAGTCCCGAGAACCTGCCCCGTCAAAGAAACAACCGGTTGGATAAGTGGAAAGCCCTCACTATTGCAAAGAGTTCGTGGGTCAAGGCTGATAGTTACATTAGTGGCAAGCGCGATAGTGGAACTCGAGCTAAGGGGAAATGATAAGTCTGCTTACGCTTGGTATCCAAAGTCGCGTATGAGAACAACTGGAACCTTGTACACTTCGCCATCACCATCTTCATCGGTGAAAACATCAGGCTCCCGTAGCACCCACTCCAGTGCGTAGGGGTGTACTTTGCCAGTGAAATGGAACCACTGATTCTGCCACTCCGAATCAACAATCTGCTGGTTATAGACAGAGAGGTTGAGACTAAAGTAGATCGGCAGTGGATCAGGGGATCGATACCCTTCAGGACGCAGCACAGAATATTCAGGCAGTGTCATATAGGGAGGGGGTGGAAGAAAAGCTCTGCCAAGAGCTTCAACATTAAGGCTCTTTATAAGTTGCTCATCTGATGTAGGAAACCGCGTTGGGGTATCCAGCGTGACCAAAAAAGGACATGGTCATGTCACTACCAAGGTTTTTCGGAGAGTCATGAGGCATGCGCGGAGGGGGATGGCCGCTAAGAGTGGAAGTTGAGGTAGAATTTGAGGTAGAAGTAGATGAAGACATGATATATTGAACTAGCAAATGTTTCACAAAAAAAAAAAATGGGAGAGCAGTTAAGATTACGACTTTGTGTGTGTGTGTGAGAGAGAGAGAGAGAGAGAGAGAGTAATTGTAAGATAAGCCTGTAAGATTGGCATGCAAATGTACAGAAGAAAGAAGAAACACATCTGATATTTATAATCGATTAAATGATATAGTATATACAATGCGAAGATTGATACCACTTGGTAAAGATACTGTATTTCATTGCGCAGAGAGGATGTGGCATCGCCGATCTCCATCCAACATTTTCAGCCAAGAGCTACTATCCCTGTCGATGTGGATACTCGCACAATTGAATTGATCAATTAAGATAGATGGTGAACAGATCTGCCTTTTCCATGAGTACAAAGGATTGGCCAAAACGTCAGCACATGTCGCCGATCGCAGTAAAGCGTCTTGAGGTAAGAACCTTGATGCCTGTCAAGTGGATACTTGCACAGCGGAATTGATCAATCAACGTAGCTGTTGAACAGAATTGCTTCTTCTATGATTACAAAGGATTGACTAAGAAATTAATGCATGAAAAAAAGAAGAAAAAAAAGAAAGTATGAGAGCTGAGCAGTATTTGATAGGTAGATGAAATAACGTGGTGTGTATTATATCAATCACATAAGTGCCCATCGATGTTACCATTACAACGAAAGAGGGTGAAGGGATATTTTGATCTATTGGTATATCAATACTGCAGCGACCATATGAATAAGAGGGTGGGGGAGTATGATGCCGTACTGGTATACCGGTGTAATAGCATTCCGACTAGATAATGGGATAAATAATGAAGCCCGATGTTATTAATGTTAGAAGAATAAGAGGGTGTAGGAGTATGATGCTCTACTGGTATGCCGGTGTGATGATGCTCCGACCAGATAATGGGATGAATAATCAAGCCCGATGTTATTAATGTTAGAAGAATAAGAAGGTGTAGGAGTATGATGCTCTACTGGTATGCCGGTGTGATAATGCTCCGAGTGGATGATGGAATGAATAATCAAGCCCGAAGTTAATCATCACGAAAGTAAGAGGGTGGAGGAATATGATGCTCTATTGGTATGTCGGTGTGATGATGCTCCGAGTAGATGACGGGATGAATAATCAAGTCCGATATTGGGATGAAATTGGAAGAGTAAAGAAGACCGTGGTGGGATAGACCTTTTATTTATTGGTAGGAGGGTCAAGACAATGACGATAGACGATATTATCATATAGTTTGATAGGTATAATAGAGATAAAGATGACGTGGGAGTATCGGGATAGAATTGGATCAAGAGCAGAGTAGGACCGGCTGGTGTGGGAGAATCGAAATCTGCCCCAAAATGTACCGATCACAAAACAGCATTGTGAATGGTATCAACCTTTATCATTCATATTTATAATACTATTTGGCTTAATACATATGATTAAACACCCTAATTAAACACCCTAAGAATATTCGTACGTATCCTATCTTGTAATGGATCCGTCATTATCTGCTCTACTTGAAAGGTTGCGTGGTCAAACGCCTGGCGGCACAGTCAGCAGTGTCGGGCTGAAGACATACAATGATATTTTTGGTGCGACAAACTGGAATACAAACGCAACACCAAGAGAATCACATTCTACTGTCCAACCAAGCATATCCGATCGTGTTCCGGATGTGCAGCCTGTGGGCCTGGCATTAAGGAAGTCACACGCTACTGTCCAACCGAGTACACCTGGTGATTTTCCAGAAACCGTACCTATAGACCCGGCACTAGAGGGATCACAATCAACTGGCCAATCAAGCAAACCAGGTAATCACCAACAATACCGATCAAGTGTAAATCAAATCGACAATGCCAATGCGCAAACACAGGCGGCAGGAAACTGGATGAGTCGGCCACCACCAGGGAGCACGACGCCGATACAAGTGCCTCCAAGAAAAAGAGGCAGACCGCGAGGTTCTCGTGTACCAAGGCGGAGAGATGTTGGAGAAGGAAACCGGGTGCAGGAACATCAGCCAAGTGCATACCAAGCCGACACCATCAATACTCAAATACGGGGACCTGAAAGCCGGATGAGTCGACCGCCGCCAAGGAGTACGACACCAATACAGGTGCCTCCAAGATCAAGAGGCAAACCGCGAACTTCTCGTGCATCAAGGCGGAAAGATGCCCGGGAAAGAAACTGGAGGCAACGGAGACAAGCCCAACAGCAAAGACCACTGGTTGCCGTTGGGACCCCTCCAGCCAGTTCCCAGTTGCCATCTAATGCTCCACGACGTCAGAAAAGGAGGCCGCAACAAGAACAGCAACTAAAACCTGTACCAGCGCAACCGCTCATAGCACCAAACAACACACAGGCTACAGAGATAACCACCGCGAGCCAATATTACCCGCTCAATGCACTCGGCGTGCAGCAAAGTATGAGCATTCTAAGCTTTTCAGATGTGGATCAACATGGCCAACAAGAACTTGTCGCCAAGCGTAAGGCTGATCAACAAGGACAAGAACAAAACAAAAGGCAAAATCGAAGACGGGTTGAGAATAGCAACCTTGAAGAGCAAACCCAGGCATTCAAGAGAGCTATTAAGCATCTGGAAGATGAATTTACAGAGAAGGAGAGAATATCGTACACAAAGGATTGGCGTAAGCCGGTCCCCCGTGAGAGGAATATATCCACAGTCATGGACTTTTATCAAGCATTTCACAACATGGACACCCTACCCATACACACATGCATGATATGCTATCAGAAGATCAGCATGATGGAGATAAAAGAGCTTAGCTGGGAAGAGTGGACAAATAGCGCAGCGATGAAGAGCTGCCGCACGTATTCATGTCCACATTGCTTCCCTGTTGGCAAGGCTATACCGAGCTGCGAAAACTGTGCCATGAAGATCCGCGAATGCAATATGGCGCGGGGCGGGAACTTGCATCAAGCACTTGGTTGCGAGCACATGTACCCGGATGCTCTCAGAGACTTGACATTGGTTGAGGAGAAGCTGATTGCACTCAACACCCATTTCGGCTTCGTTGCAAGAATCAAAGTGACAAAAAGCACCAAACAGAGTACGGCATATGCACGCCATGTGAAGGGTCATATAACTGTGTTTCCAAACAGTGTTCAAGACTTGGTAACCACAGTACTACCACATCCGCTTCTACAATCTTTGGAGGACATCCATATATCCTGGCACGGGCCGCAGAGACCAGCCCCCAGCGATCTATCCAAGTTGCTCTCAGTCAGGCGAGGGGCTGTGGAACGGGCGTTGCTTTGGCTAAAAGAATTTAACCCCCACTATCGGCATATCGAAATCGACACAGCCGAGTTGGATAGTTGGGGAGAGCCGGCGCACGGGGTTCCGAGCGGGATCTATGACAGGATAGAGAGAGATGAACCATCGGCATGGGAAGAAACGCGAACAGCGCACATCGTGCCCCCGGCAGAACGTGGAATGGATGACACTGAGCCCCAGTCACTCGAACAGATTGTGGACGGGCTAGGCAGAGCGTATGATGAGAATGATGTAAGTTACGACGAGGATGAGCAGCTCTATGACGAGCGCAGTCGGGAGGAGCTCGAATATGAGGGCATGGGAAGCTTTCTTGATGAGATCCTTGCATCTGGTATGTTTCCACTGGATACAGCACCGCGAGCAACCGATGCCGATAAACTGCAATTTGCCATTGATACAATCAGAGGTGGACAGACAAATGCGCAAGCACAGCCGCCCAACCCGCCGGCTGGGAGCGCGCAGGGTTCGCACCTTCAGCCATACATTCACATTTCAAGAGGCAATGAGTTTGCAGATGTCAATGATCTCTGGCATCTTGCAAAAGCATTTCCAACACTATTCCCGTTCGGTTTCGGTGGGCCACGGTGTAAGGAAGAGATGGAATCGGCGCTGTGGAAGAACAGTGTCCAGCTCACAGGTCATGTCCGTGATAGAGACAGTATTGGAGAGGGTGGGGAGGGTGGAGAGGATGCGATTCCGCCAACACGTAACCTCGGACTTCACGCATGGATGCAGAAAGTGCTGCAACGACATGGTGGTCGCTTTGCCAATCATCCGGCATTTTCATTCCTAGTCTTCAACATAGAGGTTCGGTCTAGGAATAGAGGAGTAAGTATGGTGAGCGTGCGACGGAACGATTTTCCTGAGGTTGAGAGAATCATTCAGTCGTTAACACCAGAGAGACTGGCGGAAGCGCAAAAGGAGTTAGAGGCTGGCGGGAGCACCCGAGATGAAGATATCAAAAAGCTCCTGCGATACATTTCATACTTTGGCTACAAACAGGCCATGTCGCAGGAGTCGCGGCTAGCCATGCGCAGAAAGATTAAAGCGCTCATCATCAGATACGGTATACCGGCGATTTGGTTTACGCTGAACCCTAATGACATTACGAACCCGGTAAAACTACGTCTGGCGGCATACCGAAAGGAGGACAAGGCTGCCGCGGAAGCAACCCTGCTTCTGGCCCTTCAGGATAGGTATGAGAGAGTGAAGCTGGCGATAACTGACCCCATAAGCTCTGCCATCTTCTTCCACCGCGAAGTAGAGATGTTCTTTGAGCATTACGTCAAGGTTGGGGAGGAATCTGTGTTTGGTCGGATTGGACAGTATTTTGCCGCTGTCGAGACCAACGAACGCGGTGCTCTTCATGTCCATGGTTTGCTATGGCTCGAAGGGAACTTGGAGCTCGGGGAGTTCATCGGTGCTCATGGAAACGGGGAGGATGATGAGAGTGCGGCGATGGAACGGGAAGGAATCCTGAAATATGTCGATTCTGTCTTTACCGAGGTATGTGATCCATATATCCATATAACCAAAGGCCAACGTAGGTCGGAAGCTAAACTATTATCTAGGATCTGGACGAATCCGCTGCCTTTAGTGAGGAGAGCGAGAGTAGGGTAGTTTACGACAACATATCCCACTTGATGATCGATACGGGGCGCTTCTCTGAACAGTTTGACGATGAAGCCCACTTTTGCGCGGGCAGGGTCCAGATGCATGTCCACACTGCAACTTGTGTCAAATACTCTCATATCAAGGAGGGAGAAAAGAAGCCCACGTGTCGATTCCATGCGCCTTGGAAGCTCTTTACAAAAAGCGAATTTGGCGCGGATGGTATACTTCGGCTCCAACGCTCACATCCCATGATCAACCGATGGAACAAGTCAATGGCGGTTGGGTTGCGGCACAATCACGACATCTCCTTCATCGGAACCCAAAGCAAGACAATGGCGCTGATATACTACTTGACAAACTACGCCACAAAAATCGAAGATCCGATCTGGAAGAGAGTGGCCATAGCAGCAGAGCTCTTTCCGAGTATCAGCACAACCCGCGCCGTCGGGCTTGGTGCAACAACTGCAAACTACGAAGCCAAGGCAAATATAAACCGCCAGTATCTGATGAGAATTGCAAACAGAATATTCACCGAGAGGCCATTATCGCAGGTGGAGGTAATTGCGCACTTCTTGGATTACCCAAGTGAGTTCTCGAGTACCAAACAATGGTCATATGTGAATATGACAATGATATACTGGGCAATACTCCGACGCTGGCAGTATCTCCAGCAATGCAGTAGCACTTTAGGCAACGACGATGATCGACCTATCGAGAACATAGGTGGCAATGGCAACAGCAACGGCAACGGCAACGGCGCGGAAGCCTGCGCTGAGAGGGTCTTGGTGGGAAGCAATGGCAAGAAGCTACCATACATTGAAGCTTACCACCACCGTGGAGAGGTGCTGCAGACATTATGCTTCTATGACTACGTGTCGCTTGTTACATTACAAAAGAGGATAGATTCATCTCCCAAGGAGTTGGTGAAGATAGAATTTGAAATGGACTGGAAGCCGGGAAGGGACTGGGTGCAAGTTCTAAGACCCCCGGGGAAGTATGCAGTGCCGTGCATTAACGGCTTTCTCGATATGGACTTTGATATTGACACAAACGCAGACAAATACCGCAGGTAAGCACAAGCCATCTAACAGTACAGATAAACAAAGAGCATGTACTGATATTAGTACTAGAGCTGCAGTACAGCACCTTGCACTCTTCGTACCATGGGAGAAATTTATTACAGCAGCGTCTGGTGACATCAACGAAATCTGGGAGCACTGGAGACGGCGACTCCCCAAAAGACTCCAGACTATCGCAGGCAACATCCAGCTCTTGAAGCGATCAGCGGAAGATGCGCGGCGAGATGCAAAGCAGTGGGCGGCTGCGGGGGACGACGCCGTTTTGGATGATATCGACGCTATGGGATATGATCTCCAAGATCCTACAGGCCCAGTAAAAGCATATCGCCCAGACCAGCTTGGCCAGCTTGGCCGATTGATTGAGACAGTACGAGGTGCTACGGCCCCTAACCAGGTGACCGCTGGTTCGGAGCATCTTTTGAAGATGCTAGATCAGCTCCGCGAAGCTCAAGCAGACATCCCCGAATTTGCGGATGATGTCGAGACTGTCGCTTCCGCAGAGAACCCAGAGCAGTGCCAGCCAACCATGGTAGCCAGGAGCGAGCTCCCAACGCAACGTCAGCTTAGAGGAATCAAGAGCAAGCAGGATCAAGCTGACAAGGAAATTGTGAAAAGAATCCAAGGCTCTGATGGAGTTCAGATCACGCAGAACACAGCTGCCGGCGCAGAAGCATCACTGAACCATACCTTCGCGGGGGCGGGAGAAGATATTATAGAAATGTCAGAAACAGACACCCGGAACACTCAGAGACCCAGTGCCAGGGTCGCCTTTGGACCGTCGACAACATTCCTCCAAGCCGGTCGGGAGATTGCAAGGAAGTTCACGTTGAACGAGCGGCAGGAAATTGCCTTCCTTTTAGTGTGTCGCCATCTCGATACCATCCCGGACGAAGATGACAGCGATAACGTCAATAGCAGCAATGCCGAGAACAATCATAATGCACAACTGTGTGAGTTCCTAGGTGGAGAGGGCGGCACCGGGAAATCCAGGGTCATCGAGGCGTTGGCGGAATTGTTCGCCAGCAAAGGCATATCACACAGGCTGCTTATGACGGCGACATCGGGGGCCGCAGCAGCGCGGATCAACGGCGTGACTATTCACTCCGCCTGTGGGATGCAGCCCAACGCATCCGGTAGCAATGCCGACGATGGCAGCACGGTAACCTACGTGGACGGTGATGCTCGAAGAAGATGGAGAGAAAAGTGGCTGCTCATCATTGACGAGGCGAGCCTGTTGGGCCTCCAGACGCTCTCCGACATCAACAAGCGACTTTGCGCCTCCCGAGGATCGAATCAAGATTTTGGCGGCATCCCAGTGGTGCTACTATCAGGAGATTTCCACCAGTTTCGCCCAGTGCAAAACAAGTCGCTATTGACGCCATGGTCCGCCCTCAGGATTGCGGACGAAATGAGGGCGCACGCACTCTGGGCTCGATTTACCACCGTCGTTATGCTCACCGAACAGGTGCGCGCAGCGGGGGACCCGGAGCTGCAGCGGCTGCTGACTCGGATCCGACAGGGGCAGCAAGACGAGTCCGACATGGAGCTTCTTAATAGCCGGTGCTTTCAAGAAGGCCGAGCCATACCATGGAGCAAGGGCATCACAGTAGTTACACCGCTCAATAGCACCAGGTGGTGCCTGAACATGGATGGCGTTTTGGCCTTCCAGAGGAACGAACAGAAGCCAGTCCGGATATTTCTATCCGAGCACCGTTGGGGCAAACCCAATACATTGCCGGTAACGGAGGAAGAAGCTACGCTTATGGCCAGCGTCGGGGATGACAGTAAGATCTGTGTGCCGGCCACATTCATGTTCGTGCCTGGTATGCCGGTTGTGGTGACCATGAATATAAACCCAGGCCTCAAGCTCGTGAATGGCGCCAAGTACACAGCGCTAGAAGTTATACCAGACAGCAAAAGATTCC